>OX246739.1:7389765-7984622 GCA_945910005.1 Isoperla grammatica | reverse complement strand
CGAGCCAATGACATGCAGTGGGACCCGCACCGTTTGGTTGAATTTGGTATTAGTATGTATTGGTCAATTCACGTATTGTGGTCGATTTTAAAATAAATGTTTTTATTTACTACGAGTGTTTTACGAGGGTTTTATAAATTCATTTTTGGAAAATGTTTTCAAACTAACGTTAATATTAATTGTATTCACTTTAAACATAAGTTAATGGCATTAACTCGGCTGGTCGTACAGCGGTAGCGTATGTAGATGTGAGTTTTGAGGAAAATAGCTCGTTTTTCTTGGACTAGTCAAAATGCAGAGCGCCCCAATCACGATGTCTGTGTGGTATGGGATGGGCGTTTGGCTGTCCCTACTTAGTTCCATGTCGTCATAATCACGGTCGCCTTTCGTCTTGTGACATTAACTAATTACCCCGGGCACTTGTCAATCTCTACCGACATACGTAACGTTTAATAGGCAAGGACAACCACGCCCGCCCCGGCCTCATCCAAGGTCCGTTCATCTCCTGGCGGAGGCTCGACGAACTTTGAGGTTTACTGAACCTCCTCGTTGAACCTTATCAGATAACATCACGGACAAACAATAGCTTGACATGCGCTGATGGCGATCAGCTGTTATAATACAGAGTCGCAATCAATTTGTATGTATAGGATTAAGATAAATTAAAAGTGTACGTTTATTTAGAAATGAGTGCTTTGAAAGATTGATCAATTTGTATCAACAAGGACAAAGGTGTTATACTGTTATCCCTCAATCGATGTAAATCATTCGTGTTCGCATAGTTGAGTCGTGGGCAACGAGTAGGATATCTGCCAGCGTTCATGTCTCTATATACGAGGGCTGTTTGTCCCGTGGCTGTAGTAGGGCACCACTCTATGACATGTGACACGGATCGAAGCCACGACCTCCCGATCATAGAGTCGGTAGTCACACGTGCTGCAGCTACAGCACAATTGCAAAGAAAGTAGTCAACTCGGACGTCGATGGAGGTCAAGCGTGTATCTTCCGATTGTCAACCTTGCATATTTTGATCTTCGTCGTCGGTTGTTTTGTTTCTGGAATAGTGTCTGCGTACAAGAGTTTGAAGCGTTTTCGGGATACATACCCCTCCACCCATGAAAACTTTTCAAAATCGGTTGATATTCGTCATATTTTGACCAACTTCTACAAGGATTTTGCCTCAATCTCGAGTTGCATTCCTAGTTGTTTTAATGTTCTTGGCAAGTTCAGTAAGTCATAAACTTCGCGTAACTTTCGATAGTAAAACTGCAGTATAATATAACAAACATGTTATCCACATCAACCAAGTAGGTTTACCTTCTCGGACGGTAGAACAACGTTTCTCTTGACCGGTATCAAGTCAACAATAAGTAAATCTAGTGTATCAAATAGTTAATCCGTTGCGTGCGTTGGTTGGATGGTAGAGAGCATTAATGGTTGCATAATGTCGTTAGGAAAAAAACCTCCTTCCGGTTGTTGTTGTCATTAATGAGAATTTGATGCATCAGTTTCACACATAACGCTTCGCTTATTTGCATACTCATCCATCCGCATAATCGTTGCAGTTCGGGCTGTCATGCGGTTGAAGCGAGTGCCACCTATATAAGGACGCGGGTTCGAATCCCGCATAAGGTGGGGTTTGTAACTATGTTTTTCGTCTTCATCTATCATCACACCCCTCATCGCCTCTATAGTGGCATGTTACACTAAAGTTCCACAACTTTTAATTGTAGTGTCATGCCGAAATGAGCCCTTTACGTATAACATAGGATTCAATCCTTGCTCAACTCCGATATGTCTAACTAGTTTCAGAACCCAAGATTCGGCATTCAATCCTCATGTCGGAGTGAATCCTACTTTCAACTCAGTCCAGCATTTTGTGGGAGTAGTTTGAGCGAATCCGATCCTCTTCGGAGGAGTGAACTGAGATTTGATTCAAATCCTTCTTAATCCCGCTTTGGACCCTCCATGTTTGATAATGTTTATATCGTGTGATACTTTCGGCTCGGTCCTGCGTTTTGTGTGAACGAATCCAATCTTCGTCAGGAAGTGTTAAGAACTGGGAACTCGATCCCCGTGCAGCGTAAAGTGTAGCGAACGCGCGTTATCCTGTCGACCAATAGCAGTGCCACGGTTTCTCAACGGCACGCGCGGCCCAATGCCGGATCTACCATCCACCCCGGCCGCAGCTGGGTCATGTTTTGACGGAGAGAGACCTTCTCTCGTGGATCCGCGATTGACGATTTAGCACTGTACTCTTACTTTCGCGGTGTTCCCAACACCCCCCCCCTCCCCCCCCCCCTCTCTACATTTAGCCACACTGCTCGCAACGGGGCTGTATCTTAGACCAGTAATATAGGTAGACGGAGTATGACGTCATCGCGAGTGAGACCATCATTGAAACCACGTGATGTGGGGACACAGCCTTCTCGACGGGTCAATCCGCGATAGACTCAGAAATGATTAGTGAAGGTACTGTTAATCTTAACTAACATATTTTTAATTGGCACTAATTGAAAATGATCATTTTTCTTTACACAACGATGTAGGCCCCTACTGTTTGTACTGTTCATACGCAGACGCTTTAAATTGCCGCGCATCCTGTCCCCACATCACGTGGTTTCAATGTTGGTCTCACTCGCGGCCGGTCACTAGCATCGGCTTGCTCCGTCTACCTATATTACTGGTCTAAGGGCTGTATAGGTGTGTATTTGTTTAGAAAAGTACCGTACACAATTTCGTTCGACTAGTTTGCAGTTGGATTATTATTTGTTTGTACAACTATAGCGTTGGACGAATCAGATCATCACAAATCATCGGGGTCGTCATAAGATGAATACAGTTGGGGTATGTGAGGGGGGGGGGGGCGAGGAGTGGGGGGCGAGGAGTGGGGATGTTTACGGTAAGTGGGTGTTTGTACCCCAAAGAGGGCCGGTAAGTAAGTACGGCTCTGTCCTCTTTCTTTGGTGGGAATACTGCAGGGAGTAAGTTTATACTAGTGTGTGATTTCATGTATCAGTATAGGCCTACTTTTATTACATTATGCTCATTGTCGATATGTTTTTTAATCGTTGTCATATATCTTAGAGTGCATGTCGAAGTCTATTAAACGAGGGGCGTCGGTTCTAACCACCTACGGATCATGGATTTTTGTTTTTGTTCTGTATAATATACTCTCGTCTGAAACAGCATAGTACATCAATTTCCAGCGACACATACAACAACAATCTGAACACATTTTTTTACCTTGCTATGATTGTGTTGTTTCTTTTCCTCCGGGTTTCGAACTCACGTCCCTCCCGGTTCTGTTAGTATGTCAAGTGGTGTCAACAGTATCATTGCTAATGCATTGCGTTGTACACGTTATCAATCAGATAATACCAACAACCGAAAGAGTTTGAGCTGAACACTTTTTTTAATTCTATATTATTATTGTTATTATTCGGTGTGTATAAACGATGGGCCCAAGGCCGTATCAAACGTGTGCGTGCGTTCGGGCGTCCAAGGCGATCCGATGTAGGATGTAGGTATAATATACTGACTGAATCACGCGTAATAAACTTGTTTGCGTCTTAGCTGTTGTCTTGCAGTTGTCGTAGGAGACTTGATGCGTTGTTTTAGTTGGGTTCTTCATTTCTCTACGGGACTTTCCGACTTTTTCGTTCGTGTCGAGCGATTTCGATTGTTTTCTTGTAGTGTGGTCTATGGATCCAACGGGAACGTTTTGATTCAATTTTTCTGGTTTCTCTGTAATTGATTAGCTCTATTTGAATGAAAATCAGAAATTTTGAATTGGACCTAGGCCTACTCATCCGAATTGCCGTGGCATGGGTATCGGGGGGGGGGGGGGGGGGGGGGGGGGTTGGGGGGGCAGAGTTGTGTACATTTTTTAGATAATAAATTTATGATGTTACTTCTCAGTGGTCGTTATGACGTCAAATATGAAGGAAAATTAAAATTCACCTTCGACTAAAATACTCCGGCGGCTGGGGCTTCGACCCCAGACCCGTACCTTTTTCGGTTTCTCCAATTTTGTGTTTCTGGGTATGCCACTACCCGTTTTGGTTATTCACTTTGGTTCAGTTACCAGAAATGCCATTTTGGTTTTGTTCATTTCTGGTTTTCACTCTGATAATTCCTTTTCGTATGGGATTAGTTTTACCAGTGACGGAAAGACCTGCAATCTAAAAGTGCCCCCCCCCCCCCCCCCTCCCGATCTTTTCGAAAAGTTGGACGTTTCTTGTGCATACTGAATATACTTCTGGGGAGTGGAGTGCAGGTTGGTGCACAAACTTTACTGCACCAAACAAAAATTGGAGACAAATAGGCTCACAAGGAAACACTATCACTGTTAAAATACGTAAATATTTAAAGGGAAGTGGATCAAAAGTAACTCAAGCACATTAAAGAAGACTGTGGTACCGACAAAAGTGAAGCAAAAGCGCAAGAGGGTGACCCTGCAGGACTATGGGTGTCCTAGGACAGGAAGGCTCGATGTTTGCTCGTCGGGTAGTACACTCCTCGGTCGAGTGCAGCGCCATAAGATGCAGCCGGACCTTATAAATCTCGTTCACTGGTTTCTATCACGTGGTATCCCGCCAAGTACACACACAGCTTTCTCCTCGGTGAGTCCTGGCTTCGAGACCCAGCCTCTACCTGGTTGGGCAAGGTCAGGAATGTTCGCATACAACGCGAGAGCCAAACAACGTCTTCTTCTTCTTCTTCCAATGGAGGCGACGTTTCGCTGCTCTAGGCCCCTCGGTGTCCGAAACTGTACTCGTGTGTGTCTTGTGTAATTAAACCATTATATAAGAATACGGCCTAAGGTTTAATTGGCAAAAAAGTAGTCCAGCGCAACCTTGTTTTTAGTCTCGCTCGTGACGCACTCGTACCAGGCACTGCCCATACAAACATGGAATAGCGAAAACGTAAATTATGTCCCCGTGAGTGATTTGAAATACAGGGAGCTCAAAAGTACATTTTATTTTATATACATTTGTGCAACTTCTAGAGTGAAACAGTAATGTTTCTTCAATCATTTTGCATTTATAAAAGTAACGGTAATGGATATTATCATCATATTATTACGTCAGCAAGTCTTTTGCTCCACGAAGCTAAAGTTGTATTATATAAACTAGAAATCCAATAAAATCGAACGTGTATACATCGATATTGTACACCTGTCACTGTCAGACAAATAAAGAGCCAATTCTATGATGATTACAAGAAATCCGGCACGATCGTATGTATAATGTAATTAAATAACAAGTTTTGCAAACACAGGGAAATACATAATACAATATTATGCATTTATGTAACATAAAGCGTTCCTATAATTTCTCAATAAAGTTAATGAATAATCATACTTGTGATTTCAAACTTGATTGCACTCATCTTGTTCGTGTTTACCTACACCAATTGATCCTGGAGTCATGCTGGACCATTCTCGTGGGCATACCAGCGTGCATTGACGTCACAGTCCAGAAATCACAAGTGTTCCGGCAAACAGCGTACAGTACAATGAATGAATGGCAGTATTATACTTTGTTATTAATTATAGTCTCATAGATCGCATTCCTATTTCACAAAGACGTACAATTTTTCAGCACTAGGCGTTAATTCCGAAACGACATATTGTATATTCAGTGGAGTGCGGTGCGTTGCGCCGGGTGTAACCATATAAATACATAGCCAACATGTATGTTTCACTTTCTTGTCGTCGTGTTCAGTTGTGATTATCAGCTACTGGGTCACCGACTGGGAGTTGAACTCGGGTCTCCCGTCTGCCGAGTGGGAATAATGTGCCTCATGTTCGAGACGTGTTCTTTGTATACGTAAGAATGCTGAATATCTTTCTCGTGTGACAATGAGGAAGTACTACTTACTTGAAAGAGTAAAAGATAAGAAGTGTGGAGATGTTTAATTTGAACATAAGTAGTAAAATTAGTTGATAATAATTGTCTAAGATTTAATTATAGTAAGTAGTAGATAATGATATGCGTTGTAATGGATATATTGAAATGATACGACTGCCAGAAAGAAAGAACGAGTGAACGTAAGAGCTGCTTCCAACAAATTGAATGAATGAATTAATTAATGGGTATTAGGCTATACATTACAGTTGCAGTTGGATTTTGTAATTTTAAGTTTTCACTTGAAATATTTTCGGCCAAGTATAAAATTATGTTTCTCTAAATAGTAATTAACTCGTTTGATTATTCTTTTCAAGGTAGACTATAATGTGTGAAACTAGTTTCCTTCAAGGAGGCTGGCTGGCTGGCGGGCGTGCGTCTCGTGCGAGGTCGGCGGTGTCAATCCGTGTCAGCGTGACCAGTGACCAAACAACGCGACGAGAAACTAACGTGTATATCTCGGATGGATTTGCGGACGAGTCGTGATAGTTAGAAGGTGTTTTCAATGACACCTTACAATTATGGTTATGGATAACGTCATATAACGTGCAATCTTCGTCGTGCAACTAGTAAAGCATTTAACGGGCATTACTTTACTTCAGGGCTGGCGTTGCTCTGTGATCAATTAGGGAAAAATATGAAAATACTCGGGAATCGAACTCGTAACTCTCTGAATTGAGAGTGTCACGTGGCACCGCTGAGCTACGTCGATATCGGTAACTGATGTTTTTATCATCTAGCTATAGAGGATTGGAGCTCACACACTAGTAGGTAGGTCCGCATCCCGTATGTAGGGAATAAGATATAGGTCTCTCACACCAAGAAGTAAGATAGTGTCAGGGGAGTCAGGACCGCCCACAATTAGTTACCAACTTAACAAGTGCGAATCACTAACGTTTTTCCCGATTATCTAGCACAATTTGGTTGCCTTAAGTTTTTTGACGGTAACCTGCTTGCACGTTTTCTTGTACGTTACCGTCAAAGAACTAACCGCAACTAAATTGTACTAGAAAATCGGGAAAAACGTTAGTGATTCGTGTTTGTCAAGTTGAGAACGAAAAAGTAACTATCTGACTTCTTTGGGTACCGCGACTAAAACACCCCTATAGCCGTCGCTTGTGGATCGAGAACAATAATGCGCCCTCGGAGGGTAAAGGGGAGTCTTGAAAAGTGATACATACCCGCGGTATTTGGTTTTGTATTAGCTAAGCAACAATTTAAAAACTTTCAAAATACTGTAATTGTTACGAACAATCTCTATTTCAAAGTTTTTAAATTCTTTGCTTAGCTGATAGAAAACCAAATACCCCGGATGTGAAACATTTTTTCAATATCTTGAACCGAATTCTCAAGACATTCAATAAAATTCCGTTTTCAATATTGCGAGCTACACCCATTGCCGTTCAACTGGCTTTATGTTTCCAAATCGACCGCGTTGTGTAAATCATTACATTTTTTTTTCGGCGTCATCGCCCATTCGTTCGTTTTTTTTGTCGAATTCGTTAATTATCCACGTAGATGCACATTGACTTTCTTTCGCGTTGTTTTCTCGCTGTGTGTCGTGTCGGGAGTAACACCGGGGAAAGTGCGCGAGCCGAGCCGAGCCGAGCCGAGCCGAGCCGAGCCGAGCCGAGCCGAGCCGAGCCGAGCCGAGCCGAGCATGGCTACAGCTACCTCCGCGGGGGATAGAGATAACCTTTTCATCGGGTGTAATATAGTGAATGAGATGAGTCGAGAGTGGAATGCTAATTGTCTGTGTCTGTGTCTGTGTCTGTGTGTGTTTAGTAGTTGCGGCTGTGTCTTGCGTTTGGTGCATGGTCGTTGACATTTATTAGGATTTCAAGTCTTCTGGGAAATGCCATCGTCCTGTGTATCATGTGAAGTTAACTATTTGGAATTATGTAACCATGCAAATAAATTAAACACTTGAATGGTTTATTATGATGATTATTATTATTATTATTATTATTATTATTATTATTATTATTATTATTATTATTATTATTATTATTATTATTATTATTATTATTATTATTATTATTATTATTATTATTATTATTATTATTATTATTATTATTATTGTTATTATTATTATTATTATTATTATTATTATTATTATTATTATTATTATTATTTTATTGTTGCAATACATACAAACTCGGTCAAAACCGGCATAAACATGTTGTACGGACACAAATGTCAAGTATTTCCATGTGTTTACCTTATTAAAATCTACTTAGAACTACTTAATATATCTTCTTCTTCTTCTTCTTCTTCTTCTTCTTCTGCTTCTCAAATGCCCACATTTGGCTATACTACTTAATATATCATTGTCCACATTATTTTTTCCAAACCGAACTGTGGATGCTATGTACGGTCGTGGCCGATTTGTACTCATCAATATTATTATTATTATTATTATTATTATTATTATTATTATTATTATTATTATTATTATTATTATTATTATTATTATTATTAATTATTATTATCTTTTATTATCATCATAATTCGAGTAATAGAATCGATCTTAACTTGCATATCAATTCGATACAATACATTTCGGTATGGTTTTGTGTTGGGTTTTTTGGGATACCTGTGTTCTGCTGTTGTAATTGCAAATTCTATTAAAGGCCGTCATTAGGGTGTATGGTATTATATGAGTTCAGTAGTTCAAAAACTACGCCCCCAGATCAACGTGCATATTTTCATAATTTTGATTTTTTTTTTTTTTTTTAACTGCTTTTACCAGGTACTGTCAAACAAACTGAAATTAGCGAGTAACCTTCCTTGTAATAATTATTGCATAGATAAAATTAAAATAACCTAGCATGTTTGTCAATTTGCAACCATTTTTCAGCGCCAAGCGCTTGTTAGGTGCTTGAATTAGCCATTAGTTTCCAATTTTATTTTCACAGTACAGTAGTGAAATACATTTTTATTTAATGCACGAAGCGGGTACAACATTTCGGTGCGAGTACCTAATTTGGCATAACAGAGGACCCCCGCCCCGAATAACAGAACGGTGACGAAGACGCCTGTAATTGCTGCCTTAAATCAAAGTTAGTACAGCTCTGCGTAATAAGCTGTATTTATAGCACAACGATGGTCCTCTCCTTCTCGGATCCTGCCTCAAGGTGTGCAATATAAACTACACGCAGGCTCGTCACATTATGTGTCACGTGACATTCACGTATCGGCTATCGATTGCTTCCGTATTCAATACTAAGAAGAAAGTATAGATATAGATTATACCATTGTTTACTATCCTAGGAGTTGACTGGTTTCCTATCAAGAGTTGTCAATACTGCGATTGCTTCTCAATGACGTCATACGTCAGCCATATTGGATCTGTGTCGACGACTCAGATTCTTATTTACTGTCCCCTTTCATGGACGTTGTTTTAACGAAAGTCAACAGATTCCTGGAGTTCTTTCACACTTTTGAAAATGTGTAATATCCCGCTTAGTGGAGTGCATTGGCCACGCCCGCTGTGCATATCTTTGGTCATCCCTTTGCTCATTCTTGTCTTAGGAATAAGTAAACGGTGACTTTGGAGCCGTACTAGCAGCGAAGCACTCGATAAATAATCAAAGTTGTTCTGAATCGGCCTTGTTGATTCTGACCTGACATTTGTCCGCAGGTGTTCGCTCTGTCCAATCACTGATTCATATGTTTCGTATTTGAAATATCGATCTTTGATTGGTTATCGCTCACTCGTCGATGGTGTTCAAGGGTTGGTTTAGTCGCTTTAAATTAAAGTCCCCCACTGAAAATCAGTTTTGTTACTGAGTGGGTAGACTCTAAATGTGAATTTATTTATTCATCGTGGTCTTGATCACTGTTTTATCTTTCTCTTTTCATTCTGTTTCATGCCGGCCCTCTTGGCGACCTAAACGCCCCCCTTGGCCCCCCCCCCCCCCCCCCATTGGATGACGACCCCGGTGATGTGGGATGTATCTGATTCGGCCAAAACTATATGACCTTGTTAAATGCGTCGTTAAACAATAAAAAAAATACTCGAATAATATTTGATGCGGCACAGTCGTTAGAAATAACGTGAGCGATGGCTGCACCTCCACCATTACTCGGCGCAATACAAAGTACTTCACCTCCGAACACCGTACTGTAACTTGTACGGTTGCTAGCGCACCGCACCTTGCACATTTTCGTTCAAACATTATGCATTCAAGAATACTACGCAACTTCACCTTTCGCAGTGTTATGTGTACGAGTCGTTTTTTTTTTTTGTTTTTTTTTTTTTAATTTTAGTCGTGAACTGTTGCGCTCGAATGTTTTGCAAGCAAAACAAATTGAAATTGCGTGATTTTATTTTTCTCAAAGGCCACTACGTGAATGCACATCGTTCAAAGTGGTTCTACTTTGATAGATACGACCAGCAGGTGATTATCTTATTGTATAAAACCCTCCCACGATGGTGAGATTGTGAACATCACACCATCTTATCTATCTTGGCTGGCGTTTCAATTGATTTGAGGTGATTCACTCCAGAAGTTGTTATCGAACCTAAGAACAATCGACCTTCGAATATCGCCAGAGAAACCCGATTGGTTGGTTGGTTGGTCGAATTGAGGCTGAAAGCGGCTGACAACTTTCTGACAAATGAGATTTATTATCAGAAATGGGTCGCAACTCGCAATATTTTATAGCGATAATTTTTGAGCGAATAGAACTAGATAACTAATTTTACATGCAACATTTATCGGACACCATTGCATTACGGTTGAATAATAAAGTCGTTTCTCCAGTGACTAGGGGACGAGGGTTCGAATCCAGTAGACAATACAATCATGTCTGTCTGTCTGTCTGTCTGTCTGTCTGTCTGTCTGTCTGTCTGTCTGTCTGTCTATTTATCTATTTAAGTAGGCTTTGGTAGAAATACTGACCGCGATACGGACTGTAACAGTGTTAATACTCCCGTGAGGTGTTGGATATTATTTGACAGGAAATGTTTGACGGGAACCAGTGCATGACAACACTTACTTTATGACCAGCCCACGTACGACATTGTTGCATTTCTTACAAACAATGGGATCTACAATGTAGCCACAGATAACTAAGATGTAGCTATACGTTTCATTTTAAATGTCCCGCGCGCGTTTTTCTTTACCACCAATCGAAACGTAGCGATTGAGAATCCAGTTCGCACCGTATTTAGAACAAACGCGCTCGTGTGTGTTTTCGACATGTCGTATTGTCCGACCGATGATTGTCTGGAAAGGGAGAGTGGTTTTCACTCACTGTGCTGCCTCACTCACTCTATAAGAGCAACGACGTAATACGTTGGTTGGTTCTGATAATATCAGGGACATGCAAATTATTATCGGGTGGCACCCGCATCTATTACGAAAGTTACTGCCGCAGATACTCAATACATGAATAATTTAAATAAATTATATTATACGGATCGGTGCCCTGTGGGACGCTAAACACACGGGGTGTTGAGATCTTGAGGCTCATTGTTTAAAAACTTGCGATTATTTGTGCGCTGGCCTGTCCGATCGTTGATAAATCACGTGTTAAGTGGCCTGCCTGGTGGTTGGTAGGTCTCGTCGTTGCGATTAGAAATACACGTTGTAGACACACGATGAATAATTCAAACAATCGGTTGACATGTTGGGTTGCGGCTTACACATGTTTCGAGGCTTTAGATTAGGTATTTGAATTGTGTGAGCTGTGCACACTATACATCTTGGACATAAACATGCGTGCTGGTTAAAATGGTTGGCACAATACAATGGTTTTATATTGTTACCATTTCATCTCGATTACCCTTTTACCCGGCCGTGGTGGGTTCCTGCTCGTGGTGACCGGTGCCGACCAAGAGGGCTGTCATGCATTTCTTTTGTCATTCCTTTATGCATCTCATATGGATGGCCAGTCTCTCTTTTTTCCTCTTCCTACTTTCCAACTTATCACACTCTTTGCGATCCAAACGCCCACCAACCCCTCCCTCCCTCCCTCCCTCCAACACCCTCTTATATTGGATTCCCTTATGACGACCCCGCGATTTGCACTGGACCTGATTTGGCCGACGTCATACGACCCAGATGTCGAACTTACCCGCCCAGTCAAAATGAATTAGAATCATATGAAATGACCATGCAGACCAGCATAATGTTTGAGGTGCATGTAGAAGCAAACCAGACATGTAATTTATGGAATGATATGCGGTTACACAATGAAGGACGGATGACCTCGTGAATGCCAGTCTTTGATCCTTGCACGCCAACCAGCTTGGTGGTATTTACACTGCTCAGCTCAGCTCATTAAGGTTGGAATTCATAGTCGGCCCCTACACCTAGGGGCACCCATTGTTGCTATGGATTTGTTTTGTTTATGGGAAATAACATGGAAACAACTGTTACCGTGGTAACAATGGGCGCCCCTAGGTGTAGGGGCCGACTATGAATTCCAACCTTTAAGACTGATTGAAATTAAATACTTGTTGCATTCATTACTACTTGCAGGGATTTGACCCTCGTACCTGTTCTGTGTTCACACACGCTGAACATGTTTTGCATCAGAATACTTGATTAGTAATTATCGGTTACTAATTCAATAATTTATAACTAGGTAACTAATTAATGGATAAATAAATAAAATAACAATCATAACAACACTTTTTTAACTATTTAAATTCATTGTTGTTGCTTTAGGTCTCTATTATTGCGATATGCTATTCAAGAAATTTATTGTTTAGCTGATTAAAACCCATATCTCAGGTATGAATCACTCTTTCAGTAGGTATCTCTGTAAAAAAAAACGTTCATTTTGTGAGAAAGTTTTTTTTTTTTTTAAGGAATTTCATGCAGGGTGTGCATGAAATAATGTTTTGTTTCAATTCGATTTAACTTGTAAACCCCGTTATGTGTATTCATGGCCCGTCATAACACTGTCTTCTCTCGTGTTGCAGAGCATATCGATACCATCCCAACAGTCCCCCCATGGCCACGTACGGTTCAACTTCGGCCTGTCGAACAACGCGGACATTGAGGGACTCCAGGGCAGCTTCGAGTGTATGCGACAGACTGGCAACAAGACCATCGAGTCACTGGGCGCGATGCAGTGCAAGCTGCGGATACAGGCTAAGGAGGACGTCTACGAGGCCACTAGACATCGCATGGCGGCCATCGAAGAAAATCACAAAAAGAACTGGTACGAAATATATATATAGGGCATGGGTCGGTTGAGAGAATCAGAAGAAATGTGTTCCAATGTGTGACTGAAGGTAGCTGAAAATGTTTAATGTTTGTAGGCCACATTAAGTCAAACGAAAGAACTCGAGGTAGAATGTTGTACACATTGGGCACACTTTATACCATGAGCACGCGATGCTGGATGTGTGTGAAGGTGAACTAATAAAGTTACATGAACTTGGCAATAAAAATATGAAAGCCACAATAACCAACCCATTTTTCCATTGAGAGCTCCAAATCAAAATATTGTATGCATGATTTGTTTGTCAATATCAAGTTTATCATAATCACAGTTAGGACCTGTCTTTAATATGGCTATCTTTTAAATTTTCCAAACAAATAACACCATTTTCCACTTTTCTTTTCAGCACAAGAGAGATAAAACCCGGAGGGCCGGGAATCGGCAAGAAAGTCAAAGTTAGGAACGGTGTCAGCCACGGTCCCATGATTCCACAAAAACGGGACCGCGACACGCCGTTGCAGAAAGCATACACGAAACCTTTATCCAACGGCTACGCGCCCGCCATTCCTCGCAACGGAATCGTCAACAACGGCAACTTCCTCACAAGCACCGCACACACAAAACCTCAAGGCAACAACCATGCACAGAAACCCGGCAACCCCGACGTCATGAGGCGGCCAATCAAGTGAGTTCTACCACCCTACAGTAAAACCTCGTAAATTCGAATCACAAGGAGACCTAAAAGCCCCGATTTGAATAATACATTTGCTATTAAAAGAACATTTAACTACTCGAAGCCTTATGCTCTAACCATCAGCAGGGACTTGATCACTTCTTTGAATTATACATGAATTTGAATTAACTAGGGTTTATCATAATACGGTGTTTTGGCTATCTTCTCTAGAATTTCAATTGAGTTTTGCATAGTTAGAGTGGTAAGTCCCCCCCCCCCCCCCCCAATTTCCAAGACCTCAGTAGTAATTTAATTCCCACCATTAACAATTTCCACACTGTAGAGTGTTCCAAGTTGTTCTGGGTTATTCCCAATAAATCAAGATACTGTATTTTGAGCACTAGCCACTTAAGATAGTGTGTGTGTTTGACAGATATGTATACAATTGTATAAATGCAGAAACACAAGTTTGATTATCTCATGTACATATCAGGATATTGAGCACATTAAAGTATTTGCATAAAATTAAGATCGTCGAACTAAAGCAGCAGATTAGAAAGATTCTCAATTAGGACACATTTTTCTAAAGGCTTATGAATGTAGTGACCCTAATCGTCTGGTGGTTGACAGATGGGCTTGAATTGACGATTATTTATAAGTATAACATTAATATTCACAATATAGTTTTTAAAATTGAGACAGAAATTTTACTTCTTCATATTTAGATGTTTCACTTGTGTAGTCTGTTGATACACCAATATGAAAATGTAATAATTTTTGATGATGAATATGTCAGTTGTGGTTTTGTCTTCCTTTTTCTGATATCAAGTGTTCTCTTTGTTCGCAGGGAAAGACTTGTACACCTTCTAGCTTTGAGGCCATACAAGAAACCGGAACTCTATGATAGGATAATAAAAGGTATGTGTGCACTCAACTTAAGCCTGGTTGGGAATCAGGAAAACTAAACTTTCCAAAGCAGTAGTACTCACTGCGGTCCTCGTAACAATTATTATGGCCCACCTTTTTTGCTATAGGCCTATGTGTGTTTTCGATATATTACCATAGTTTTGGTTCAGTGTACATTTTTTAAAATTAAATGTTCTTTAAAAGTTTCGTGGGCCCGGTCATTCAGTCCAGTTTACCAAATTCAGCATCTCTCTTTAGTTTCGTGGAATAAATATTTACTTTTTTTTGCTTCAGAATGGAAATGGGAAGTGCAAAGCAGTGAGACCTTGTAGCCAAATGGAGTTTGAATGGTCTAATTAATTAAATATATCAGTAAGCCTACTCATGAGTACATTAGATTATAAAAGTGACAGCACTGAGGCATTATTATTTCAATCCCAAAAGGACGTGAATTGTCAGTGTCGTCGCAAAATGATAGCCTTATATACGTACCAGGAATAAGTACAGTATTATAATTTTTCATTGATATATGTTTTGTTTGTTTTTCGTAGATGGCTTACGGGATCGGGACAAGAATAATGTAACTAACGTTCTAAAGCAGATTGCATTCATGAGAGACAACACTTACCACTTGATCCGGCATGTTTGGAACGAAGTACAGGAAGAGTGGCCCTTCTACTCAGAACAAGAGAAACAATTGCTCAAACGGTATGTTACTCTACTGCTACGGTGATGTGAGATTGTGATATGGTATGTTAGTCGACTTCTATGATGACTCAAGCTAATATTACTACAGGCAGGAGGCCTAATTAATGTCAAGAACACGTTCTGTGAACTAATAACACATACTCAAGTACTAGGGTTGCCAACTCGCTTGTATTTCCCAGAAAATCCTTTTTTTGATTGTCACTTGCTAATATTGGTTTGGTTAGACTTGAGAAGGTACATCTAAATTTAGTACTTTCATTCACATTTTGTTTTCATGTAGTCTACAACAAAAAGCACGCGTTACTGTTTGCCGTGATCTTGACCAGTGTGAGTAACTAACGTGCTGGATGTTTCAGCCGGAAGCCCCAGAACCTTACGCCACCAGGCAGCAGCGATGGGGGCAGCTCGGGTAGCGGGCAGTCACCCACGTCCACTCACCCTGGCAGCCCCCCCTCCACCATATCCACCGTCAAGAGGCCGGGCTACTTCGAGGGAACCGACGGCCTCCCGACCAAACGGCCTCGCATCTCTCATTACCGCAAGCCGGAGCCTCTCAAACCGGAACCCCCCTTTAGAAGAACCGACCGAGACGCCAGTAACATGAACCCGCGGAGTAGGGAGTACGACTCTTCGATGCTTAGGAATGGGTATCAAAATAGTTATAATTCTAATTCTCTAACGACGACAGGAAACGGATTAAGTTACAACGCGATAGCGGAAAGACGATGTTTAGGAGAGGACGAAGAGAACGACGAAAAGCGTAATAGTGCGGTGACAAAACGTGATAGTGTTGTTGCGAAACGTGTGGATGTAGATAGAGAACGAGAACGGGACAGAGACAGAGAGAGGGAGAGAGACAGGGATAATAGTCGTGCGATGGAAGGCATCAAGATATCGGTGGGGGAGGACGCGAGAAGACCGGACGGCGGAGTGTTGATCCCGGCGAGCGGTAGGGGTCAGGGTGGCCACTACGACAACCGTAACGACAGGTGGTCCAACGGCAAGTTGTCCAGTCAGCCCGTCAGCCTCCCTCCACCCCGGAGTCCCAGTCCCCCCAAGCCGGAGGCTCAACACGAGGTCAAGCCGGACGAGGAGGAGGAAGACGAGGAGGAGAAGAAGAAGAAGAGTGGATCACTTGCGTCCGAATACCCAGAATATCTCACGTAAGTCGTTTATGTTAAGAATGAGGGGGTGGCGGGCGATAAACACAATGAGCTGTAGCAAGTGGTATACCAAACTGTATGGTAGACCTACGGTGTAGCGTGAGTCGGGATCAGTGATCGCATTGCACTAGATTTTGGTTATCATTTTTTGTGTAGCTATAATTTAAGGTACGTTCGATTAAGTTAATATACTGGTATATTTGCCTGAAAGTTGGATTACTCATTTTGTTGGTGTGACTGATCTTGAAGTTAGGAAATATGTATAAACTAATGATATTGTAACTGTTTAAAAGTTTAAAGGCGAGCTTAACTTAAAAGTCTTGTTGAACCATTGAACTGGGAAGCTACTTACGTAGATGCAAGTGACGAACGAACACCTTTACATTCGCAGGAGTTACTCGACCATTTTGAACAGCGAGCAGCGGAGTCGGTATAAGGCCGACTTCAACGCGGACTACACGGAATACAGAGAACTTCACGCCATCGTCGAGAGAGTGTCCAGAAGGTTCGCTCAGCTCGAGGCTCGACTGAAACAGGAGGAGCGAGACAGTCCGGGGTGGAAGGTAAGACCATGCATTCATTTTACATACGGTCTTTATTCGAGGGTCTAGGTTCTAGGTGGGGGTATGCATCGCAAATGACCGTTGATAACCTTAGGAGAGAGTGAGAGATTGATTGATTGACGGCTAAATTGGATTTGAAATACAGTAATCCCCCTTTAATTCAAATTTCAAGGGACCCTAAAAACTTCAATTTGAATTACAAAATTTTGAATTAAAAGAACTTTAACACTAAGCATCATACCTAAATCTTCTGCTGGGACTCTATCAATAGTTTGAATTATACATAATTTTGAATTAACCGAGTTTGAATTAACGATGGACTACTGTATATGTTTTACAGTTTTATACAGATACATACTATCTAGCTATTATTTATATTATTTTATAATCACTAATTGTGGTTGATATAATTTTAGAAAATTGTTACAGTACCTATATTACAATGTAGGGCTGCAAAGTGTGTTTTTGAAGCCTCTTGAAGTCAGGAAGTTAAAAACTAGTCCGTTTTAGTGGTTTTGTGTTCAAAACATTTTTAAACTGTTGAATTAAAAGAAACTGATGGTGAGTTGATTGCGGCGGTTAGGCTGGGCACCACGTGTGGACATGGAGTTAAGTGCGTCTCATATATGTCACTCGTGAGGAGTGGAGGGAATTTCATATCTTATCTCGTTGATAGTCTCATACCTCCCTTGTTTTAGACAAACTTGTGCTTTTATGTATAGTTGGTTGATGAATTCATCATTGGTAGTAAGCTGTTTCTCTTTAGACTGCAACTATTGTCTGCAATTTACGTGTCATCTTACTGTCTTCTCTTGATTGTAACGCTTTCTGATGAACCACTTAAACTGAAAACAGCCGTGACCTCGGAGCATTTGCTGGTTTTCAGAGTGTGAAGAACCAAATAGTTTGTGAATATAAGGAGAACAAACGTGATCACGAGCATCAAGCGGCCAAGCTGAGATTCCAGTATCTCCACGAGAAGTTATCGCACATCAAACGTCTCGTCCTAGAGTACGATTCTACGGCGGCGGCAAACTACTGACCCTGGCTCAATTCGCCGGCGACCCGAATGACAAGGAATCTCGGCGGTTGAACGGAACTCTTTGCAACTCGAAATTACGCAGCGCTTGGTTCGGCAGAAAAGGTGATAAGGTCCGATTTTCTAAATATGTTTCAGTTAATTTATTCTGCCTGTCTAGTAACTACAAGCTTGAATGAAGTGATTTAATAGTCCACTCAAGACGCACAGCGCCATTATCCAGCCATTGAAAATTATGACGTTACGTTGGATGTTTCCTCTAAAGGATGCCAGTTTGCCTGAGAAACTCGTGTACATTTCCCAACTATGGATGTTTGCTTCAAGGACGAGGCAAACCATGATGCTACTGTTCTAGATTAAATTTCTTACCAAAGGGAATACCGGTAATACAGCATACATGTTGAAACGTGCTCCAGTACCAAACTTTAGTTTCATATTTTGTCTGGAAGGATAACTTTGGAGGGATTTTTGTTTGTCATTTAAATAATTTTGGACATTTTCGTGTCCACAATCATAGTAAATACACATCTTTCAAACGTTTAGAGTTGGTTGGTTTCTGGCTTCAGTTTCCCTGCCAATCAGTACAACACCGTACAACATTGTGAACTCAATCAAATCCTTTATCACTGACAAGAGACAAGGTTTTATGTCCTTCTCGTCCCTTACATACGCGTACAAGTAACAACCATGTTCAGCCCATCCCATATAGCAACAGCATTCAAAGAAACCATACAAACAACTTCTATATTAAGTACTCAATACAATAACACATCACATGGTTGGAAAGATAACACCAACTTTACTGGATAAATTAATAAGAAAGTCAATAAGTTTCTGGCTGTTTGGTTCAAGTGATCTCCAGTTAGTTTGTCTATCTAAACCACAAGACTAACTCTGTTTCAATTTTTTAGTACTATTTATGCCAACATACTTGGTTCATAATTGACATACGTACATTCAATCAACTAGATACTAATTCAATCAAATAATATTCAAAAAAGAAATACAAACCACATGTTTTATTTAAAGACGAACTGTTTATGCATATTAGAATGTGCCTTTGTTACAATGTTCAGCCACAATATCTAGTAGGTAGTTGCTATGCCTATACACATGATCGACCTATTGAGTTCAGGTTTATTCTTAATTTGTGGGGTTTTATAGTTTACACGTTTACTCCAAAGCGTTGCCGAAGTGTAAGCCTATTTGCTTCACGTTTGCTACCTGTCACGATACTAGGTCGTGTCATTTTTTGTTAACGTTGTTTGCATATTATCCGCAACTTGAATTTCCTGAAAACCAACTCTACAATTCTTCACCCTGAAATATACCAGTAAATTGTTTTTTATTGTCGGCAGTGAACTTATCACTAATCACTTCACTCGAGCCTATTGGACAATCACACAAGACTATTTGGGGCTTCGTGTTTTTTCCTAGTTAATATTTTGGCATTCCATTGCATTCAGTTAGGCTATATTGGTAGATTTTATTTGCCTTTACCCTGTAATAGTTTTATTGTTGAATTGATTAAACCATGACATCCCGGTATTTTACCAGGCCTGTTTTGAAAGGCATTTCAAATATTTGTACAAAAATGGAAAACTTTTATTCTAACATGAATCTTTATCTTCCAGTGTTATCTAGTTATAAATCAATTCATGTATTAGAAAGAGCCTAAAGTAAAATGTTGTACGTGTAATTATTTGGATATTCTGAACATACTAGGCTTATATTTTTCAATATTGATTTGTTTTTTGGTTTACTACATAGCACCTGCACATGGTCTTATCTTTAAAGATAATATTTCTGACAATTTAGGGTGTGACAAAATAAATTGTCTGGTTAAAGGAGAGTACCTATTCTGTTAAGACTCAAAATTGTTCCGTTTCCAAAGACAAGTCCATGCTTGATGTAATGCACACACGTGTACTACACCACTACAAACCCCTTGGCCGTACTTGCACTTTGCATCACGTCCATTGGTCCAGTGTTTTCTAGATACAGCTTTTAATTTAATCTTGCTCGCTCAAATACTAGACTCTACCCTACGTATCGATGTACATTCTGTGACGTGTATCAGTACGACTCTGCTATCTATAAGCCGGTATGTTCATAATCTCATACGTGATTGAACTTAACTACACAGTACTCTCTTGGGGTTTGTTTGTTTACAGTTGTGTAGGGTGTAGTGTGCACTGGTGGATATGTCCTGCTGCCAACGTTGCAAAATGTCAAGACTGCTACCCTTTCTAAAAAGTAACTTTGATATTGATGTAATTGATGTTGAATTTACCCAAACATTTTCATGTTAGTGGAGGGGCATTTTCAACAGTGCAGACCATCTCGTTTCCGCAACACACTCGGCTGGCATAGCTACAACTACCCGAACAGGTTTGTGGGGTATGTGTGGGCGTGTGTTTAAATGAAATGTTTATTGTTGTTACAACCGTATGATTCCGTTGCTGAAATTGTCTTTCGGTTTCATTGATCTAATCAAGAAATACAAGGCAAGATATTAGGGATGACAACTGTACTTGATTGATACCCAGTAAAATATATTTTAGGTAGTCTAAATGAAAATACATTCAGTAGTTACGTTCTCTCGATAACGTTTATGTCAGTCATATCTCTCTGGTCATCATGTTTACAGTAATCTACTATATAATTTATTTCCTGCAAACCCTGGTGAGTACTACTTTCTCTAAAGATATTTCAAGTTACTGTAAAGGGGTTTTTATATCCAATTAGTCTAATGAACGCCATTAAACTCCACTGTTCAAGCTAATGTAACTATGGTAAAAAAAAAAGTTACCTCTGAAAATTATTACTGCTAAGATGGTTAACTAGGTTTCTGTTGAAGTACTACGTACATGTTTCTCAAAAGTTATAGAGCAAATTATCTCCTTGTATAGTATGTGTTTTACTTTTAAACCTTGAATTCTGTTTACTGTTGCAGCAGCAGGTATGGTGTGATAAAATCACTATCTGCCTCCACTAGTTGCTAAATAAGTGTGACCTACCACCCACTAACATCACAACCACACTGTCCACTTTTACCAACCTGTCCACATGTTAGGTTATTAGATGAACATGCTAATTACTACATACTACATTTCTACAAGCACACGTCTACCAAACTAACATTCCCTTGCCTTGCCTTGCTTGTAAATTTATCAGTATTCCTTTCAAACTAAAAGTACGCAAACTGATTCACTTGTAGAAGGTGCCATATTATATATGTCCCATCAATCAACGGTATTACATAATCGTAATATGTATTGTTATTTTAAAATTAATTCAAATACAAATAATGAACAACAGAATAACGCAACCTGCAAGGAAGACTTTAGTTACAGTATGTTGAAATTCGGTAGTTGTAAAATGCATAATATCGTAGAGTGTACGTACAGAAGTATTGCAGTAGGTACATAATTCTCAAGTTGCAATCTTGCCTCTTGTGCTAACGAGACATTAGATAGTTGAACCATGTTGCCCGCATTCCAGGTTCGAATCCTGGCTTAGACATTAATATAATGTGGCAGTTTTTCATGTAGTAGATCAGATATGACAGTGTGGCATCATCTCTTAACCACTTCAACATCACAACCTTCCTCTTTACTCAGCTAATTAATTGTCTTTCTACTGTGACAGTACCTCACATTGGAGATAACATAAAAAATCTAGAAATTAAATAAATAAATTAAATTTATGTCAAACCAGATTTTTGTAAGATGGTTAATAGGGTATCAACTGCACTTTTGTATTGTAGCCTCTGCAGTGGTTATACATTGTGGTTTGGTTGGTCTACGCCCATAAGCGGTCTCTTGTACTCGTAAACCATCTCCCATTTCCACACCTCTATAGACCAAAAGAAATATAATTTTAACTCGAAACTAACTTGATCGAAAATTGGGCATTTACACAGCCTAACAAAAAAAATAGATATAAAACTACACTGCCATTGTTTCTATCACTAATCTTATAATTGTCACCAAGCTTCAGGGTTACAATTTCCTTTCAGTAGGGCATTTTTCTTGTTGACTTTTTAACTTTTTTATCTGAGATAAATTAGCATGGAACAGTGGACATAATTTGGGCAGTCTGATGGTGCATTAGTATATGGTTTGCTATTAGCATAAGGTTATTCCACTGTCTTTTGTCGTTTTATAAAACATTCTGAAAATAGAAAAGCTATGTGTACAACAACCACAATTTTAATTTAGTATCGTGCTTCAAATTTTTAATAGTGTGACAGCCAGAAATAAAAAGAAGCTTAAAAAAATAAAAAGATCATCTCATTCTACAGCGTTCTCCAATTAATATTTTCTTTATTTTACTTTTACTTACACATAAATTGGGACAGCATAGGGTAATTCCTAAAATCTATGAAATGCCCTGTATCAAATAATATATATTCCGTCTATTTGAGAAGAGCCCTTTCAGAATCCACCCACATGATAAGATCAATTTATGGATGTTTTAGAATTTAGTGGAATAGCCTTTAGTTTAAATTGAAGATCATTCTGCATGTCCTTAGATATGTGGACATTCATTATTGTGAAGCTTTCACAAGCAGAAAACTCTGACAGGTTATGATGATAGTTGGTCTCCCAAACCTTTCATTGATGTTTTTTGTATAGTGTGTTTCCTTCTAAGAAAGTACTCTTGAACATTATAGTATTGTTACTTGTTAGTATGCTAATTGGATATGAATTCTCCTTAAACCCAGTACATGAACTCATTGAATGTGTGACTTGTTAACAAAAGAAGAGTTATCCGCAACACCAGTGAAAAGAAAACAATAATAAATCTTTCAGCTAAATTGTTGTTAGATAATATATTGTTACAATGGCATTATTTTTAAAGTTCGACATGATGTTAGTTACCATATTATACGTGAATCATATGTCTTAGTTAAAAAGTGCTTCCAATATCAATGTTAACAAAATAAAATTTAAGCAATGTACCAATAAACCCTACTTAATTAATATTTCTTCAGTTTTAATGTTATAGTCCTGGTGTGGCAGGATTTATGGCAAATTTAATACTTGCATTGTGTAAATGTATCATTGCAATGTAAAATTTATTATATACTTTTGTTCATTTAATTAAACGGTGTAAATATTCGTGCACAAAAAGTTGTTTGAACAAGAGCTTATGAGCTTGTTAGATGTACGACCTCGGCTGGCTGTGTTGTCGATGTTTCCGAGATTGTCAGTGACAAACGTGACTTAGGACATATACATAGTAATTCTAATTAATAATATATTTTGACTGTGATGAAAGGATGCTCATTCCTGCAGTAAAAAGTGCTGCGTACCTACCAGTTAGTTTGAAGAATAATTTAAAAATGAAACTATCCTGCCATCGTTCTCGTGACGGGAACTTTAATTCAACGATGCAAGTCGCTGCTTGGTTGTGGAGGGAAATCGACAAGCTGTTTCTCTATATTATTTTGTCCCCCTAAGACAAACTTGTCTCTTAGAGAGAAATTGTTGTGAACTATGCTTATGAAATACTTGTATAAATGTATTGTATACGTAAAGGGACGGCCTCCGATAACTCGCCCGGCCTGCAAACACGCTCCGTATCGTTATCGTCGGGAACGTCGGAGTGGTTTGTTTAGCCGGCCTCGTTATGCTCGCGCCCTGGCCTGAAACTATGGTGACGACCGCAATCGAAACTTGACCTCGACACTCAAATAATTAATCATAATTATTGTCCGTGTATAGTGTTTTTTTAAACAAATACCATTATATAACTAATTAATATAATTGTATTTTTTTGTCATTATTGTGTTCTGCTTTTTTGAAAATTATTGCAAAAGAAAGATAAAAAACAATTTTTAGTCCGGGGGTTGTGTAATTAAGCTACGTACTTCATCTTAACGGAGTTTTTATTGTCAAGAAGAATAGCATGAGGTCCGATAGTACACTGGCCTTGCAGAATAAGGACTCGGCACGTGCTCTATAAACTCAATTCACGGATCTGATTTCGATTGTATGAAATCTTTATACGTACTGTACTCGGTATGTGGGGATATTGTATTCAATAATTTATATTATGGCTTGTGCTCAATGTGGCTTGTGCCTAATCGCATTCTGTAAGAACGGTGTACGTGAACTTGGTCTTAGGCCTCGAATGTGGCTGGCCATCGAAAGAGTTGTCTTTCCCAAGTGGTGAACCATTGAGAATGTCTTGTGTGTGTTCACTTGTGTTGTTTATTATCAATTTGTTGAAGACAGTGGGTTATTTTGTTGTTAAGATTTATTAAATGTTCTAGACATAGACATTACTTCTTGCCTTGAAATGTGTGTAGAGAACTACTTAATTTCTTAGCAGACGGTGTTAAATCTTAAAAAGTGTGGCAAATCCAAAAACATTGTGCATGCTTTGTTTGTACTCATAACTGAATCATGAATTCCTTGTCCAGGTGCCAATACTATATTTATATATATATTGAAAGTAACGCTTAATATTTAAAGACAGAGTACATTGTATGTACTCATGGGAGAGGGGGGAGGGGGGAAGAAGTAATTTTATCGGAAGTTGTTTATACAATATTTGAAAAGAATGAAATGAAATTTAAAATGTGTACTTCTTGAACATTAGCTCCCAAAGCTAACCATCATCACCAGATTGATATGTGATCTGTTAACATTGTAAGAAATGGCATATCGTAATGTTAGTTACACTTCTGTTGAAACAATTATTCCGATTGTCTATGGAGATGGTTTTGCCAGAATGTTTCCGTAGTTTGTAAGTTATTGTGTGCCACTTGGGAATGTCTGTTTGATAGACAGTTGAACCGAAAATGAATGGTTTATTTCACTATAAAATAGTGTGTCTTCTTGGACTCTTTGTAAAACATGTGAAAAAATATCACAAAAAAATAAAATCCTATTATATGCATGCAGCAATCATAAAATTGGGTGTTCATACCTTGCTTGCTTTACATATTTATCAGTAATATGTCAATCCCAATAACAATCCTGAAAATGTATAAATAATACATACATACCTGTAACAAGATGTGCAAGAGTCATATTTTAGGTGGTGGCCTTTGCTCCATCTGTCCAACGAGTAGCTGATATTACTATTAAATTATTAATATTATTTGCTTACAATCACCAAAGCTATTATTTTATGCAAACGCCATCCTGAAGATTATTCACATAATGACCATCACCGTACTTTAGGAACAGTACTTACAGGGTACGTAGAGCAGCACATGAGTGTAGGCAAACAACTGATTCTGGTTAGCTAAAATTTTAAATACCTACTTAAATACAAACAATGCCTTTATTTACAGTTCTAGCTTCACTTTAATTCAAATTATTTAGTTTTCAAAATAATGGCCATTCAATTACGTATTGTTTAAATCATTTCTTTGAAGCTGATACAGTATTAGGATGGAAGAAAGAGTCTTGTTTGGAAACATGAGAAGCAAAAGAAACCCACAAAGAAAATAATGTAATGACCATATTCAGGAAATGGTGAAAATGATTACGGAGTATATGTAAATGGTTGGCGGTGTTAGGACTCGAGAGTCGAGTCTGTCTGTCAAGAGTCTGTGTGAAATAGCAGGAAATCTGTGAATAAAAATAAAAACGCAATATAATTTAAACTTCTTTTCATGAATTGATATTCAGCAATTTGCATGTGGAAGTAGTCGTTGATTGCATTACTCCTATTTGTAGAATGTGTAGCGAATTGTTCACAATGAATTAATAACTGTTTGAAGTGTGGGACGTTTTGAAACTACTGTGGGCCCCATCGTTGGGATAATTGTCTGTTGTGAGTGAGTGCATTTATGTTCTCATAAGCATGACTGGGTGTGATCAGTTTTGGAGCTAATAAAGGAGTACTTCACGCATCCCATTGACGAAAGGATCCAATCACAACAAGAATGCTAACAAAAAGTAAATAAACGTACTTGTTCTGAACAATCGATGATTGAGCCCTCGGTGGTTCCGAAATATGTAGCGTGCACATAAGTCCCGGTAAATGTTAATTCAAGTTTGATACCGTGTCGGTAATAAAATAATTACGTATAAAAACTGGTGATGACATTGAAACTATCCTTTGAATTCTTCTTAGTTCCCAACAATCTTCAAGCAAACCATATTCTACAGTTGATGGTGGCTCTACTGATGGAAGCATCTGCATGTGAGCATTGAAGGTCCAGGTTTGAATACCAGTTACTAGTTAGTTATTGCAATAATCCGAGAGACATTAAAAATTGCCTATCATGAAATTTCACTATGGGTTTACACATCTTTTCTGATGGCAGGCTATGAGTTTGTGTTATAAAAAAAATTGAACCTATTTCATCATGAAGTGCCGGAAATCACAAACAGCAATTTTATGCCAAGTGGAAAAAGCCCTGGTATGTAAAGCCAGAGGTTCTGCTACTCAGAAAACATATACTGTAAATAGATACACATGTTTTTTGCTGCAGGAATGTGAGAACTGATATTATTGAAGGTGGGTAAATCCCATTTAGAAATAAAATGCGTTTATCATGATTAGTGATCTCCTTATTTTGAACTGGCAACTGTTTGGCGCCTTTTCATTACAAACCTAATGTAGTTGGCAACAGTGGTAAAACCATGGATTTATCAACGTTTTAGCATGTTGATATTACTGATTGTCATTCTGCTATGACATTTTATTTTGAGGAGCTTCATAATTTAATTTCTGTAGATATTTTTGTTAATTTCAATAACAGAGAAGTAAATATTGTTGGTGTGGACTTCAGTGATACTGCATTGTGAAAGTTCAGTGAGTTCGGTTACTCGAAACACAGGCATGTCATCACAACAGGTTCTAGAATTGAAAGAAAAGGGGAACGAGTGTGTAAGAAATAAAAAATATGAAGAAGCTGTATTTCATTACACACACGCGATTAAAATTGACCCCATGAATTCGTCTCTTTTTAGTAATAGATCCTTAGCGTTTTTAAAAATTCAACAGTATTATTTAGCAATGGAAGATGCCATAGTAACTATTAGGTTAAATCCCATTTGGGCCAAGGTAAGTTGTCCGGTACAGTAGACAGGCTTTGGTGGTAGGCTAGGTGGGTTTACACCTACGCAAGGGCTTCACAGGTCTAGGTCTTGGCGTACACACAACTGAAAAGAGGTTAGGCGTAGGCCTACCTGCATGTTCATGTGACAGCATATGAGTGACCATAGCAGGTAGGCCTATATTGCTGAAGTCTTATGTACAAACGTATTTGTTTGCTTCAAAACTTATTAACTAGGCCTATAATGTGCATTAAAGGTTCGTTCATTTGTCCGTTCCGAACAGTCCGAACACGTTGTTCGTTGTTCATCTGTAAAAAAACATATGTTCTGGTGGTGTTCAGTTGTCCGCCGGCAACTGTTTGCAAACAGGCCGAACATGTTCGAACTGTCCGGAATGAAAAAGAGGAGTGAGTTGAGTAGAACAAGATGTAGAGCGGGAATACAAATTAGACATAGCGGTAACGTGTTCATTCTAATGCAGATTACAACATGTCTGTCGTCTGAGATAACGTAGAAAATTCTAATTGAATAGGGTCGTTATGTTTGTTACATTAAGGTAAGAAAATAATGATTTAACGTTCATTTAGTCCAATAGGCCTACCTAACCTCATTTAAGCCTAGACGCCCGTACTCTCGTTGCTTATCCCGTACGTTTAATTTAACCATCACAAACTTGGCTTGGGCCCTACCAAAGATTAATTCAGTTATTTTACACCCTATTTAATTTAAAGACAGTTTTAACCTAAAATTAACAGGTGTCTCTGACTAGATTGGCGTTCATTTGTGTAAAGGCAGAACACATGTTTTTTCGTACTAGACTCGGCCAACTTCCTGTTCGATGACGCGTTTCCGCTGTGTTCCGACTTGTTACCGAACAGTTACGAACTCGACAAATGAACGAACCTTAAGTAATTGAACACATGTGTCTGCCATAGGCATAGGCCCTAGGCTTAATATGCAAGAGTTTTTACACTCTGAACTGATATCATAAGTTGTGATTTATGATGTGCTGGCTTCCGACATTGATCTACATTAATATCAACATACGGTATTGACATGCATGCAACAGGCCTGGCATCTCAATGTCGCCACCCTTAAGCCCTAACCACGTTTGTTGGCATTGTAATCCCAGAAAAATAAACACACTCCCCTACACATGTAGACCTACCATGTCCTGTGGATGTCAATAAATAAATTCAAATTGCTACATTACAACATTACAACTTAGTTGTCAACAAAACCATTAGAACCAACTAATGTTCTCTTTCTGAGTTGAAAGGGGGTTTGCAACAGAAAGAGCTGTGAAACATAATGTTTGCTATTGTGTTCACAAGTGGCTAGTTGGCAAAAAAGGGTCGTCACATGGGCTTTAAGTTCAACCAAAAACTCGTACAAATCAATTCCAACATTCAAGTACCTACTCCAGGCAATTTCAAGTTCAAGTTTCAATTCAATTTTATTCATACTGTTTACATGGATGCAATTATTATTTACATAGTAGGAAAATAAACAAGTACTGTATGTATATAAACAACAATCTATAAGTGCCTATAATCTAAAAGTACAAAAAAAGCAGGAAGCCCACAAAATCCCAGGGGATTTGAGCGAGAGCAGTTTCAGTTAAAATTTAGTTTTGCTGTAGGAGGTGAGTGAAGAAGATCTGTGCCTGTTGATGTTTGTAAGATAACAAAATTTCAAATTATAATATAAAATTATGGATTATAATCTACTCTAATTTTCTACATTGAAATTATTGACGGTAAATAAATGTTTCATTCTATCAACACAACGTTAGATTTTACTCATTTTATATATTAGTTTTGATAGTTCAAACAGTTGGTGTGCTTTCATTATTTGTATTGATTTGAGTCTTCTTTTGTAGGGATTCTTTCGAAGAGCTGAAATCGAATTTGCAACATTTAATTTCTCCGAAGCTCTTATATCGTACAGTTGTGCACTGAAACGTCAACCCGATGACACCAGTATCCTAGAAGCCATCATGAGGACAACAAAGGAGATGCAAAAGGATAAGAAAGCAGATGCCCAAATTCCGTGGCTGGGTGCTGGAGTTGGTATTATAATGGGCGTTGCTATAGTTATCGCAGATCAAATACTTGCCAACAAGCCCATAATGGTGGTAAGTCTTGTTTGCTCTTTGCCCAAGGGCCAGTTAGGAGTTAGGACCAGTACATGTTATATTCTAATGATTGTGAATATATTGTTCACAGAATCCTGTCCTAATGGCGGTCCTAACGATCACTGTGGCGATGATGGGTTATGGATCAGCACGGGTCTTCCGTCACTTCGTGAGATGCCAAAGGGTGGCGATGCTTTTACCTCCTCTCAATCTCCTAGGAGGTTAGTTTATATTTCCAAGCTTTCAGTTTACTGTACGTTTTAATAAAGAATAGATGTACTGTTAGTTAGTTAAATGGTGCTATACATTAATAGATTTTCACATCATCCTTTAGGATGTGAACAAAACCGATGGTAAGTAAGTAAGTAAGTAAGTAAGTATTTATTAGTCCGGTAGATTCATACAGGGTACAAATATGGATGTCGTCAAAAGTGGGTGCTTACCCATATAACTAAACTAGGCTACATTTAACATTTAACAGATGTACACTACATTAACATCGAGCAATTCACATTAAACATTAAAGTATTTACATTTACATTAAAATATTATCAAAAGACCACCAGACGCTCATTCATGCATTAAGATATAAACTTAATAGATGTACTACTAATTGTAAAAAGGTAACACCTTTACCACACACATAAAACAGTCATCCATTAAAATATAACAATGTAAAAATTATGGAAAACTTAAAACTGTAATGGAATGGTGAACGTACGACAAATCGATGCGATGAAAACACCAGACCATGCAATATAGGTCTAATAAAACTTTATAAAAAAATAAAATAAAAGGATTTATAGTTTAGGGAGAGAAGTATTCCTGGAGGGAGTAAAAGCTCTTGGATGAGACAAATGATTTCAAATTAGCTTTGAAGGAAGCTGTGGTGGGGGATGTTTTAATGTTGCTGGGAAGCTTGTTGAAGATGGTTAGGGCCAAGTACTTGGGGCTTTTTGAGAATAAAGAAAGATTATGGGTGGGGATACGAACTTGGAGATTTGATCTTGTAAAATGGGGGTGGAATGATGAGTTTGAAGGGAAGAGACTAGGATTTAACCGGACAAAAATTGATGCAGCTTGGATCAGGGTACTCGCGAGCGTTGGTATTCCCAGATCTTTGAAGAGTTCTCGGCAAGAATGCCTTCTAGATACTCCAGCAATAATGCGGACAGCCCTTTTCTGGAGGGTGAACAGTCTCACTGCTTGCGGGGACGCACCCCAAAAGAGTATATGCCATATGACAGATGTGAGTGGATATGGGCAAAATAAACTAATTTAAGAACATGAGGGTGAACTGTCTGTTTCAATTTCCTAAGCATGAAACAACCACTATTAATTTTAGAGGTAAGCTGTTGAATGTGGGTGGACCAGTCTAGTGTTTCAGTAACGTTTAGACCTAGCAACTTCGCAGAGTTGTTGCGGGCAATGCTTTTATCATTGAGCCGGACTAAGGGACTGGATTTTGGAGCATTTTGGGGAGTGTGGAAGTAAAGATAAATGGTCTTGGGCAGTGAAAGTGTTAACAGATTATTGTGGCAATAGGAGGACATCAGGGAGGCTTGTTCGTTAACTAATGCTGGGAGGGCAGGGGCACATTCTTTAGGGAGAGTTAAAAGGTGGCTCGAGTCGTCGGCATACTGTGTCAGGGTACCTTTGTTGAGGCAACCCTGTAGGTCGTCAACGTATAGGATGAAGGCTAACGGGCCTAAGATAGAGCCCTGTGGGACCCCTGTGACCAGAGTTCTTGGTTTCGAGAGGAATTTATGAGTAGAGTGATTTACTGAAGCCTGGATTTCCACAGCTTGAGTCCGGCCGGACAGGTAAGAGGCCATCCATTCGAGGGCTACTCCTCTTATACCGAAGGTTTCTAGCTTAGAGAGAAGAATTTTGTGATTGATGGTATCGAAGGCCTTACTTAGATCATAAAAGATGCCCACAGCAAGCTCTCCTTTGTCCAGAGCAGAGTACAGGGGAGAGAGGAAGCTAAAGATAGCGGTAGTGGTGGACTTATTACTAAGGAAGCCGTGCTGGCTTGGAGATAAAAGAGAGTGATAGTTCAAAAAGGATAGTAGACGATCATGCATTATGTATTCAAAAATTTTGGAAAAGGAAGAGAGGATAGAGATAGGCCTATAATTATTCATATCTGATTTAGGGCCCTTGCATTTGTAGATGGGTATCACTCTGGCATTCTTTAGTTGTGATGGGAAAATACCAGAGGAAAGTGACTCCCCTTAGTCCGGCCCAGTTTGCAGAACCATTGCAGATTTCTTTCTTTCCTCCAAGAGACATATTATGCATTGAACATATGAGTCATCATGTGTGATGAACAAATCATTTCCACAAACACAATTTTTGTATAATAGGCAATATCCAATCTATAGTCATGGACTTATTTAGTAACTTCTTCGTTACTTCAAATAGCCACGGAAGTCGGTGGTGGGCTGCCATTTTAGCACACACGCACATACGCACACACATGCACACACACACACACACACACACGCACACACACACACACACACACACCGACACTATCATAGGCCAGAAATAAGAATCGCAGACGTGTTTTCCAATCATGTTGCCCGTCCAGATAGTTGTAAGTTCATGATATAATCAACTTTTATGATTTCCATTTGTGTTAGGCATATTTACAAATACCTACCTACTGTAATGTACAAGTTTTATCATCAACATCAATATAATATCTAGTACCCCCCAGTAGTGGGAGTTCTCGATTCTACAGAGTTTCTACTCAAACTATATTTGGAAGATTAAGAATCTAGTTTATGTGTCATAAAATTTAATAACCTTCTAAATATAACGTAACTTGAATATTGTTTGAAAGTTAGACTGTACTTTATTCACTTTTTCAACTAAACTCCTGTAACAACGTATGGTAGCCACTAGCCAGGTTTTGGACGGCAATGTGAAGTTAGGAAAGTACAGTCTTCTTCTTGTCTGGAACATTCTCTAATGCAACTTCCAGAAAGGTAGTTTGTCACACATCTCCATTCTGCCATCCATAAATTATCACATACTTTTGGCAAGGGTAGGATTTTAAGATTGGTTTTATAAGAGTGACTTGCCTCCTTAAATCTAATACCTACTGATTTGGCATAGTATAAATAAATGTTACGATTTCTTTTCATGTCCTTTAGATGAGAGTAAAAAAGAAAACCCTGAACCAGTCGATGAAGCGGCGGCTGTCCCAGAAGCCGGCAAGGAAAAGGAACGATCTCATCAGAAATACACAAAAGCTCAAGCTAGACAAAGACTAAAGAAGGGGCGAACTTAAAGGACAAACCATGTTTACTCCTTGGGAACATTTTATTCTAACGATACAGGCCTACAAAGTGACAAATTATAGATAAAATGGGATCATTATGACTGTTAGAATTATGTAATATCATTTGCTAAAATTAGTTTTCTTCTAATTTTGCTGATAGGCAGTCTAGTGTAGTTAAAAAAACATCTTTCCCTGGTACGTACCGTAAAATGTATATTTTGTTGCAACCATTTTAGTGTCTAATACAGTAGTAATATGCAGTATTTATCTAGGGAATTTTTGTACATAATGAAATATTATCTAGGTAGTCTTGGTGAGGAAAGAACAAGCAATAGAGAATACAATACAGAAGTACTAATTTATGTATTATATTGCTTCTTGCTTTTCTTAGAGTTAAAACGAATCAATCCCAAACTGTCATCAATGATGCCCTGGAGATGCAAAGATGTTTCACATTGGGTCCAAACAATTTGCTGAAAATCAATTAATTTCAAAATAACACTGCCTCGTATAAGGTATATTATCTATATTGTATTACTGTAGCATTTTTTGAGAGGTTACTTCATACTCAGCATTGTAAATTTAATAGCTGAAAATTAATTGATTTTAATTTAATCTAATGATAAGGAGGGGTGGGTTATAGGAGGGTGCCAGGCAGTGTAATTGCATGAAAGAGATAGGAGGTGTGAGTAAAAATGTAGATGCAGTATTAGGCTCACATTTTTTTTAATTCGTACAAGAGTGCTAAATTTGAGGAATGTGCTAACACAGTTCACCGACGTTTGGGAACTTCTGTATATTTGGGTAGGCTATGTTCATTTTTCTTGTTTTTTATATTTAAGGTTACGATTACCAGTACCCATGGTATGAGATTACATTTGATATTTTTTCAGTGCTGAAAACGATGCAATGTCACAGTGTCCTAGTCCCATGTAGTCAGTGGTGGGTAAAGCTTTCAGCATAACACATGATTTATTATTTACGTACTACTGTTTAACAGCTGTTGTACACTAGGCATGCAGTGTTCGGGTTTGTGTAGCCGAATATACTACTATTAAACATTTATAATTCTCAGTTGGTCAACACCATCAACCTTCATGTCACTTCGAAGTTAATCAAATTGATTGTAAAAGTAGACATTTACCAGCGTTTTGTTTGTACAAACAAACTTGTAATTCATATGCATTAATTAAAGCAACATATACACCATAAGATTAGCAACTTATTTTGTGTCTAGCGTAAATGACGATCTGACTAATGTCGCACACCACTTAGTTTCGTTTAATTAATGTTACCTACTGCATATTGTTACATGATGACAGAACCATCCAAAGTCTGTAGTTTGATTGTGTAACATTAATAATACTTAGTAGCATTTACAATGTTATGACATTCATCATTTTTCTGTGTTCGTAATTGTAGTCAGGTTGAACCACTTGGGCAAATTATGTGAAATAAAGTTTTAGGTGGAATGGACGTACTTATATTCCATTTCTTGTCGTTGGTTGCATTAGTTTACTCCTACTTCCAATGCCACAGGTTTTGCGTTCGATGAACCCAGGTTCAGGCTGGGGTTTTTCATTGGGTTCCTGGAATTTAGTAGAATCTTAAATTGTGCTAATTAATGGAGCCATCATAGCAACAAATCACATTATAAATGTGTATGATGTCCCCAATTTGTAACCGAGTGGGTAGACAATATTCATCGTCAAATAGAATGCGAACCGTGGAGATTCATGGGTCAACACTCTGATAGTATTTAAAGACATTGTATTATATAATTGTCTTTTATTCATAGTAACTTACTGTAAATTGATTTTTATATGAGCATGAAATGGTAGAAATAATTATAAATCAAATATGATACTAGAAGGTTGCCTCAGCTGGAATTTGAGTAAATGGGATGTCAAAATAGACTTGTCAAATTGCTACTTGTATATTTTCATTTTATTTTTTTTATTGTTGAGAAGGCTTTAAGACCTAATAACTGAAGTGGCTAGAGCTAACTATATTTATAGCTGTATTCGAGTTCTATTCCCATTTGGTGCATACTTTTAGTAGTGACGGGAATAAGCTCAATATATCAGTCGGATCGTGCACTTTGTGATAAAAGCACCAAACTTTCCCCAGAGGAAGATACTGTACTAAGGATCATTTTTGAGGGCGGAGCCACGAGCTGAAGTACCTAACTTAACTTTAAGTTCAAGTTTAAGTTTCACTTTGCAGAGGTTCGGATAATAATTGTTTGGGGCTACAATATTAATTTTAGAAACACATTTATCTGAAAAATCTGTGTATTCATGTGTGTTCGATTAGTATTATTTATTTTCAATATGTTAATTACATTTTTTAAATGTTACAAACACATTGCTGGTGGGAAAAATTAGAGCATAGCCCCTTAGCACACAGGTGTTTCCCCACCAGTCTAATTCTAATAACTAAATCTAGACTTACGACTAGTTGAATTATAATTAGCCTAAAAATTAACAATCAAACTAAAAAAAAGAAATAAAAGCTATGTACACGTCATTAAACTAAAAACTAAAAAATAAAAGCTATGTACACGTCATTATACTCAGGCCAAAGATTATGAGTGGGTGTGCGCGTGTGCGTGAGTGTGTGCGTGTGCGCGCGCGTGTGTGTGTGTGAGTGTGTGTGTGTGTGTGTGTGTGTGTGTGTGTGTGTGTGTGTGTGTGTGTGTATGTGTGTGTGTGTGTGTGTGTGTGTGTGTGTGAGTGTGAGTGTGTATGCACGTGAGTGTGTGCGTGTGTGCGTGCGTGAGGGTGCGTGAGGAAGTGTGTGTGTGACTTTAGGCGAGGGTGGAGGTAGGGAGTTTACATGTACAAATGCTAAGGAGCTTGACTCTCGAGACAAGTCTGCCTTAGCTTAGCCTTAAAAGGTTTAATTTCTTTTAATAGCCGGGTGCTAAGGTCTAGGGAATTGTAAAGACTGACGGCACGGCAAAAGAAGCCTCTCTTATACTGTGCTGTACGAGCAAATGGAGGAATCAGGGATACACCCTTGCCATAACGAGCAGATCTGTATCCAAGCTGTACCCTTGACAAAGGATCAATATCTACAATATTTAAGAACATTTTTTTTATGTACAATGTGTCCAGTTCATTAAGAGAGTTATCTACAGATAATATGTTACACATTTGCAGACGCTGCAACCAACCGCAGTCATTCCTATTTGTTATGAATTTTGTGGCTCGATTTTGTATTGATTCAAGCTTAGACAAGTTGGCTTGTGTTGTAGGATGCCAGGCTGGGCAACCATACGTCATCACGGATTTTACAAGGCTTAAGTAGACGGTTCTTTTGATGTTTGAGCTTCATTTGTTTTACAGTTATCTATTTATAGTTATTTATGTAAGAAACTTGAATGACCTTCCAGTATATAAACCCCCATAACTCATAAACCGTTCGGAAATGCACGTTTACTCTGATGATATGAAATAAGCGTCATGTTCTGTTGGTGACGTTGCTTGTTATTTGAAGTTGATCCAAGCAATATCTACAGAGATATAGTAAGTTGAAGTAAGTTCTAGTAGGTATAGTAGTAGTACATTCGTTTTGTCAGCAGCTTCTCACTCTGTTTTAACAGTCGGTCTAAAACGTAGTAAAGAATAAATAATATGATTGAAAATTGAACAGTTAAGATTTTGAAAGCAATAACATACGTTACCATCGTTCTCATTTTTAAATTATCAGTACATTATAATAATAGTTCTTAGGTCTTACTGTCACAAACATTGTTTTTATTTTGTTTTGTAATTATTTTCCAACAGCTCATTACATTATTATTCTATTTTTCACTATCACAACCAGCGCAGTTGCAAAGAGCAGTACATGCTAGGCCGGCTGCTGAACAACGACATCGTCGTGAACAAATCTCCTTACAACCACATTTGAGAAGTTCAAGACAGATATCCTGTGCGAGTGGTAGAGTACTCCACAGTGGCTGCCAACCATTTTCAGTCGTTGTCCAACCCCACTCTGCTGCATCTGGAGTTTCTGGCCGAGGACTTAAGCACTGTCCCCACACGTAGCCACCCTGATAGACCGCCCGACGTGTATGTTGCAAAAGTGCATCGTTAGTAGGAGGAATATTTTCAAGTGTTCTTGATCGCTTCACAAATAAGTCTTTGCGAGCCACATTTACGTTATTGAGACCACTTGTGCGGTCGTATAGCAACACGACAAATCGTTCCAAGACTTCTGTAGTCACTTCCAAGATCTGATCAGTATATGACGAAAGTTTAAAAAAAAACTTTTCAGTTACACGTGGATATGACTTCCTGTATCCCATGCCGTTTTCTTACCTCGACCAGCAAATGCTGATACTGTGTCGCAAACAGTGAAAGCATGGAACATTGGAAGTGATAGACATTTGGATGGTCCCATCATTGAAGCGATTTCGTGTGCAGCTACAAATCTCGTATTCTTACCGGTACCAAAGTGGACCCAGAGCTCCTCTTCGAAGATCCTTTCTGTAAAAGAGACACACAGAACTAAAACGTATGTGTCCACTGTGCGAACCAAGACTCTCTTGTGTCCATGTTTCACAGCATGCGCAGCATGCTGTGGAGTGGATGCTGTGGAGTCGGCTTCCTCATGAGTACACGGTGACAGGGTACGATCTTCTTCATGTGGATTTGAGCAAACAACATCTTCTCCTCTAGTACTCCAAACTTCCTTCCCTGGTATATCCAGAGAACCAATGCCATCAGCCAGCAGATAAAACAGCTCTGTTTTGTTGTCTCCATCTCGTAGAAATGTTTCCCAGTTTCCAGGAATTCGTGTTGTTGGTATCACCTTCCACCTTACTTCTTTACCTCGATTGTCTCTGTTAATGGCCTTTAAACTATTCGCCATATACACGTCCCAAACGAAATCTACTCTGCTGGTATTTATAAGTTTAGTTTTTACAAAGAGAATAAGTTTGAGATTACACAGTCTTGGAATTTCTTAGCGGCCTTAGGTGGTAGCATGTGAACAACAGCGGCTACATCAAAGATTTTAACATCCACTTGGGGATAACTCATTGCCGTTTCTTCGGTCTCGATCAAGGACTCCAGGCAATTGACTAAATCCGTTTTCTTACCCCAATGTAGTTGCCCTAGATTTGAGAGTGCAGGAGGTGCGGCAATTGGTTCTCATGTCTAAAGAATTCTTCTAGAATAGAATAGAATAGAATAGAATAGTTTTTATTTTTCTTCTTCTTCATAGTACATAGTACATCTTACATTCATTACATCTTAGGTATACATCTAGATTTATTTATCTATAAAATAAAAAATATAAAAGGTAGAAAAGAAAAGAAAAGAAGAGCTCGCTTAAGCAAACTTGTGTGCGAGCATAATACATAAATTAATTAATCAAATGTGATCTCCATCTCTTGTCTGACAAGCAATGCACATTCTACTGAACAGGTTACAGTCATTTTTTAGTGCAGATAATTTCATCTTGTTAGCACTCAGCATCTTCTTTGAGCATTTAATGAAAAGTCCGATTAACTTAAAATTTGGACCATCCACAAGCCTCGATGTGGATTGAAGGTGTATAGTTTTGAGGCAAAATCGTTCGAAAAGTTGCAAAGTTACACCATAGTTACTGCAAAATATTTTTCGGAAACAAAATTGCGGCAAAATGTGAGATAGCCATATTTTTTTTACAGATTTTCCCGGTCACGAATATGTTAATTTTATGGCGATCTAATAAGTATTGGGAAAGTTACACAAATGTTACTCGAAAATATTTTTCTCAAACGCAGTACCTAACGGCAAAATGTGAGGTGGCTATATCATAGTAAATTTTCGTCCGTTCACGAATATACTACTAATATAAACGCGATCTGATACGTATTAGAGGCAGAAATTACATATCTATTGCTGTCAATAACTGTTAGCAACGGTGGCGGACCGTGTTGAAAACATGACAACGAAAATTCTTAGCAACGCACATTGCACTACATTCAACAATATCGGAAAGTATAATACCTATGGAAATAAGAAAAAAAATTGTAATGCGCATGCATGAATTATTGGTTATTGTTGTTTTTAATAGCTTAAAAAACTTTTCGTCAAAAAGTTCGTAGATATGGACGCGCTCGCTTATCAACGCGTCAAACGCCCATCGAGGGACCAAAAATTACATAATCGCAACAATTGCGTTGCCTTAAAACTTACTATATCTCTGTACATATTGCTCGGATCAACTTCAAATAAGAAGCAACGTCACCAACGGAAAATGACGCTTATTTCATATCATCAGAGTAAACGTGAATTTCAGAACGGTTTATGTGTTATGAGGGTTTATATACTGGAAGGTCATTCAAGTTTCTTACATAAATAACTATAAATAGATAATCGTAAAACAAATGAAGCTCAAACATTTAATACTAATTGAACACACATGAATACAAAGATTTTTCAGATAAATGTGTTTCTAAAATTAATATTGTAGCCCCAAACAATTATTATCCGAACCTCTGCAAAGTGAAACTTAAACTTGAACTTAAAGTTAAGTTAGGTACTTAATCTCGTGGCTCCGCCCTCAAAAATGATCCTTAGTACGGTATCTTCCTCTAAGGAAAGTTTGGTGCTTTTATCACAAAGTGCACAATCATTGTGCTTAAGCCCGTCACTATAGTACATTGCTATCAGTGCTATCAGCCTGTCATAACACAACTTGTCAACAACTGGAATTGGACTTCAAAACCTGCCTTGTTGTTATTATTATTATTATTATTATTATTATTATTATTATTATTATTATTATTATTATTATTATTAATAATACTATGTATTATTATATAGACCTAATAGTATTCTATTCAAATATTAGTTAGGTATTTTATTTTTATTATTTTTATAAAGTTTGTTATTCAATGCCGATTTTGCAACATGAAATATTAAATTTGTGATTGATCTGAATTTCAAATTCGTTTTAGTATATCAATTATATCATTCAATTAAGTAAATTCTTTTATTACTAAAAGAATATCCTGGAAAATGTGTTAGGCCTATTTGGTGTGAGAAAAGATTTCTGGTTTGGCAAGTAACTACAGCAAATATACGTGCTCTGTTTATGACTTGGGGACCAGTGATTTACTGATTACAGTGGTAACCATGATTAAGGCCTGGTACTATGACAGTCCATTAAGATATTAGTTTGGGACTAAAATGTTTTCGTCACGGAAACCACGTTTCTGATGGTTGTTTGCTATGGTGCAAGCAGGTTAGTCCCACACTAAATATTTAGCTGCCCAACATAATGCTGGACTTAATTAACCCACCTGATTTGTCCTTCTAGCAAGAGGTTTGTTTTAAAAGTTGTGAAATGGTGTCTGGCAATTATTTCTTTCATAATACGTAGTACCACATAATGTGTATCTATCTACCTATACTTTACAAAATATATTCATGTCTAGCATACTAAAGCTAAAGCCCTAAGTGCTTTTGCATGGGGTGGAGTATGTAGGTTTACATTTACCGGTGCACTATAGCTCTTTGTTCTCTACTATCTGTAATTAACCATTAATTGTGTACTTGATCCTAATTAATTCCCTTAAATGTGTACCTGGGGTTGGTAAATTCTATTTTGGTAAGCTTTATTAATACGTAATGATTGAAACCTTTGCATCTAGGTTTCTATTTTCATAGCATTTATCTTTGCTAACTGAAAGTAGGTAGTTGTTAGTATAGCTGTAGCATACAGTAGTTTATAAAATGGTGAAGAAATAGTCAGGGGATAAAGTGCCACACTATACAGACCACGGAATTGGTAGTCCAATCTCATTTGAATACCACGTTACATTATAATGAACATTGTGGACTGTGATTAGTACATGTAACCTAAGAATTGTTACAATAAGATAATTTTATTTTAACTAAGTTTGCTCCCATAACAAATATAATATGTTGACTGGCTGGGCTGCAGATTTTGAGCCCTTCTCCTGTTTTCCTAGGGGGTTAGTTGGTTAGCTGCAACAAGGATCAAATGGAAGCTAGTTGCTTTGCTATTCAGTGTCTTGCTGGATATGGTCCATGTAGCTATATTTACAATCAGTTCAAAGCATACATATATGTATATGTATATCTTGACCTCATCGTCACATCACATCCGGCTGCTCCATTTACTCGTGCTGACTTGTTGGTTGTCGGCTAGTCAACTCTTACGCAATCACCTCTTCCACCTCCTACATTTCTTCCTCCTCTACATCTGTGATTGGAGGTGTAATATTTTGTTTTTTAGTTTTTCTATCTAGTGTATTAGTTGTTCTAAATACTAAATCTGTTGTTTAAAAGCAATTATCTTTTCCTCTTTAAGCATGATTTTTTTTAAATATTCATATGTGTAATAATGGCAACATTTTCCCTCAAAATAACTTGAATTGTTATTATTGTTGTTGTTTTACAAGATACTTGACAGTTAGGTCATCTCATATAGTGTCTGATTTAAAAATGTATATTTAAATTAAGCCAAAATTCCTATTGAATCATTCATGTTCCTCTAGCATTTCAAATACTTCTCCTAGTCTCAGATATTTTTACGTCAAGACAATGAGATGCTTTGACATACAACTTTATAAACGGCTATTGTTACGCTAGTGACCCGTATTTGTCTTATAGAAATGAATACATACTGTATTTTGTATTTGATAGGACGACTCTGCATCCAATTGTGCAATGATTCCATAAGAACACCATGTAGAAGTGTTCTCATGCTCAGCTTATCTAATACATAATATACTTACCTAAGTTGGTGCTGAATGGATGCGTTTCTCACTGGTGCAAGTGCACTAGTGTAGCATTGTGGAATATATCCTCGGCTGTGAGGCCTTATTGTTTGTACCAATGTGGTTGAAAGTATTCATTGCTAGTTTCTTCAATTTTCCTGTAAGGTCCACAAACTCATTCTGAACGTTGTAATGAACTCTGCTATGTATTGTGTATAATTGGTGTAAATATGGTGGGTAGTTTTTTCCCATTGACTGTGAGATAACTTTTGCTTTGTCATTCATTAAAGTAATAAAGAAATGTGTTGTTTACATGTGGAATGAAACTTGTCTCGATTCTTGTAGTTATCAGAATTAAAAGTTGTTATCAATAGGCCTATCAATTGTTTTAATTGCCTAAATGTAGTGAACAAGTCCCAACAGATCCCATTATGGAATGATTTTGTACTAAGTAAACCATATTATTGTTCATGATGGAAATAGGTCACTTGAGGTGATGGTATTTTCTTTGTGGGGTGGTTTCTTCATTCATTCTCCACATCTTAATGGTGTTCAGTATTGGTCTAAGAAAAAATTACAAGTTATACTAAGATCGCTATAGATTAGACACAGTTGTTTATGTACCTGTATTGTTAGTAAAATAATAATAATTTATTATTATTATTATTATTATTATCACAAGAGCATTGTTAGGATTCACTGTATCCAGCTTTGAGACTTCCACTTGGATTAAAAGGTGGTCCAGTATTAAAATATTTATTTTCAGATCATGTTTCTTTTGAGTAGGATCCAGCTTAGGATCTCTGCATGAACTGAAAAGTTGTTTTTGTGTATTTTTAATGGATTATTTTAATGGGCATTCTGTAATCGCTACGTAGCGCCGTAGCCACGCTCCCACTGTACCGAAACTAGCTACAAACGTCCCGCCGAAACTCGCTGATGGGAGGTTTTCAGTCCCAGCATTTGGAGCGTTTTGAAAACAAAGGCGCCGTTTTCAAAATTAATTGATTCGAAAGCTCATTAAATGCTACAGCTAGGAACGATTGAATTCCACCGTTATCTACAACAGGCCTTGTAGGATTTTATTATATTTCATTTTGCCTTTTATTATTTATTCATGGATAATTATATTACCTCATTTAATTTCAAATTTAAGCGCCCATTTCTCCATCTTTTTTTGCACGGTGCTAGATTCGCTGCGCTTTCTCCGCATAAAGTCAATCGGATATCACCCCGTCCCCCTCCGCTCGCTTGTTTCTTTACGTCCACAATGCGCCTAGTGGTCGATTTAGTTAGTCTTCCCCACGGATAATAGTATAGACCGTCTTCCCTAACACACTCTTCGTGCCTTACCCCTCCCCCCCCCAACCCCCCAACCTACCTCCGGCAAACTCAGATCTCCTCCTACCATTATTCTCCCTTCCCTCTGCCTTATTCTCCTCAGAATATTCATCTCCCCGTTGTCCTGTAGGCAGCAATTAGCCCCGTCCTACCCCCTGCTACACTTCCAACATCTCAGTCCACCTTCTTCCCCGCCAAACTACCCTCAAACTTCTTTCTACTTCCTATCATCACTCCTCCTCACTCTACGTTAAATTCCGCATGTCGTATCTCCTCGTCCTTAGTCTCCGTTGCTATCACAATGTCCGGCTCCTGCAGCTCCACATTGACCAGAACGGCACCAGTTTGCCCCCTCGTCCGATCGTGTCTCCGTTGCTATCACAATGTCCGGCTCCTGCAGCTCCACATTGACCAGAACGGCACCAGTTTGCCCCCTCGTCCGATCGTGTCTCCGTTGCTACCACAATGTCCGGCTCCTGCAGCTCCACATTGACCAGAACGGCACCAGTTTGCCCCCTCGTCCGACCGTGTCTCCGTTGCTATCACAATGTCCGGCTCCTGCAGCTCCACATTGACCAGAACGGCACCAGTTTGCCCCCTCGTCCGACCGTGTCTCCGTTGCTATCACAATGTCCGGCTCCTGCAGCTCCACATTGACCAGAACGGCACCAGTTTGCCCCCTCGTCCGACCGTGTCTCCGTTGCTATCATAATGTCTGGCTCCTGCAGCTCCACATTGACCAGAACGGCACCAGTTTGCCCCCTCGTCCGATCGTGTCTCCGTTGCTATCACAATGTCCGGCTCCTGCAGCTCCACATTGACCAGAACGGCACCAGTTTGCCCCCTCGTCCGATCGTGTCTCCGTTGCTATCACAATGTCCGGCTCCTGCAGCTCCACATTGACCAGAACGGCACCAGTTTGCCCCCTCGTCCGATCGTGTCTCCGTTGCTATCACAATGTCCGGCTCCTGCAGCTCCACATTGACCAGAACGGCACCAGTTTGCCCCCTCGTCCGATCGTGTCTCCGTTGCTATCACAATGTCCGGCTCCTGCAGCTCCACATTGACCAGAACGGCAACAGTTTGCCCCCTCGTCCGACCGTGTCTCCGTTGCTATCACAATGTCCGGCTCCTGCAGCTCCACATTGACCAGAACGGCACCAGTTTGCCCCCTCGTCCGATCGTGTCTCCGTTGCTATCACAATGTCCGGCTCCCGCAGCTCCACATTGACCAGAACGGCACCAGTTTGCCCCCTCGTCCGATCGTGTCTCCGTTGCTATCATAATGTCTGGCTCCTGCAGCTCCACATTGACCAGAACGGCACCAGTTTGCCCCCTCGTCCGATCGTGTCTCCGTTGCTATCACAATGTCCGGCTCCTGCAGCTCCACATTGACCAGAACGGCACCAGTTTGCCCCCTCGTCCGATCGTGTCTCCGTTGCTATCACAATGTCCGGCTCCTGCAGCTCCACCATTGACCAGAACGGCACCAGTTTGCCCCCTCGTCCGATCGTGTCTCCGTTGCTATCACAATGTCCGGCTCCTGCAGCTCCACATTGACCGGAACGGCACCAGTTTGCCCCCTCGTCCGATCGTGTCTCCGTTGCTATCACAATGTCCGGCACTTGCAGCTCCACATTGACCAGAACGGCACCAGTTTGCCCCCTCGTCCGACCGTGTCTCCGTTGCTATCACAATGTCCGGCTCCTGCAGCTCCACATTGACCAGAACGGCACCAGTTTGCCCCCTCGTCCGATCGTGTCTCCGTTGCTATCACAATGTCCGCCTCCTGCAGCTCCACATTGACCGGAACGGCACCAGTTTGCCCCCTCGTCCGATCGTGTCTCCGTTGCTATCACAATGTCCGGCTCCTGCAGCTCCACATTCACCAGAACGGCACCAGTTTGCCCCCTCGTCCGACCGTGTCTCCGTTGCTATCACAATGTCCGGGTCCTGCAGCTCCACATTGACCAGAACGGCACCAGTTTGCCCCCTCGTCCGATCGTGTCTCCGTTGCTATCACAATGTCCGGCTCCTGCAGCTCCACATTGACCAGAACGGCACCAGTTTGCCCCCTCGTCCGGTCGTGTCTCCGTTGCTATCATAATGTCCGGCTCCTGCAGCTCCACATTGACCAGAACGGCACCAGTTTGCCCCCTCGTCCGACCGTGTCTCCGTTGCTATCACAATGTCCGGCTCCTGCAGCTCCACATTGACCAGAACGGCACCAGTTTGCCCCCTCGTCCGACCGTGTCTCCGTTGCTATCACAATGTCCGGCTCCTGCAGCTCCACATTGACCAGAACGGCACCAGTTTGCCCCCTCGTCCGACCGTGTCTCCGTTGCTATCACAATGTCCGGCTCCTGCAGGCCTGTCGGTGTCTGTGTCTGTACCTGTCTGTGCAGCTGTCAAACTGTGAAATTTTTACAACGTGCCATAGTGCCACAATACAAGAGGCGACTATTTGAGCCCTTCGAAATTGCAAAAGCACTGTTTGAAAATTACAGCGAAGTCAGGTGAACCAATCAGGGCAGGCACGGCAAGTTTCTGATTGGTTCACGTGATCCTCCGGTCCGGAAAAAACGTGTTGCCGTGTTGCTATGAAAGTGCGATAAACGCACTCTTGCCCATGACTGCCCCCCCCTCCCCCCTCCTATGCAAGCTCATGGTGGAAAGTTACCTACTTAGGGTGTATCTCAATTCGAATATTTGGTCTGCTTCGCCTACTTCGCCAACTAAGACAACAATTAATACCAATTGTTTTTATTCACTGTTACTAATTGTTAGGTCAGTCTGCTACGCTAGTCGACTAGCGAAAAACATCGATTTGAGACACTTACTTCCCCCCACCGGTGACATGATCATCTAACAATAATGTATTTTGTAATGAAATGTTTCCTAAAGCATATTTCTTTCTATCGTGCTACATGTTCAATGTTGTTTTGATGTTGATATGTGGCTGCGTTTATGTATTGTAGTTGTCTGTGATAAGAATCAGAACGTCCATAAGTGTCCAATTATTGTCATAACACGTGTTGTAGTAGTGTCAGCAGATAACACTAACTACAGCAAAGTATGGCGGATGTAAAGCGTATTTCGTTCAAACCTATTTAGTGGAAAAGTGTCCCACATTATTGTATTCTAAGCATAGTTGGCCCACGCTAACTGTTCGTACTCTGAAGAAGTAGCACAGTCCAATAAGACCAACAAAACAATTCATTAACTACTCTAGTTTATGACTTGTAGTTGATAAGTCTAGATATAGACTTATCAACTTGCAGACTTGTCTCCGTGTATTGGTATTGGAAACCCTCAAACGTAGGCTGCCTATTCGCGACTAGTTCACATTTGCATGAAAGATATTCCGATGTGAGGTCACAGCATGAGAAAAGATAGCGTGGTTCATCTATATAGCCCTAGCCTCCGTGATGTAATGGCACATTTACGTTTCCTACCGTTAAATAAGTGAGTATATATTCAGCAAAGTGTAAGGCATAAGGAATACATGATTTCCAACTGTGCTCAGTTTCTTACAAATGGAATTAATAATGTAATACACACATTCATATTCAGTAACTATTTTACCCACTTCTATGTTTATCAAACTATGTAAGCATTGCAGAGCAAGAGCTTCTAGATCTCGGGGTATTAGTCTGCCGTGCGTTATTGTATTTTACTAAAACTTGTTTGGAAAGTAGCATTTGAATCTATTTCAACATATTTTTGTATGGACGTTATTACGGTGAAATACGTTCTAGGTTTGACGTATTCTGCTCTTCTACACAACTGAATGCAATTAATTAATTCATTCATTCATTCATTCATTCATTATGGTAACAATAATTAAATATAAACTCAAACAATATGGAAATTGCAAAGTAGAGTTACCATAAATCGAAACATTACCTCTGAAAATACGAAGATGCAGCAGATAAAATTCAATAAATAATGGTACTGATTGAGAACCGAATATTGTGCGCCCACGAAATGTTTCGGTGGCTAACCAGTGTGTGTAACCATAGAGAACACTGTTCATGTTATACATAACATTAATCTTGGGGGTCGTGTCATACACAACAACTGAAACAAAAATAGAACTTTTTTGTATGGAAATGTACCACATGGTCGATTTATATTGAGTAACTAAGTTAATTTTAATCTTGATGGTACCACTAATTAATGTTACACAAAATGTTGTTATATTGTCATATGTGTAATTCATATTATAACTGTGTACTAATATACTCATTAAGTACTGAGTTCATTTTTTTAGTTAGCACAAAATGGAAAAAGTAGAACATAGTTTACACCAAAATGTTGTTGTAGATTTATCACATCCTGTTAAACAAACTTAAGAAAACAATCCATGAATGAGCTACTGTTCATATATGTATGTGAGTCAGTGTAATAAACTTCTTACTGTACAACTGGTTTTCAATTGTTTTCTCATGAGTGAAACACGTTTAACCTTAACTTTGTCCGAAGTATTTTCACTAGAATGTATTTCCTCTTTACCACTTCTATTTGCACTGATAACCTAATCGTTTTGATATAATAATAATAATACTGTACCTCTTCCCTTCCCACTGTTGTTAACCAAAAAAAAAACTGTGATACCCACCCTTCTACAAGTAAGTTCTACAAAAGTCTCCAGAGTTTGCTACGTTTCTTAGAGCATCAACATTCCTTTTCCTGTTCCAGATTAACCCGAGACTAACTGATTTAAAAAAATTGTAAATACGTTTGCATTTACTGTCTACCCAGTCAGTTATAAGAACCGATTATAGGTAGGCGACAGTATAAATAATTATATTAAACATGACGTAAAGTACTTGGAGCTTGCCAATTGACCACAAGAAGAGTCCTTACGCTGCAAGACTGCTGATGACGACGAGAGCCAATCACAAGCAAGGTACTGTCTATAACATAAAAAAAAAAACACCGTTCTTGATAGCGAAACTGAAACTTGACCGTTACATCTTTGAAATTGCAGCGACGCCTGACGTCGTCCACAGTTAACATAGGAAGACGTTGCTTTTTTTCAAAGTAGACAATTATCAGTTCTACCTCGGGTATTAACTTAATAGTCATAAAAAATTAAAACCTCAAAAACACAGTGGTTTCGTTTTTGACAGAGCGTAGCGTCACGGATTAAAGGGTTAAGAAAATAATGTAAGCACTTCCTGCATCGGACATTCCCAATGTACACATGGAACATGTTTTGGTTTGCTAGAAATCATGGTTATAGCCGAGGAAACATGTTTTAATGTTGGCTGTTCGGTGTGATGTTCCTAACGTGGGTCCCAAAACTACGTTTTCTGTGGATGTGTATCAGGAGTTCAGACGGCTATAGAAGGTTATAGTGATGTTCCCAACGTCAGTCTTGAAAGTCTCAAAACTGCGTTTTCTGTGGATGTGTATCCGGAGTTCAGACGGCTATAGCAGGTTATGATATATAAGTAACTGAATACCCGGAACAACGCACAACATTGAGAGCAGTGTGTCTTGTACCTGTGTAAGCGCTGGAAGCATCGTCGTGTGCTATGGCGTATGGGGTATGTCTCCGCTTAGCATGGGCGAGTTCTGGGGTTCGAGTCCCGTTACACGCACTCTTTTTTGTTCCACCATTTTCACGCATTTATATCAATGCATGAACGTGCATGGACACGGTTAATTTTTTATTTAACGGCTCATTGTTTCCACAAACGATTAACTCTTTCGCGATCGACCAATCAATCAATACGATCTGATGATAAAAAACTCCGAAAATTTAAAAAAACTTTGAAGCCGTTTTTTTCACAATTTTCGGAGTTTTTATTTTCAGATCGTATTCTTGGATATTTTTTGAATCCAATAAGACCCTCTGTTAGTAAATTTATCTCTCTTGGTGTAACAATTACAATAAGAATGGGTCGAGATACATACATGCATTCATTGAGAGCGGTATGTTATGTACTAGTTAGTGTAAGCGAGCCAACTTCCATCCTGTAGCGTGGCGTAGGCAGTAGCGACGCCGACTAGTGTTTTCGCGGTCTGGGGTTTGATACCCGCAACCGGCAGTCTTTTTTTCTTCCATATTCAGACAAGAAAAGTTGAGAAGGGTTTACATGGAGGAAATTTTTTTTTAAAGTGCTTGTAGCAAAAAAAACGCGGGGCCCAAATTTGTTTCTGTATTTTTTTTATTTTTTTTGCGTTGATTATCTAGACATCCTGAAAACGAAAATATGGTGGGAGTCATACTAACAGAGATACAGGCGCCCAAAATTTCAAAAAACCTCACAGAAAGGCAGAATCGGAGAATTTTGAAATTTTTTTTTTTTTTATTTTTTAAAAAATACGAAACATATCAACAGAGCGATCCATAAGAAGGAATTGACAACCAAAAAATTCTATCTCAAACCGTTTACCCGTAAAAAATAAAAACCTCAAAAATCTACTATTTTGGTTACATGAAGTTTGCGTCGCCTCACCACGACCTGTGCAAACCGACGCTACCGACGCTCATACTACGTCACCAAAGATTCTTACTGACCTTAAGTTCGACGCTACGACTAACTAGGTACCACCGTTCATGCACAATCGGTATCAAAAGTGGAACTTGACAAGAAAACCTTTAACATTTCGGCGACGTCTGACGTCGTTCACAACAAACATAGCGAAGCAATAATTTTTTCAAAGTGGAACATTTCCAGGTCTACCACGGGAATTCACTTTAAGATCGCTCAAATTAACAATATAGCCATAAAGAATATAATTCTAAAAAACAGAGTGTATTTGAGCACGTGTTTGACGACGAGTAGCGTCTCTTGTTAAAGGGTTAAGGAAATAGTGATTAAAGTTTCTCCATAAGACATTGTTACTCTATACATTGAACATGTTAATGTTTGCCTTGCATTAACGGTAAGCCAAGGAAACATGTTTTAATGTTGGCTGTTCAGTGTGATGTTCCCAACGTGGGTCCCAAAACTACGTTTTCTGTGGATGGGTATCAGGAGTTCAGACGGCTATAGGAGGTTATAGTGATGTTCCCAACGTCAAGTCTTGAAAGTCCCAAAACTGCGTTTTCTGTGGATGTGTATCCGGAGTTCAGACGGCTTTAGGAGGTTATGATATAAGCTAACTGAATACCCCGAACAACGCACAACATTGAGAGCAGTGTGTCTTGTACCTGTGTAAGCGCTGAAAGCATCATCGTGTGCTATGGCGTATTGGGTATGTCTCCGCTTAGCATGGTCGAGGTCTGGGGTTCGAGACCCGTTACTCCCGCTCTTTTTTGTTCCACCATTTTCACGCATTTATATCAAAGCATCAACGTGCATGGACACGGTTTATTTTTTATCAAACGGCTCATTGTTTCCACAAACGATTAACTCTTTCGCGATCAACCAATCAATCAACACGACCCGATAAAAACTCCGAAAATTTAAAAAAACTTTGAAGCCGTTTTTTTTTTACAATTTTCGGAGTTTTTATCTTTAGATCGTATTCTTGGATATTTTTTGAATCCAATGAGACCCTCTGTTCGTAAATTTATCTCTCTTAGGTGTAACAATTACAATAAGAATGAATCGAGATACATCTGTGGATGTGTATCCGGAGTTCAGACGGCTATAGGAGGTTATGATATAAGCTAACTGAATACCCCGAACAACGCACAACATTGAGAGCAGTGTGTCTTGTACCTGTGTAAGCGCTGAAAGCATTATCGTGTGCTATGGCGTATGGGAATGTCTCCGCTTAGCATGGTCGAGGTCTGGGGTTCGAGACCCGTTACACCCGCTCTTTTTTGTTCCACCATTTTCACGCATTTATATCAAAGCATCAACGTGTATGGACACGGTTTATTTTTTATCAAACGGCTCATTGTTTCCACAAACGATTAACTCTTTCGCGATCAACCAATCAATCAACACGACCCGATGATAAAAACTCCGAAAATTTAAAAAAACTTTGAAGCCGTTTTTTTTCACAATTTTCGGAGTTTTTATCTTTAGATCGTATTCTTGGATATTTTTTGAATCCAATGAGACCCTCTGTTCGTAAATTTATCTCTCTTAGGTGTAACAATTACAATAAGAATGAATCGAGATACATATATGCATTCATTGAGAGCGGTGTGTTATGTACTAGTGTAAGCTATCCTACTTCCATCCTGTGGCGTGGCGTAGGCAGTAGCGACGCCGATTAGTGTTTTCGCGGTCCGGGGTTCGATACCCGCAACCGGCAGTCTTTTTTTCTTCCATATTCAGACAAGAAAAGTTGAGAAGGGTTTACATGGAGGAAATTTTTTTTTAAAGTGCTCGTAGCAAAAAAACGTGGGGCCCAAATTTGTTTCTGTATTTTTTTTTTTTTTTTTGCGTTGATTATCTAGACATCCTGAAAACGAAAATATGGTAGGAGTCATACTTACAGAGATACAGGCACCCAAAATTTCAAAAAACCTCACAGAAAGGCAGAATCGGAGAATTTTGAAATTTTTTTTTTTTTTATTTTTTTAAAAATATGAAACATATCAACAGAGCGATCCATAAGAAGGAATTGACAACCAAAAAATTCTATCTCAAACCGTTTACCCGTAAAAAAATAAAAACCTAAAAAAATCTACTATTTTGGTTACCTGAAGTTGGCGTCGCCTCACCACGACCTGTGCAAACCGACGCTACCGACGCTCATACTACGTAACCAAAGATTCTTCTTGACCTTAAGTTCGACGCTACAACTGACTAGGTACCACCGTTCATCCACAATCGGTACCGAAAGTGGAACTTGACAAGAAAATCTTTAAAATTTCGGCGACGTCTGACGTCGTTCACAACAAACATAGCGAAGCGATGATTTTTTTCAAAGTAGACAATTTTCAGATCTACCTCGGGAATTAACTTTAAGATCGCCCAAATAAACAATATACCGGTAAAGAATATAATTCTAAAAAACAGAGTGTATTTGAGCACGTCTTTGACGACGCGTAGCGTCTCTTGTTAAAGGGTTAAGAAAATAATGATTAGAGTTTCTTCATTGGACATTCTTACTCTATACATTGGAAATGTTAATGTTTGCCTTGGTTTAACGGTAAGCCGAGGAAACATGTTTTAATGTTGGCTAGTCAGTATGATGTTTCCAACGTGGGTCCCAAAACTACGTCTTCTGTGGATGGGTATCAGGAGTTCAGACGGCTGTAGGAGGTTATAGTGATGTTCCCAACGTCAAGTCTTGAAAGTCCCAAAACTGCGTTTTCTGTGGATGTGTATCCGGAGTTCAGACGGCTATAGGAGGTTATGATATAAGCTAACTGAATACCCCAAACAACGCACAACATTGAGAGCAGTGTGTCTTGTACCTGTGTAAGCGCTGGAAGCAACATCGTGTGCTATGGCGTATTGGGAATGTCTCCGCTTAGCATAGTCGAGGTCTGGGGTTCGAGACCCGTTACACCCGCTCTTTTTTGTTCCACCATTTTCACGCATTTATATCAAAGCATCAACGTGCATGGACACGGTTTATTTTTTATCAAACGGCTCATTGTTTCCACAAACGATTAACTCTTTCGCGATCAACCAATCAATCAACACGACCCGATGATAAAAACTCCGAAAATTTAAAAAAACTTTGAAGCCGTTTTTTTCACAATTTTCGGAGTTTTTATCTTTAGATCGTATTCTTGGATATTTTTTTAATTCAATGAGACCCTCTGTTCGTAAATTTATCTCTCTTAGGTGTAACAATTACAATAAGAATGAATCGAGATACATATATGCATTCATTGAGAGCGGTGTGTTATGTACTAGTGTAAGCTATCCTACTTCCATCCTGTGGCGTGGCGTAGGCAGTATCGTCGCCGACTAGTGTTTTCGCGGTCCGGGGTTCGATACCCGCAACCGGCAGTCTTTTTTTCTTCCATATTCAGACAAGAAAAGTTGAGAAGGGTTTACATGGAGGAAATTTTTTTTTAAAGTGCTCGTAGCAAAAAAACGTGGGGCCCAAATTTGTTTCTGTATTTTTTTTATTTTTTTTGCGTTGATTATCTAGACATCCTGAAAACGAAAATATGGTAGGAGTCATACTTACAGAGATACAGGCGCCCAAAATTTCAAAAACCTCACAGAAAGGCAGAATCGGAGAATTTTGAAATTTGTATTTTTTTTTATTTTTTAAAAAATATGAAACATATCAACAGAGCGATCCATAAGAAGGAATTGACAACCAAAAAATTCTATCTCAAACCGTTTACCCGTAAAAAAATAAAAACCTCAAAAAATCTACTATTTTGGTTACCTGAAGTTGGCGTCGCCTCACCACGACCTGTGCAAACCGACGCTACCGACGCTCATACTACGTAACCAAAGATTCTTCTTGACCTTAAGTTCGACGCTACAACTGACTAGGTACCACCGTTCATCCACAATCGGTACCGAAAGTGGAACTTGACAAGAAAATCTTTAAAATTTCGGCGACGTCTGACGTCGTTCACAACAAACATAGCGAAGCGATGATTTTTTTCAAAGTAGACAATTTTCAGATCTACCTCGGGAATTAACTTTAAGATCGCCCAAATAAACAATATACCGGTAAAGAATATAATTCTAAAAAACAGAGTGTATTTGAGCACGTCTTTGACGACGCGTAGCGTCTCTTGTTAAAGGGTTAAGAAAATAATGATTAGAGTTTCTTCATTGGACATTCTTACTCTATACATTGGAAATGTTAATGTTTGCCTTGGTTTAACGGTAAGCCGAGGAAACATGTTTTAATGTTGGCTAGTCAGTATGATGTTTCCAACGTGGGTCCCAAAACTACGTCTTCTGTGGATGGGTATCAGGAGTTCAGACGGCTGTAGGAGGTTATAGTGATGTTCCCAACGTCAAGTCTTGAAAGTCCCAAAACTGCGTTTTCTGTGGATGTGTATCCGGAGTTCAGACGGCTATAGGAGGTTATGATATAAGCTAACTGAATACCCCGAACAACGCACAACATTGAGAGCAGTGTGTCTTGTACCTGTGTAAGCGCTGGCAGGAACATCGTGTGCTATGGCGTATTGGGAATGTCTCCGCTTAGCATGGTCGAGGTCTGGGGTTCGAGACCCGTTACACCCGCTCTTTTTTGTTCCACCATTTTCACGCATTTATATCAAAGCATCAACGTGCATGGACACGGTTTATTTTTTATCAAACGGCTCATTGTTTCCACAAACGATTAACTCTTTCGCGATCAACCAATCAATCAACACGACCCGATGATAAAAACTCCGAAAATTTAAAAAAACTTTGAAGCCGTTTTTTCACAATTTTCGGAGTTTTTATCTTTAGATCGTATTCTTGGATATTTTTTTAATTCAATGAGACCCTCTGTTCGTAAATTTATCTCTCTTAGGTGTAACAATTACAATAAGAATGAATCGAGATACATATATGCATTCATTGAGAGCGGTGTGTTATGTACTAGTGTAAGCTGTCCAAATTCCATCCTGTGGCGTGGCGTAGGCAGTAGCGACGCCGACTAGTGTTTTCGCGGTCCGGGGTTCGATACCCGCAACCGGCAGTCTTTTTTTCTTCCATATTCAGACAAGAAAAGTTGAGAAGGGTTTACATGGAGGAAATTTGTTTTTAAAGTGCTCGTAGCAAAAAAACGTGGGGCCCAAATTTGTTTCTGTATTTTTTTTATTTTTTTTGCGTTGATTATCTAGACATCCTGAAAACGAAAATATGGTAGGAGTCATACTTACAGAGATACAGGCGCCCAAAATTTCAAAAAAACTCACAGAAAGGCTGAATCGGAGAATTTTGAAATTTTTATTTTTTGTTATTTTTTAAAAAATACGAAACGTATCAAGAGAGCAATAAATAAGAAGGAATTGACAACCAAAAAATTCTATCTCAAACCGTTTACCCGTAAAAAAATAAAAACCTAAAAAAATCTACTATTTTGGTTACCTGAAGTTGGCGTCGCCTCACCACGACCTGTGCAAACCGACGCTACCGACGCTCATACTACGTAACCAAAGATTCTTCTTGACCTTAAGTTCGACGCTACAACTGACTAGGTACCACCGTTCATCCACAATCGGTACCGAAAGTGGAACTTGACAAGAAAATCTTTAAAATTTCGGCGACGTCTGACGTCGCTCACAACAAACATAGCGAAGCCATGATTTTTTTCAAAGTAGACAATTTTCAGATCTACCTCGGGAATTAACTTTAAGATCGCCCAAATAAACAATATAGCCGTAAAGAATATAATTCTAAAAAACAGAGTGTATTTGAGCACGTCTTTGACGACGCGTAGCGTCTCTTGTTAAAGGGTTAAGAAAATAATGATTAGAGTTTCTTCATTAGACATTCTTAATCTATACATTGGACATGTTAATGTTTGCCTTGGTTTAACGGTAAGCCGAGGAAACATGTTTTAATGTTGGCTGGTCAGTATAATGTTTCAAACGTGGGTCACAAAACTACGTTTTCTGTGGATGGGTATCAGGAGTTCAGACGGCTATAGGAGGTTATAGTGATGTTCCCAACGTCAAGTCTTGAAAGTCCCAAAACTGCGTTTTCTGTGGATGTGTATCCGGAGTTCAGACGGCTATAGGAGGTTATGATATAGGCTAACTGAATACCCCGAACAACGCACAACATTGAGAGCAGTGTGTCTTGTACCTGTGTAAGCGCTGGAATCATCATCGTGTGCTATGGCGTATTGGGTATGTCTCCGCTTAGCATGGTCGAGGTCTGGGGTTCGAGACCCGTTACTCCCGCTCTTTTTTGTTCCACCATTTTCACGCATTTATATCAAAGCATCAACGTGCATGGACACGGTTTATTTTTTATCAAACGGCTCATTGTTTCCACAAACGATTAACTCTTTCGCGATCAAACAATCAATCAACACGCAGTTTTTATCATCGGGTCGATGATAAAAACTCCGAAAATTTAAAAAAACTTTGAAGCCGTTTTTTTTCACAATTTTCGGAGTTTTTATCTTCAGATCGTATTCTTGGATATTTTTTGAATCCAATGAGACCCTCTGTTCGTAAATTTATCTATCATAGGTGTAACAATTACAATAAGAATGAATCGAGATACATACATGCATTCATTGAGAGCGGTGTGTTATGTTCTAGTGTAAGCGATGCAACTTCCATCCTGTGGCGTGGCGTAGGCAGTAGCGACGCCGACTAGTGTTTCGCGGTCCGGGGTTTGATACCCGCAACCGGCAGTCTTTTTTTCTTCCATATTCAGACAAGAAAAGTTGAGAAGGGTTTACATGGAGGAAATTTTTTTTAAAGTGCTCGTAGCATAAAAACGTGTGGCCCAAATTTGTTTCTGTATTTTTTTATTTGTTTTTGCGTTGATTATCTAGACATCCTGAAAACAAAAATATGGTGGGAGTCATACTTACAGAGATACAGGCGCCCAAAATTTCAAAAGACCTCACAGAAAGGCAGAATCGGAGAATTTTGAGTTTTTTTTTTTTTTTTAATACGAAACATATCAAGAGAGCGATAAATAAGAAGGAATTGACAACCAAAAAATTCTATCTCAAACCGTTTACCCGTAAAAAATAAAAAAAAAAAAAAAAAATCTACTATTATGGTTACCTGAAGTTGGCGTCGCCTCACCACGACCTGTGCCAACCGACGCTACCGACGTTCATACTACGTCACCAAGGATTTTCCATTTAAATACACAATCACAGCGCATAACAAGTAAGTGCATTCCCTTCTTAACAGTTGGCTTCAAAAACTAGATACAAACAACAGCAGCAACAATAGGATTCAGAAAAAGAACTAAGTACAATAAAATGTGAACACAAAAGCATGAATTGAACAAGGTCATAAGAAAATCCGTCCCATTTGGTCCAGGGATGCTCGGCTTGAATAGGCAAGCACACGGGAGAGATTGTAGTTTGGCGTTGCATCTCCGGCCTGGAGATTGAGGAGGTGACGCGACGAGAAAACACACGTTGAGGAGGTGAATCGGCAGGGCCTATTTGGTACAGCAGCATGTGAATGGTGCTAGAAGAGACGTCATTGAGTCCAGAAGACTGAGATACAACATCTTGACAGTGAGAGCGACATTTACAACAATCTGAAACAGAACCAGGGAAACATTAGTTAATGCACAATTAGTAGCATTTTACTCAAAATTACATTATTCAAAACAAGAAGACATACGCGAAACAACAGGGGGGGGGTAGGAGCGGGTAATTGATCACCACCCCATGTTTCTCTCTAACCCCTCACTCAGGGGCGCCCGTATGTGGGTGCTCAGGGGCTAGAGCACCCCTTAGCAAAACACATAATATGTCTACATCTAACAAAGTTTTGAGCTATCTACAAACAAGTTTGATTCTTTCAATAGCAAGTTAATTAACATTTTTAAAAACTTTCAACTATTTTTCATTTAAATACACAATCACAGCGCATAACACAATAATTTGAATTTTAAAATAAATTGGTAATTATAATGAAGGTATAGTAGCAGTAGCGGACACAGGGTGTGGGGCGATCATGATTGTCCAACCAAAGGTCCAAAATCGTTTAATTGTGCATGAGACTGATACATGGGAGTGAGACTTATACACTGTGCTCCCCCTCCACCACCCTTCAACTTTAAAATGATTTTAGTAAGGTAGATATAACATCAACTCACAAAAATCCTTCTGGATTGAATAATGAATCAATCTAAAGTAATTTTCCGGGCACTTGAGAAGAGCTGCTATCCCAGGCGAATACCACAAGTATCCAACTACCCAAAAACCCCACCAGTAGGATGAAAGTCTGGGCTCCCACTGCTGCGAAAGCCTAAATACTACCGTAATAACATCTTGATTCAATTCTGCGTTACTGAACATAATTATTTTAATTAAATCAACTATTTGTTGAGCCGTGCTGACTGTTGAACCTGATAGATACCTACGTTATATGGTATCATAAGGGAAACGTTGTGAACATTGCGTTGTTAAAAAAGTTGTGAACTAATCAACTACAGCAACTAGCATGCCAAATGATTCTACAACGGTATCAGATACTTTTCCTACAACAAAATTGTTGTGAAAAATGATTCTCTATAATATGAGTGAAGACGAAATCTACCAGACTTTTGTTGGCCAACTTGCATCCTACTAGCTGCCTCCGACTGCCGCCCATCGTTCCCAAGAAGACGAACCCTGGGGAACTCGCCAACGTGCAGTTACATCCCGGTTCACTCCAAGTCCTTCCCGAGTCCCGCAAGAGTGTACGGGTGCTGCCAAAGCGGTTAGAGACAATCCAAGAACAAACGAATTAGAGATTACATCTATAATGTCCATAGAATTGTGTTAATTTGGTAATATTTTAAAATAACCATTGTAATGTAGACTATGTAAATTATACTATGTTCAATGTATTCTAATGAAAATAAATGCTGTAACTATTCAATTAAAAAAAAAAGAAGAAAAACCTACCATCTCAAAAACGACTGATTTGTGGGAAATCAAGAAAATGTGTTTCAGTTACAGTCTTGTAGGCGTTTTTAAGTACTGAGATTTGTAATATTTGCAGGGGTTAGTTAAAAATGCATGGTTACTTTTCCGCAACGTTGGAATATGCACCCCATAGATGCACTTTTTGTATATGCACTTTTAATAGAAGCTAACCTAATGCATGAATTATTCCTGTAATAACATTGGAGATGGTCGATTTTGCATCAAAATGGATTGTCGTGTAAAAAGCTGGCAATATTAGGTAACCAACCATATATCTAACTCATTTTTAATGAAAATTAAATATGGTAGGTTATATAGTACAATTATTATCTGGTATATAAAGAGCTAACATGTTTTAAGTGAAATTAATGTAGGCTATACAGAATATGTACAGTGTAAACTTGTTTTGTTGCTGTCATAAGCAGAAGCTTGAGAGATATGCCTCTATACTTATTTTGTTTACAATGAAAATTAAGATTAAGTTTGGTCTAGAGCTAGGACCAAAGATATTATAATATTTGGCTAGGACTATGTATAATGCTATGAAATGAGAAACTAATAGAGAATTAATAACTAATAACTAACTTGCTTTAATATAACTGACTTGCATAGAAACTTATAACTAATATATATCTCTGAAGTAGGATTTTTGCACGATTGTTATATATTGTACGTTAATCCATTGCATGATATCCATATTTAAATTTACGAAACAGTCTAGCATCGTATCATTTTGTAAGGGGTTTATTCTTTTAGGTTTACGAGATTTTCTATTGTTTCCGTGGATGTTGTAAGGCCTAGTGAGCCAATGTTTCAAGGATTGCTTGAATCTAGATTTAGATTCTTGCTTTATTTTTATTGAGTTTGTAATTTTGTTGTATATTCGAGAACCTAGGTAGAGAGCATGTCTTTGAGTGATATCTTTTGATGGTCTGTGCATAATAAGATTTTGGTTAGTGTTTACGTCCTTGTGATGTGATGTGATTATGTTTTTATTATTCCGGTATTTAAGTTTAGGTGCACATAGTTGATTAAGGATTTAACATACGGCTTTCTAATATCAAGTGTTTGGCTTTCTACAAGCGAGGATGGATATTGGCGTGGTTTCTTTAGTATTACCTTTAGAACGATCTTTTGCATTATAATTAATTGTTCGATGTGTGCCATATATGTTCCAACCCACCCTAGGATGCCATATTGTGCTACTGATTGGAACAATGCGTGGTATACAATTCTTAGCGTAGGAAAAGAGAGAATGTTTCGTAGATTGTAGAATTTGTAAATCGTGTTTCGTAGTTTTTTTTGTAATAGATGAAATGTGGTTATTCCATCGAAGATATTGATCCATTATGAGACCAAGGTATCTGGTGTGGTCTACTTTGTTTATTGTACTACACGTGCAGTTTATTTTGTCCCTACTACAAAGGTTAGAGTGTATTTTTAGTTTGAGGTTGGAGTTGGTAGGTTGTTCATTTAATTTTGGGGAAAATGTTATGTATATGTCTTCATTTCTTCCATTTTGTCTTCATTTAGCGTTAGAAGGTTTTCATTTAACCATTTGACCACTTTATTCATTAGTTCCTCGGCTTGTTTATATGCTTCGCTCCATGTATTGCCAGTTATGATTAAAACAGTGTCATCTGCAAAACTTAAAATGCGTGCTTCTTTAGCATTACACAGGTCGTTAATGTAAATTGTGAACAGCAGTGGTCCAAGCACACACAGGTAGAGACAACTCACTAAATGTCCCCAGTGATGATTTCAGGCATATCCCGGGGGGGGGGGGGGGGGGCTCCGCCCCCCCCCGGCAGTTGTAAATGCCCCCCCTAGCAGATTGAAAATATCACATGAAGTAATGTAAATTTGCAAACAAAAAAATGCAAAATACAAGAAAATGAGGTATATTTTTCCACCTCATGGACTAGGAAATAAATCGATTTCCACGAAAAACTCATCTACATAAATGTTGCAACATTTTATTTTCTTGTTAAACGATGTTAGGTAAAGGTAAGAATGGCAAATAGGGATCACCTCATATTCGAAAACTGAAAGGATGGCAACAACAGAGACCGTAACCCCCTCCACCCCTGCCTATTGTCACGGCGTCAAAAAAAAGCCATAAAATGAGTTACTAATTTAGCAACACCCCAGATTTTTATCAGCCCCCCCTAGGAAAAATGTCTGAAATCATCACTGAATGTCCCACAGCTCTTATACACAGCACTATCGTTGTACTGACAGCACCACGATTAATTAGTTGTGTTAATTAATTATCAGCCACGTAGATAGAGAGAATGCAAAGTAAACCGTTAGCTATAATGTGATGCAGTCGTACCTGGACATCATGACAACAGCAGCAACACATCCACCTTCTGCCGTACGCTGAGCGCGACTGACTTGACTTGAGTCATCTATCTAGCGCCAGTGTGTATTGGGGCTCCGGGGGGGAGGGGTGAATGGTGATTCATAATAGCAGAGTACAAAGGGTACGCAACTGTGGAGGAGGTAAACTTCAGAAAAGAAACCTTATATGAGCAATAATACTCACGAATTAAGCAAAACTGAGAGGTTATAGAAAGATAAGAAAAAAAGAAAAGATTAAGCAGAGAAAAAGAAAAGCTATTTATAAGAAAAGAAATTTTACATAATCATTTAAATGAAAGGGTAGAAAGTAAGCAGATGTAATCCTTAGTTTGCGTGCTAATATAAAAAATATTACGCACAATTTTATACTGTAGATGAGCCTTTAGAGGGGTCATCAGGATCACCAAGTGAGCCTCCTCCCGCCCCCCTTTAAGAAAAACGATCCTTTTTAGTGTGATTTATCCCTGGCAGTTGCACGGAAAACATTATATAAGTTCTGCTATGTGCACATTCTCACAAACTAATACAAATGAGGCTAGTGGAATAGTTTGACATAAATTCGAAGATTGTTTATTTACGAACCAATCTCAAATTCACTTTATGAATGTAGACAACCTCTCAAAACTACTACAGGCAGGATAAAGTGGGTGAGAATCGCAGTCGTTATCTCCAGCAATAGAGTAACCGGTGCTGCCGCTGAGCTAACCCCTATCGATAGTAGGATAGGTGCCGTGCCTCCCGATATGCGTAGGAGCCTCCACAGTACATGGTACAGTAATATTCTTGTGTGCCCTGCACCACACTATCATACACGCACGCACTGTCCTAGCATTCTCTTGTACATTTAGGTTGGAATTCATAGTCGGCCCCTACATCTAGGGGCACCCATTGTTGCTATGGATTTGTTTTGTTTATGGGAAATAACATGCAAACAATTGTTACCTTGGTAACAATGGGCGCCCCTAGGTGTAGGGGCCGACTATGAATTCCAACCTTACACTTGAAGCAGAAATAATAAATAAGTTTCATTATTCAAATGGCGCGGGTTTGCGTTGTTCGTTGGAGCTAGTTCTCGTGTTCACCGCTGGCGACACTAGACGGTACGCCCACCTCTACTCACAGCCTTTTCGAACGTCGGTTCAATCCGCGGATTGACTCGTCGAGAAGGCTGTGCCTCTACTTCATTCACGCGCTTCTCACTGATGAAGAAGGTTGATGGTGGGAGCTCGATGGATTGAGGTTATGGTGATGAAAATGTAAAAGTAGCTAGGCTAGGCGTCACTGCAATTTTATAACGAGTACTGAATAACCACTTCGAAGTTTCCAACGATGAATGAGGACGACAGTAGTGAGACGGACTCTTATGATGAAATTAAAAGTAGATTGCTAGAAGCAGTTGATACAGATTTCATTAACGACTCGATGTTTGCTAATAAGCTTAATGGAGATTGTGAGTAGGCCTACCATTGCCATTAGAGCTTAATTCTTATTAGAACCCTAGCCTAGATAATCATGCCTAGGCCTATACATGTGATTTTATCATTTAGTTTCCGTGGGCTAGGCGTACAAGCCTAGGTAAAAATAGCTAGGCCTAGGCTAAGACCAAAGTTCGTCAATCCTCTAACAGGGTTCGGTAAACCTTAAATTGGGAGTTCAACACGCCCTTTCCAGGGTATTTTTAGACCTTGGGCATATGCTAGCCTAGCCCCACGAAATATATTTTTACGTACGCCACTGCACTTATGCTAACCTGATCCACAGGCACCAACCAAAATATAGGGGAGGTCCTATTCCCACGTTATCGTGGCACAATACCGTACTTGTTGGAATAGCCACTCCAAAAATATGAAGCCTACTAAATGAAATAACTCTCACGTTCTGTAGCCTAATAACTGTACTATCTTTTTGTAGGTAGTCCTACAGTTAGTCACAAGATTGAAAAACATGCAAACAAAGAGTCACGTGTTTCACTTCGAGATCCAAATAATGACTGCCAACAATACAACGGTGTGCATGTTACGCCAGAGTTTCAGAAATATGTAGCAAAACATTTGGAAAAGATTTTAGATAGGTAAATATACTTCATATCCTAAAGGAGAGTTGGAAATACTAAAGCTCGACACAGATTTCCATCCGGAAGAATTCCTGCATGTCTAAAACAACTGCATCAGCATATTAAGTTGTCTCTAGTGTCCAACATACGTTGTAGTATCTATATATTATACATACTCCACTGTAATAGAGTGGAGGTCTAGTTTATTCCAAGGAGGCTACCACTACCAATACTCATTTGTGATTTTTGTGTTATTTTAGCCAACTGAAAGAGAAAAGAAAAAAGCCAAAGCTACAGGTGCATAAAGAGCCCACAGGCGGTGTAAAGCTGTTTACCGACTCTCGTGTGTACTTGTCTACAACAGAAGAAATCACTGTTGACAAAAAAAGGACAAAGATTAAGAAAAGGAAAAAGGAACATGGTTCATCCAGTGAAAATAGTGAATCCGAACGAGAGAGATTTTCAGAGGCTGCCGTTACTCCGGATTGGGTTTTAACACAAGAGGGAACTAAAGGATGGACACAAACTGTCAAAGGAAACAAGATCGTTATCAATAGCCAAGGAAATGTAATTGAGGAAAACAAAACTTTTAAATGAAAAGTTTAAACCTTAAGCTATAGTATGAATCATGATGATGGTAAACGAAAATACGTGAGAAAAATCACCTCTTTAGCACAGAGTCATTACTCAATTAGGGGTGATTAAAGTTGAAAATAACACTGGTTAATCATAATATGAAATATGAATTATTGTGACCACAAAAATGTATATATAAAATGAGTATGAAATGCTGTATGGCTGACTGGCTGTAGTTTGTCAGTGAACATAAACTCAATAACAATATATAGGCTACATCCAGTATATTATTTTGAAAGGCTCCTATATATAGGATCCTACAAATACTGTCCATGACTAATAAACAAAAACAAACGACTTGAGACGTAAATAGTTTTGTTGATGCAACATGTGCCACACTCATCATCACAATTTAGTGATTGCCGATTAGTTGACAACACACCATAAGACATTTTTTTAGGATTTGTAGCTATGTCAAACCTATAGGCCCCTTTACTAGTGTACTCTAGTAAATTAGTACTTTATTAGTAGGTAATTACTTTGAAAGTTGAAAATCATACCGCCACAACTAACTAGCACAGAATGGGTACTTACAAACTGAAAGTGGGCACTTGTTTGCATTGTATAAAGATGTATGTAGTGTGGTGTGGCACATTATTATACCCACCCACCCACCCCCACACACACCACGTGTTAAAATAGTGAATGTTTTATCACAGCCATAATGAAATTGCCAAAAACTAGTACTAGAGCAAAAACTTTTGAACTTATTTCAAGTAGCTTTATATTGTAACTAGAGTCGATGAAGAAGGGAGAACTTCTTTATTGACTAATTGTAACTAATCACTATCAGCAATAAATAAATAGTATAAACATGCTGTACTGTTTTATTAAATCTAGGTCTTATCCTACTTCATAATCCTATTAAATTAGCCTATCTAATATCTCAGCACCTCCTCCTCTTTCTTGATGTCTTCTATGACCAGCATTTCTACCAGTTCTTTCCATTTCTTTCTGTCCTCCTCGAGTCTTTCAGAGTTCCGCTAGCAAGCACTAGAAACCCACAGCCCGAGAAACTGGTGATTGGTCACACCCTAAACCGATTTATGTTGGAACCGGGTGTTTCATTATATGTATACTGTACATCTAATAATATAGTATTAAGACTGGACATTGTTTTGTAATAAACTAATTGAAATGCTGGTATGTCGACACCACTTAATTCATGCTTTGCAAAGCGATCGAGGGGGGGGGGGGGGGGTTGAGTTTAAGCGTAACTGGTACATTACCAATAAGTGTCTCACTGGACCACTTGCTACAAATCTACCATCTTGTTGGCCTGGTAAGTTCTATTTTACTGTTTTACAATACAATAAAAAAGCATGGGGGTTATAGAGTGGTATTTCAACTTAAATAATGTGCATTTTGCCTCGCCAATAAAATTGTCTTAGAGTCGCCACTGTTTACTGCTCACCAAATAGTACCTCAGTCTAAACAAGTACTTTAGTAATTAGGCTAATTACCTCTGTAAATAGGTCTGACATTTAACAATACGACAATGTTTTAAACTTCAGTACTACTAGAAGATATTCAATACAATTCAATGATTCAGCCTACTGATAGATGTAATTTGTCTAAGATGGGATAATAGCTGTTTATGCTAACTAAACTATTTCAATTGTGGAGTACGTATAGGTTTCTTATTAACAGTGTGACCACAAACCGACTAACATTTTTAAGTTCATGTTTATTAGTCTTTGGCTAGTTATAGCAGAAATTAAAGCATCATTGTTTTAATCCTACAAAAATTATATGAAAACTTGAAAAGGATTCAATTTGACATTTGGCACACAGCAATTTTACATTAACTGCAACATGTAACTTACATAATTATTACAGCATATTATTATCACAAAATAAGTTTTTTTTAGGCTAGTTCTATCATTTGAATATTTCACATATCAAAGGTAATATAAAAACTATACCTATGATAATTAGGTTGCTTTCCATTAGACAACCGACCGGGCTCGACCACTCTTTTAAGTTTGGTCGCATTGTTGGGCTTGTCAGCCTCACTTGGCAACCAAACGCCACGATTTAGATAAAATGCGGTGTTTTTTAAATGATGGGGACTTGGGAATGCAATCAATGATATTTTCAATACGTTGCAAGTTGCAACATTATTTACCTTCTTGTATCTGTTTATCGTCAGTGTAGTTATAATATCTAGAAGCTTGTAGACTATTACGGTTGGGGCTGGTCTATCTTACGGAATGCAACCACGAGCTAAGAGCATATTGCTTTAGGTACATGTTAGCAATAGGCATACTTACGAACTGATGCATAAAGGGGGAAAAACTGTTTACAAATTATGAAGTTAAATGTATATTTTAGTCCCAAGAAAAAAAACGGTTATTTTGAATATGGACAACTAAAAAAAAAAAAATTGTGGGAAAACATTTTTCAAATGGCAGCTTTATATATTTCTTCCTATTTTTAGCTAATTCTCAACTAATATATATGTATGTTATAAACACGATTGCGTACTTTGAAACAGTTTTACATAAATTACTTAAAAGCTAAAATACCTCCCACCTTGACAACACAGAAAGTATTTGGTTGAGTGGAAAATGTGCTCCCTCATGGTAAAAATATGGACGGTATATTATATTTATACGTACAGGTAAGAAAATAACATAGAACCCCGATACTAGTACAAACGAGACGAGGTGATCATCTCGTTTGTACTAGTATTATTTCGATTTCATATTGTTCTATCGTTGAGCCGTGGCGAGTCATACATTCCAAGTTTGGTGATGACAAATCATAATATAATATCCATAGCTGCCACTTCTGTTCCTAAACCTGCAGACAAAAAATGCATTATATTTACCATGGATCATTATAAATAATTAAACTTGATATGATTTAATGTTGATGAGTTTGCTAATTACCACACATATTTTCTCCAATAGCAATATAAAGATATCCGTTGTCACCAAAGTCTTCACCCCACGAGTTGCGCATAATGTAATGAGGAATTGGCGGTCGCCGATCATAACCGACAATCTGAACTGCATGATTCAACATCTCCGGACTCCCATCACAGTGAAACTGAATGACACCACCCAAATAGTTTTGCCAATTAATGGCATTTATGGCAACGGCCACTGGGCCATGGTTTGCCAGTTTTGCCAATAGATCATTTTCACGACCAATAAAACTGAAAATGAAATATAGGAATCACAACACATCAAATATACATTCATGGCAAGGTCTTCTTGATTTCCGCTTAGCGGAGGTTCGTCAAACTCCCAAGTTAGGTTGTCGCAATCCGTTCCACAATGTTTAAAGTCACTTGTTAATCAAATGGGAAAAGGAAATGAAGTGATCCCTCAAAATAGCTTATGTTCTAAAAACACAAAATTACAACATTTTTAGACTTTTAATGATTGCATTCTATCAAAATGTCTCATGTACGTGTTTTAAGTATTACTTAACATGATCTACACTCTACAGCATATATTTATTTATAAAAGCTGTTTTTGTAATAATGGGCAACAAAATGGTGATTTTGGATCTCTTGCAACGAGGGAGTTGGACGACCCTCCGCTGAGCAAAGATAAAGCCACTATTCAGCAACACAACAAGAAGCCTAAGTTCTAAGTAGTGTTACCTCACCTGTCACAAGTGTAGTTATCAGCCACTTGGACTCCACTTTCAGACCTAAGACAAATGAAAAATAAATTTGAATTTTGAAAGTGACAACTCTATTCTCTACAACTCTGTTATAGTAGGCCTATACACTATTATTATATGTACCGTACGTACATACTATTGCACTAAATCATAGTTTCACAAAAAAGCTAATAGGTAATGCCAAAATTGCTCAGTTTCTTTTTCCTGTGTCATGGCAACAAAATCTCGAAAATTACTTTTTGCCTGTTGCACTCTTCACTTTGTTCACTTCCCAGTAGGCTACAATAGCCACTTCATTATACCTAGGTAGAGTGAGTAATGGCCACTTCCACTCTCTCCCACTTGCATCACTAGCCTACTACCAGCCCCCAGTCTAGGTCTACTTAAGTCTTACTCTAGGTCTCCGCCTAACGAAGCACTGACTGATCAATCCAAGAGACTCTGGACTTGGGCTGGTAGTACGGTGGCACTTTGGACGTCAAGCGTTTGCACTGCCACTTTATCCCAGCGCTAGCTTATTAAAGCCTGCTGAATGGGTCAACCAGCACTTGTTTACTTGATCTCTGTTAGGCTGAGATCAAGCAGACCTTGTTCGCGCTGGTTGATCGGTCCAGCAGGCAATGCACTTGGGCTGGTAGTACGGTGGCACTTTGGACGTCAAGCGTTTGCATGCCACTTTATCCCAGCGCTAGCTTATCAAAGCCTGCTGGATGGGTCAACCAGCACTTGTTTACTTGATCTCCGCTAGGCTAAGATCAAGTAGACCTTGTCCGCGCTGGTTGATGGGTCCAGCAAGCAATGCACTTGGGCTGGTAGTATGGTGGTGCTGTCTACGTCAAGCTTGGTGTGCAAAGCCCAATCCAAAAATTAGATTGCTTCAAAACCACTCATTTTATTAATTACACTAATATGTACTAGGATAAGCTTGGTGCATACCCTTGCAGTTTGCATGTCTGAGTTTTCCATAGAAGTGGGTATGCGTTATCTGGTTCAATGCGAATTTTATTGACTGTTAACCATTCTAGTAGACTACATGTGTCTCCACCACTACATCCCATATTTCCATTTCGTGCACAGTCAATTATCTGAAAATGAAAAAGGTAGAGGTTCCATAATACATTTTATACCCTAGTAAACATAGGCTATGAGAAAACATTTGGAAAGGAAAAATTAGGTTCACAAATTTATCATGAAAGCCTCCATATTCAATAAACAGGAGAACACAACATTCACTGTACCTCTTTAATGGTTGACACAGCTCAATCATCAATTAATTAACCATGTGTGCCGGTTGTTTACCATAGAAGGCTGCTCTGCTGCTCCTACCCGAGTGTCAGCTTTAATAGTTAATTTTCAACTTCCATCAAACCTGCCTTAACTGCCACTGTTACATACATAGCTTCCAATAAATCTACCAAGAAATATCTCACTAGCCAGACTATTAACACTCTGCACACTAGGCACTGGATACTTTTAAGGGGATGCAAAGTTAGCATGCAACACCCCCAACAAGATGATGATGATGACAGATGGCACATGATAACCACAGTATAAAGATGGGCATACAGTAGCATACAGAATCTTCTACAGAATTGTGAGTGGGCAATTACTAATTTTTATGTTAAATTTGGGATATGGTGTGGGATAGAAAAGGGTGAAGTGCCGCCAGGCATGGCCAGCCAGCTTTGACAGACTCGATAAAGGGGTAAAGTGGTAAAGGAAAGGGTAAAGTGTAAAGGGGTAAGTGTAAAATACTGCAATAAAATAGTTGAGATGCTTACCAGCAATGAGAATCACAGGAAGGACCAGGGAAGACCTGCACGATATGCAGCTAGTTGAGGAACTGGCTGAGGAAGTTTGTAATTACGGGACAGAAAATTGATTGAAATTAAATATCAGGAAGTCTGCAAGGAAAAAATTAGTACTAGTAGAGAAACAAGATTTTGGTAGGAATTTTGAGTGTTGGAAAATAATGAATTATAGCTCTTAGGTAATTTAACAGTAGCCTATATGTCAGTCTATCATCTAGTAATTATTAGTAGGCTAGGTATCCATGTATCAAGACGCTACTTCTCTATAACGAATAATCTCTCTTCAAGGTACCGGTAAGTCAGTGAAGTAGCCTGTATACCAACATGGTACTAAAGTCTAGCATTAGACCATGCAATCTTATTTCTAATAATCCCAGACAATGTGACATAAAATTAAGTTATGTAGCCTATATAGTTGTGTGGCTTATTGGTCTAGTGGGTTTATTACTGCTTCCAATATGGAAGGTCCAGGGTTCGATTCCTGGTTCAGTCTGTATAGGCCTACTGATGTTCACAATGTATATACTAGTATAATGCACACTTGCCAACATATGTATAAATTAGGGATGAACATCGATAAAATAAAAACTATCGATAATCGAAAAGATGACTACATTATCGATCGATAATATCGAACGATAATAAATTTACAAAATTGAAGTAATCTCTTACAGTTTCAGTGATATGTCGCCTAATCGAGCACATAAGGATATGGCAACATTACTTGGACACATCTGACGTGACACTGCTGAGAGTATAATCACATTTTACGAGGCCCGAGGCCTAGTATTTTGGCAGTATCTTTGAGTATTTCCATACTAGAAACGTCCGAGAAGAACGAAATAATGCTCAACGAACCCGCTTTTTTAGAAATCAGACCGTTCGATAATATTTGTATTATCGATTATCGAAATTTTATTGCATATCGAATATCGAACGATAATATCGATTATCGTGTGCATCCCTAGTATAAATTAAGGATAGAAAGAACAGAAACCGTAAGTCCTTTATCAACACCTCTTTGGGTTAGGTCGCAAGTTGCTCGTTGTGTGAATTTAGCAATTGCATTCAGAGTGGAATTGATTTAAATCAATTGATTTAAATCGTTGATTTAAATCAGATTTAAATCAAATGATTTTTTTAATAAAAATCATTGATTTAAATCAACAAAAAAACTTACCAGCATAACTAGGCATATATCTCATTTTCAGTTTCCCTCGAAGACCATAATCGCATATTATATGAAAAATGAAAATTTATTTGTTTATTTCCTGTCAATTAGTATTGTTTGTTGGCAATTGCAATTTACCAGTTGATTATCCCTTTTGTGAAACACTTCTTATTGTTGATTTAAATCAATTAAAATCCGATTTAAATCGAAAAAAATCCAAAAAATCTGATTTAAATCAAGAAATCGATTTTAATCAAAAAAATCTGATTTTAATCAAAAAAATCATGATTTTTGATTTTTTTAATAAAAATCAAAAAAATCATCCACCCTGATTGCATTATATTGTATTTATTGTGTAATGTTGACCCGTTACATAGGATCTATATTATATGATGATACTGTATGATGATGATATTATATCCTATGATGATATAGTATGATGATATTTTAATATATTAGGTCGGTTCATTCTGTGTCCATTTTTTTTTGTTTCGGTTGAGTTGTGGTTGTGGTTGAGGTTGTGTGACGTCAATACTGGAGCCTCCACCACCCAGACAAAGGAACTACCGGGTACTTGTGTAGGGTGTTACGTATATGGTATCATTCCTTCCTCATTTATTCCTGGTATGCACATTCAAAGGCCAAGTAAGTAATGAATTTTCTAGGCCTACATGTTTTTTAAGGTAAACCAAAATGCCTAGTTGTGGGCCTATTTGCTTTCCATTACCTTTGGTTAAGTGGGAAAGGATTTTTAACATATAGTTCAGGCTTGACGCTTACCTCTTGCACGCTAAGTGTCTGAAGTACACCAGTTTTTAAAGCATACATCGTCTCAATGGTTTCAACTGTGCTGAATGCCCAGCAAGCCCCACATGTTTTCTGGTTGCGAACAGAAGTAACCACCTTTTTATCCCTCCTTGAACACAAAAAATACATAGTAAGTGCTATTATAATACACTATGTGCATCGGAGACAAGGCCGTTGCAAGCAATTCAATCATTCAAGAATTCAAGAATTTTTACGAAACTTTTTTATGAGAAAAACTTGACCAAGCCTAACTACGCAGGCCACTAAACTAGCCTACGACAAACAATTGAATTTCGTTTCGGCATAATTGAAGATAGGCAGCGGATTGACTCAAGCTCCCTCAATGGCTTGTGTGCATGAGTGTGTGTGTCACCCTCGTGTAAAGCCTCTGTCCACCATTTTCAGTTTTCGAAAACATTCATGACATTACCAACGTGTAACTTTGAACATGTAACTTAATTATCAATGACCGGTCCTGTCAATATTGCTACTTTAATCCGCTTCAGGTTTTGCAAAGTTTTGCAGTGTCTTAATTGAGAACTAGCATACCAATCAATGTGCAGCGGTAATGTGTCATCAACAGCTCGCTTTATTTTTTCTTTGTGTTTATGTTGCAACTTATGACTTTGATGGGATTTTCTGCGCTTCATATGCTCGTGTAGCTTTGGCTGCAAATAAGAGTGCAAGAATTCATCCTTGGACATGTCCGAGTATTTTGTCACACCATAACTTGCACTCATATTAGATGCTCTTCCTCTGTTCAACACTTCGATGTCTTTGATGGATTCCTGCAAAAAAATAACACTGTAATTTAATGTCAAGCAATTAGTTTTTACTAATGTTAAATGTTGTAGGCCTACTGTAGGCTGTAAGCTGTAATAGTTAGGCCTATTGCTTTTATTCCAAATCTTTTTGCCGAGGACTGCATAATCTATAGGCTAGGGAAATCAAGTGAAGCCTTAACACAGACAAATGCACATGGAATCAATTTTCTAGAGGAGAAAGGAAAAAACGGTGGAAGTGGGGTATGAAATTCAGGGACAGAAGCTAGAGAAGGTGAAGAGAATACAATATTTAGGGTTAGGGCCTATAGTTGGAAAGTTCACTGGAATAGAGGGTACAGGTTGATATGATGGGAGGGAACAACAACAACAACAATGGGGGGGGGGGGGGAACAAAGATTGTAGATTAGATTAGATTAAACACTTAAGGCTGCAAATGGGCCATAACTGCCCGGTGGCAACCTGTAAACTTAGTGATGAGAGCAGTGGGAAAGGGGTTGAGGGAGAAGGCCAGAAAGACATTGGTGAGACTGTTATAATATGTAGGCCTAGCGGTGGTATGGGATCCACATAGGAAAAGGACAAGCAGGCCGTGGATGACGTTAAAAAGTCCAGCAACTCTGGAGGGTACTGAGAACAGGGAAGAGGTGATCGAAGATAGACACAAGGGATGGCATGACAGTTAGTGAGTATGAGAGTGTGACGAAATAGGTCATAGGTGGACGAGCCAGCCCTAACTATAAATTGGAACGATTTCCATCGTGGTTCCTTCTGAAGGAGTAGAGTGTAGGCCTAGGCCTAGTTTTGATTGCATTGCCTATAGGTAGCAGTGCAAAATACCCAAAGTCCACCACTCCACTAGGTCCTAGAAGGCGAAGCCTAATTCACGATTACTAGACCTAGGCCTAATGTCTTTGAAGGTTATGTAACCCTCAACCCAAGGTGGCCTCCTTACCTGGAACTTGTCAAACCGGATTTGATATTCCGTCTCATTGGTGTCATACGATTTGTTGAATTGTTTAACATAATTTGTAAACATTTTTTCCTCTAAAGTAATTACTTTCTCTTCTTTTTGCACTCTAATAGGTATTCCTAGAAACAGTAATGAAATTACTCCTAATCCCAAGAACACATTTTTACAATCAAGCGCCATGATAAATAAATAAACCACTATCGAACGAATATCGATCAGTCGAATGTTAGTCTAATTATATCGATGGCACCAATATTGATCGAAAGGTTCGTTTCTTTGTCCTGCACTCTCTGCATGTATGCAAGGAGTGTAGCACTCTCGCGTTTCTTTGTCCCAATGCAGCTACACCGCTAGTCGTTTCTTTGTCCGGTGTAGCTGCATCGATGCAGGATATGCAGCACCAGCTCCCGAGCAGGTGGAGCGTTGTAATGCAAGGAAGTTACCGCTAAGTTTAAATATCGTCACATAATTACGATGAAAGAAGCGTTTACTGTTGATTTGTTATTATAAAATAGACATTAAATGTGATTTGAAATGGTTCTCAACAATGTACACTAAGCCTAGTACATGTTTTTGTACTTTAAAACACGTATAAATTTGAAAGTGTTTCACTACTTGCAAAAATGCGTTTCTTTGTATCGACGCAGTGTAGCTTGCACAGCCTGCATTGTCGCGTAGTTCCTGTTTACACCGCCAACTTACACCGCGATTATATGCAGGACAAAGAAACAAACCTTGTATCGAAGGATCGATGTAGGTGTTCAAACAACCGCGGTTCTTGAATGGCGAGTGAAATATGAAATCATATTATCAACCGAATACCTTACTTAGTAGTAATAGCTTCGCTATGGTATTTGATATTATTATGTGAACGTTTCAGAGACAGAGAATACTTGCTAACAATTATTAGGAAAGCGGTCTGTCTGACGCGTTGATACGCGAAAGTGTCCATTTCATGACTGTATGTCAGACTACAAAGTTTGTTCAAACTGCGTTCGTGCTAACCGCAAATTTAATACAAAGTTAAATAGGTACTGATCATGAGACGACGTCTGAGGAATGAATATGCTACCAACATATAGTAGACAGAGCTTTCAATAAAGTTTTTGCGGAGGTCTGCATAATCTATAGGGAAGAGAGAAGAGTAAGGGAAGATAGGAATACATAATGGAAGTCTAGTGGAGGCAAACCAACTCAACCAGAGACAGAAGACAAGGATGGATAATGTGATGATAACCTCTTGGTTGATATTGGGGCTACAAATAAAATACACAATTTCACGATACTGTATAATATATTTATTACTTTGTTTATACGTATATGTATGTACATTTTTTCTTACAAAGAGATATAAAATTATTTCTATGTTGGTTCTCTGTAGTGTCTACTGCACTTTCACTTCATTCCTTCACACAACATTCGCTTTGCATCCACACGAACGTCTACCACAAACATTAACATGCAATAGACCCAAGTCAAGGAAGGCATATGATAGATGAATAATGTTAACGTCACAGCACGGTCCATTTGTCGCTTCAGTCATTTGTGCATGATCTCTGCAAGTCTCACCATGTATAAACCCTAAGTTACCGTACTGTGCCCTCCAATGGAAGCCTAACAGATAAAATACTAAGTTCAACATTACAACACTAAAAGATGACAGTTTCTTTGATAGTGGACATAGAAACAGGAACACAGCTCAATGATACAAAAATAATACATTATGTGAACTAGTACATCTGTTATCTAGTGACACAATTAAAATAAAGGAGACAATTTCACATCGATTGCTACAGACTGTTTTAGTTATGTGAAGTATAGTAAGCTTAACTTGTGCGCTGTTAGTATTGGTTGTTTTAAAATGTGTGTCAAACTTGACAAAGTTACCTACTACAGGGCACAAAAACTGGGATTATCCCAGCCAGGTTTGAACTACCGGTTGCCTGTTTTAGAATAGACATTTCCACATTGACAAACAACTAACATTGATTATGAGTGGTAAGGAGTATTATTGTACTCTAGTATTATTAGTTATTACTTCTAGACTTAATATCATACCAGCCTTTTTTAACTCAGATCATTAGATCATATCAGAATGCAGCCTGTTAAAAAACATTGGAAATTGTGGCACTGTGTTTATAATAGTACTAAACAGTCAGATTTAGGGAACAATACTATTGATGATTTATTATTACCGTAGATAGAACACAGTAATCGTTCGTTTTGACAACCATTCAAAATCCTATAATTATCAGATTTATTTCCAGCCCCTCATGTGATTAAAACTTCTTCCCATGGACACTACCCACCACCTCAGTTTGGATATAACACAATCAAAATTGTTCATTCTTACCGGTAGTTGATGGGGATGATGCCCAACGTGTGCATCAAGTAGTCTGAGAGTGGGAAGTTATATAACCCACACTAATACAGTATTTGAAATAACACTTATTGAAATGAATATTGATTGCTTTTTCTTATCAGAAACATTATACTATGTAGTAAGATTAACAGTGGGAAATTTTACAACACTTATTATAACATAATAGCCTATAGGTAATTAAGGTGTCTCTACTGACATAACATTAAGCAGCTCTTCTTGAAACATTCAAAGAAAAATACTGCACAAACTCAAAGACATTATTGTTATGTAATGAAGCTTTGCAAACAGTCATAGCCACCATTACTTATAACTGTTTTAGTTTTTTTTAAATAAGTGTCATGTACAGAAGAGCCTTGTTAATCTGGAGTAACTGCAGCAATAACACCTGGACTTAAAACAGACAATGACTTATACAATGAAATATATGCACTAGAACAGAAATACATTCACAATAAATGTGAAGTGTGAAAATAGACAGTGAAACATTATGGGTGAACTTTGGTTCAACAATTATAAACAAAGTTCATCTCGAATCCCTTCATATCAATTACCCTGGTTTTACGACCCCACTAGCGCCCAAACAATACGTACGTCAATAACTATATTACATATATGAAAGACACCTGGGGCCCCCAGGTGTCTTTCATACAAACCATTGTGGTGCATACAAACCCTTTAACAAGAGTCACAAGAGTGTGATCTGGCCAACAGATGAGGGTTAATTAGGGTTACTAAACTGCCATTACAAAACAACATTGGTTATCATTTCTAACGGCTTGATTTGTGAGAAGCAGACCTATTCATTAACAATACATGATCGCACAGTTTGCAACTAGCAGTTACGAATCCCAGTCATCGTTAAATAGATTGCAGCGGTATACAAACTACTACGTACTACTACAACAAACTACGTTATACCATTACTGGAAGTAATTTTAAAATTGTGGTGTAGTCTGGCCCGGACTATCCACAACACCAGATTAACGAGGCTCTAAACTGTTGTATAATATTAATAGGCTACATATTAGTACCTAATGGTATTACTGTTACACATAAAGTAGTAATTTTTCTTGTTCATCATTCAATTTAACAAGTGCCTTTACAAAATACGTTTCATAATCTAGTCTCAAATTACCCTTTCTTATAAGCATAGTTTTGGTAAAGCTTTCTTTCAATATCAATAACAACTATGTATCCTCAACCTTGAACCATCTTATTTCTTAAAATAATTTAAACCAACATCTTTTAACCCTTCACGTGCAATTTTAAGTTTTAATACTAGACAAGTAGCAAAAATATCCAATATTACTAAACTGCTATATTTTTTATTGTTAACAATATTGCACCACTTTTGTAACATTTGATAATTTTGTAAAATGCATAGCAAATGCCTAGTAAGTACAGTAACCAACTAGAGTCACACAACATTTTACAAGACATAAATAGGCTACACTATTAGTACTGAACTTTCTTTCTAAAATGCTCATATCTGGTAGTGTCTAATACTATTAACATGTATACATTTACAATAAAAGCGTAGATGATTTCAATCTAGCCTAATACAACACAATTAAGGGAATCAATCCATACACTGTAAATAGCAACTTTTGATTAGGTACTATTTCATCCCAAGTCCACAAATATAGCAAGGCATTCTCTAACTTCTTGGCCTACTCAACAATGTACTGTTATCACAAATCACTAAGATATCACATTTAGGATATACCATTGCAACTGTGCTGTACATTACGTATAATAGAACGGGACATTCATAGTCTTGGCCCATGTAACAGGCTGACTAGGTTGTAGGCAACAGAAAGACACTGCACAAACAAGGGGAAATACATGCCACATGCATATTTTTAATTTTACTTATTTGTGGTCTTACCACATAGCCCACAATGAATTAAAATTGGTTATTTTGGCCAAGTTCCCAATACCCCCCCCCCCGTATTATTGTGGTAATACTTGTACATAATTGCACATTTAAAGGTGTGGAGTACGTTTAACTTGTGGGAAGCATCGTTAATGTGGATATGGTAAGTTTACACAGGGGAGTAGGACAGCAGATTGTTGCAATGCAATGCAATAGCATTTACATGTCAATCACATAGAAATTCAGAAGAGTGAGACATTTTCTAACTACGGAACATTCTTTCCCGTCCGAACGTAATAACTATTTAGAATTTAATTACCAGAGACCAGATCTTTACTAATTTGTTTGTTATTTGGTGAACTATGTAACTGAACTGAGTGATATATAGATTGCTTTTCATGAAAGAATGTTTAAAAATGTATAGTGCCTAGCCCAGCCAACTCTGTTAAGAGGAAGGACTACTAGCCAATATTAAAACCCGCGAAATTAACGTATTTTCGTCATATCTCAATACCATATGAAAAAGATTTACGTATTAGTTTGCAGTAATTATAATTATTATTTGTAATTTAACTAATTTACAAGTTAATTAGAAATTACAACTATAATTACTACAATCTACGAAATCTTTTTCATTTGGTATTGAGCTCTCACGAATCCATAATGTGCGTAGGTGTCACTGTTTCGATATTGTGTGGCGTTATTGAGATATGACGAAAATACGTTAATTTCGCGGGTTTTAATATTGGCTAGTAGTCCTTCCTCTTAAGGAATTTAAAGGAACAGATCATTGTTACCTGAATAACACTAAAAAGAAATATAAGAATACAAAAATCAAATAAAGTAAAATACAGGTTATTTGAAATACTACGCAGTCATATTAATAAAATTTGCCTTGTGGTTCACAATTCTTTGTGGACATTGCCTGTTCACTTATTCAAGTGATGAGAAAGAGTCAGACAAGACAATATCCATCAATTGTATTTTAAAATTGTTGTAAAAACCTAAAAACGTTTTAAATGTAGCCTGTGTGTTCCATTGGCACCATTATAAAAAATATAAGACAAATACCACAAAAAGTACATAATTATCCCAAGTGAATTTGGGCCAATTTTAGGGCATTTCTGGAGCATTTTGTCAAACCATGCATTTTATGTTTCTTTTGTAAGTTTTTTGTTCAACAAAATTGCAAAAATATTGTTTGAAGATCACAGATTTTTCAACTTAGAATGCTACAAGTTCTGCTCACAAAAAACTGTGTAATAACTCTAGAACATCTAGATTTGTTAGGAAACTAATATAGGCTAATTATATTAGTTTTTGATGGATTTAACAAACATGTATAGAGTATAATTATTTTTCAGGGAATATAAATCTGGTCTCTGTTAATTACGATATTATCACCATAAATGCTTCAAGCAAATTTATGTACCTATCTTGATTTAAGTTAACATGTTTACATAGAATAATAAAAATTGCGTCAATAGCTAGCTAATAGGTCTACAAGAAAAACGAATGTTGAGTACAAAATTAAAAATACGTAGTTATCGATACGTGCTCTGAAATATTTTAAAGGTAGGTAGGTAAGCCAGCTTACCCGAACAAGTAAAAACCTATGTCAAAAAACATGTTTCATTGGGACATAAACAGACAGTTACAGCTAAATAAAATGAGGTACGTTACTTAGCCTAGATTACGGAGAGGAGAGGAGAGCGGCTCAGACCATGATTGGATCCTCGTCACAGTCGGCCTCGCGTTGGGGGTAGAGGTCTGACCGAGTCTTGAGTTGGGTGGTCACTCGCAGTCTGCAATCCTCGCCGCGGTCTTCTCCGTTGGCCTCATCTTCGCCCCCAGACAGAGAGCGCGACACCAGCGACCGCTGACGAGTCTTGCGGACAGACTGGCCTGGTGACAGAACAGCACAGGTTGTTTTGTTTGTTTTTTCAAGGACAAGTATAGGTCAATAGAAATTTTTAAATATCTCTTCAATTTTGTACGTTTTCAGAGAGAATCATCTATCCATAGACATCTAGGCCTACTGCCATTTGTTTTGTCATGTTTCCACGCTTGATACGTCGTCTACTAAGTTTTCAGCTGAATCACGTGGCCTACGTAACGCTATGCATTCTGCTGCATGTCGACATCATCACCGAAAGTGCAAGAACCAACTACTATCACAATTTACAACCCAAATCATTGCCATGAGACCTTAATATTTGTTCAGAAACCAATGACACACGCTTTTACAAGCGGCATTAATTGAAATTAAGCAATTTAACATCGATGTTGGATCAAATGGAAGTCTGCCATTTTATGAGTAAATCTTATCAAGTAGGTAGGTGGTTGTGTTCTTCCATGATTTTGCATCATTGGACAAACTGCCAACCCTAGCAACCAAATTTACTAGATATTTTCCGTATGTCACGTGAATAATCGGTTTTAATTGCGAATGTTTAGTTTTTGCTTGATAAAAGTGTGATATGACGGAGGAACCAACCATCGTGTTCCGACTCCTCGTGGCCGGTGACGGTGACGTCGTCAAGGCTGGCCGCGTCGTCAACGTCGGTCGACAGCAGGTCGTCATCGGAGGTCGTCCGCCGGAGGCTGGGGAGGGCGGACGTCAGCAGCTCCTTCTCCTTCTGGATCTCCTCGATGTGGCCCAGCAGGATGGCCTCTTCTTCCGTCGTCTCGTCAGGCTTTGATGCCGCGGCCGGGAGAAGCTCTTCCGGGCTGAAGATCTGCAAGTCAAACGGAGAATACATCAGTTGGCGGAATAGAACCTAATAAAGTACAACAAACATTTCGACAGGAGTAGGCTACGTGCTGGTACCGGGTTTCCCCTCCTTCCTTCTTCAGCATCATGCATCGTTGTTAATCATCCGTTGTTATACTGGTCACTGTTAAGTGTTAAATGGCATAACATGCTGTATGGGACCAATTCATAAATAAATAAATAAACAACGAGGGGACTAAAATGGTTTTAGGGAGGCTTTTTCATGCAATACGTTTGGAGAACACCTCCTAGTTTTAGATTTCTATTCTACTACATTGTCTTTGAGACTTTGTTCTGAATGCAAAAAAAAAAAACATTTCATTTTCAAATTTTAGAAAAGTTAACTGGAAGTGCTACACATCAAAATGGAGAATAAAACAGAGCATCACATCATAGCATAGCGGCTAATCATATACATGGGAATCATTTTCAAGTTTTTAACATTATTGTTTCAATAAGAGCATACCATATATTTTATCGCATGAGATATACACTGCTTTCCACTATTTTGAGTTCTAAAATATGGTTGCGCAACCTTTGCAAGAATTTTTTTAAAATTAACGTGTACATTTAAATAGAGCGTGCTTCGAGATTAGCTGGCAAGTATTATTTAAGTTTTTATTGGGACCTGACATGTATTGAACATTTACAAGAAAGAACCGAAAACTTCCGATGTGTGAACTTCTTATCCATGAATGCTGGTTTACAACTCAAATTACCATTGGTGTTGTAAACACCCTAAAGAAGGGATATCACAATAAGTTTTTCTAACTTACCTTAGAACTGCGTAGCGACGAAAGACGGTGTGTGGCCGTATGACAGGCAGTGTCCAAGGTATCGATGTCAGCAAGAGTAGAACGTACTTTGCGAAGTTGTTCGGAGATTATTGTTTCTATGCATTGAGTCTGTCGGCTGATATCATGCAAAGAATCTTGAGCAGGAATCTCTTTGTTTGTGCGAAGAATGCACGGAGCAAACACAATTGCGAGAGATGCAGGATTCATTCGGTTGGCATCCTCATGTAAAGATACCCTGGAACAGAACGTCAAACCTTCGTAGGAATATACATTTGGGGGATTTGTGGTACAGTCGAATTGGTTTAGTATTTAGGCTACATCACCAGAAATATGGTACCTAATTACTTAGTAATTCCTAATTTAAATTAATTAACATTCCTAAAAACTACTAGTAAAAAATAAAAATTGTAATGATAAGTGGGTAACCAAAAATGTGTATTATCAGGCTGCTAAATGTACTCAAGGTTGCAGATCGAGCCGGGTAAAATTATTAAAAGTAATAAAATATTAAACTCAGCATAGGCATATACAGTACATTATACAGTACAGTACCAAGCTTTGTGAAAGGAGAAATGTTGAGTTCTTGTTGCACATTACCATAACATGAGAAGAAATGTGCACTTTCACTCAATATTGTACCAAGACCTGGTAACACAAACTCAGAGAAACACTCAGAGGAATGAAAAATTACACATAACTGTAATATTGGTATTTAATTTTATCATGTAGACTTGCTATATTACACTAGTTTTTAAATATCTGTCCAAGGTTACATATCCAACCACATGCAACACAAGGCTCACCAAAATTTTGCGTTATCGTTGCCTACGAACGTCACTCAACACTAAACAAGGCTAATAATACAGTATAGGCCTACACAAAACCAAGTACATAGATAGCTTTCTAAACATCAGCGTCAACATCTATCTATACATACCTTGCTAAATGAAAAATAAGCCTCTCCATAAGATCAAAGTTAGGTTTTGGCAGTTTCTTGAGAATGGCAAAGAGAGTTGATATTCGATCATGCGTTTCCGTCAGATTTCCAGCCCTGAGAAAGTCTTCATAGCAGTCAAACGTGAGAAGCGGTTCTGGCATCTCTCGCAAGAAACTCTTCAAAACGGCAGCTAGCACATGCACTTGATAGACTTCAAAGTTGATGTCATCAATGTGGGACTCTTCCATGCGAGTTTTTAGTTCCTTCACTTTAGAGCTTACCTAGAAACATAAAATATCAGTGTTCACTTGTATTGTTCAAAAGCAGCTACGAAAGCGACTTGTATCAACGTATGTTGCCTATGCACCGCGCTCATGACGTGCCCTCAGTGGCCACAGCAAGCAACGTTTGACTGAAGGAGCTGGAGGTCCAGCTGGTTTAAATAGCACGCGTGAGCAACATTGTAATTCAGGTGACAACTGTTTGTAACTTACGCCTGACTTTCTGTAGATTCCCTCTGTGTAGAGTCCATACATTTCAATGGTGGTGATAAGTCGGTCGACAACAATTGGAACTTTGCCATCGCCAACGGCTAGCCTATAGAGTGGGACACCAAATACTCTTGGTCCTCCACTGTTCGAGCTTGATAGTCCATCCTTCACGCATGCCATACCGACTTTCGTGTAGCATTTCTTATGGCATGTTAGCTTACAGTCTGAGAAAGTAACAACATAGAGCATGTAAGTCATGCCAAGTACAAAAATTAACTGGGGGAGGTGTTAGTATTTCCATATCTGGTATCAATCATTCAGAATACCTATCCGTATTAGACCTCTACACTAATAATATGGTCTGGATATCATTGGGGACAAATAAACTATTGATCAAGATTATAATTTATAGTAGCATACCCAGTTTTTCAACAGTTACACTACGAAACAAATTATTGATAAAGCTATGTGGTAAATCATGAAATTCAATACATTAAAAAAATAAACAAACAACTACTAAACAATTTCTCGTAATAGATGACTTACTTTGACAAACTAGTCCTCGTTCAATTGGCCACATGAAGAATGAAGTGCATATTTCGCAGGCAGTTGGAATGTTGATGATTGTGAGGAGGAATGTGTGGGCTAGGTATGTTATTGGGTCCTCTATCTTGCGTTTTTTCTCCTTCTTCCTCTTTGCCTTATTCGGTTTCTCCTCTACACGTTTCTCTTTAATGAATTCATTCATAAAACCACGGAATGCATTAACGTACATCGTAACAGGGAAGTCCTCTCTCATGTTCTCTTGATTGCACACTGTTTCCATCACCTGAAACATCAAATTAAGATGCACACATGTAGGAAAACAAAAAACAAAATAATTTTGCTATGTCAAGGAGCTCTCAAACATATTACTGATCAAACATGATGCTGATAGCTTTCGTTACATTTGTCGAAGACCAACGCACGAAGAAACTGACTGCAGGATCGTAATTGCCACATTCGCTGAAATAGCGCATCAACAAAAAGTGCTTTTTCTAGTAATTTTTACATTTTTCACTTCTCCATTTAATGGGTGATGAACAGTATAGTAATTGTGCATTATTATTAGGGATGTCAAACGATTAAATTATTATAATCGATAATCGAATTCACTTTCACCTCCTTAATCGATTATTAATCGATTTTAATCGTTTTGTAAAATGTCGGTATAGTAGCAAGTTTCTTTCAAACTTCAGTCTGGTTTCGGTTAGTTTGAATTGCCCGCGCAAGCCACGAGTTCGCAATTCGACTTCTTTTCGACTATCGATATATTTTACGTCACGGAGTATTTTTGTTATGTTCTGTCCAAGATTTCGACGATAATTTCTCTCCTAGTTAGGCCTGAAGGGCTATAGTTCTTCACTTCCCGTTTTTTTTTAACCAATAAGTAATTAAGTATGCTGAATATGCGTCGTAATATTATTATTTTCATGTGCTGCGTAATTAAAATGTACGTGATGTGAACTAAAAATCGTAGCGACTTTTCTAACCTTACTTCTCTTGTAATTTGTGAACAAACATAACAACTTGTATTTTTATAGATCGTAGGCGTCGAATGCTGGGTCTAGGGTAGGCGACTAGACCCAGCTATTCAAAATATGACTGGAAATTCGGCTCAAATTATGACGCAAAGTTATGCTGTTGCTGTTCCTAGGCCTACTGTAAATGTACCACATTCTTCTTAGCGCTATAGCGATACTAGCGCTAGCGCTCGAATAGGCGGCAGATCTTGAGAACTAAATTTAAAAAAGCGCAAAAATTTAAAATCGATTTTTTTTTAATAACCGATTAATCGTTTTCGATTAATAATCGATTAATCGAATCGATTTAATCGTAATCGTTGACATCCCTAATTATTATCATGTAACTTACGTGCAGAAAGTTTGCAATGAGATCCTTGTACTTGATGTTGAGAGTCTCCATGCCCTGTTTGTTGATGACACTGTACGTTGCCACCAGGTTGGCCTTGAACTGTCTGAGTGCCTCTTTGAACACACGGTCTACGTTGCTGGGCTTCTTGCCCTCTTCACTCTCCATCTTGTAGATCTGAACACACAAATTACATAATATGAACAATCACAACTCACCTTATCGATATTCGATAAGATACTACTTTTGTTAGTTATTTATCCACTGTTGTAGTAGGCCTATGGTTTCAAAATTATAATAACAGGCTAATTTAATTGGCCATCCAAAACATGTGTTTCTATTTCTATACATTGTATTTAGTAGAGGCACTAGATGCATAAACAGTCCCCCAACACACAATTTTAAAATCGTTACCAACTGCTGCTCTCTAAAGTCACAGTTTTCTCATACATATTGCAAATTAATTTCCTAGTACTGCATTATTAGTTTATTACCAACCTTTGTTTGTTTATTGGTTATATATAAATCTTATCTTAACCTACCTCTATATGACACACTCTACAGCTGGAAGTACAAGAAACTGCTACCTACAGGCCAAGCATTTATCGAACCAGGAAAATAGATATGGTCAATATTCTAAATCAAAATGCTATTTTTCCTGCTATTTAATTAGTTTAGGAAACCATTTATTTAGTTTGACAAATGTTACCTAGAAGGAAACACGTTACCGGTATGTTGTGTATCCAGTGTTGTTAAGTAGCGCGCTACAAGTAACGCGCTACTTGTAGCATGTTACTTTTTTGGTAGCGAGACTGGTAGCGCGCTACATTTGAAAATACAGTAAAGTAGCGAGTAGCAAGCTACTATATACGAGTATAGCGAAAAGTCGCCGCTACTCTATTTTTGCAATAAACAAACACTTGTTTTGTTTCGCCCACCACAATTCCCACCGTCACAGGTTCGGAATGACGACTGACATTGGCCTTCTTACTGCCTCCCCAGCACTGATCTGTGATATGAGTATGACATCACTTCCGGATCGTACCGCCGTTTCAATAAATAGTACGTACTCTTGGTCCTTCATAAAAAATGAGAGTAGCTGTAAAGTAGCGTCACTACTTTTTTTGAGTAGCTGAACAAGTAGCGAGCTACTTGACAAAATACAGTAGCTGAAAAGTAGCTAAGTTACCTTCAAGGATCAAGTAGCTGTTGCTGTAACAGTGCTACTTTTAAAAGGTAGCTTTAACAACACTGTGTGTACCTACCTTCTTGGTGATGAAGTCCTGCATGAGTTGCAGCTCCTTGGCGTCGGAGATGATCTTGTCCGTGCTGTCCGTGAACTCTGAGGTGCCGGTGAGACTGAACTTGCCTCCCACGGCCGGCTTGTGCATGTCGTACGGGGTGCGCGAGTGCTTGCGGTGTTTCCGCCTCCCGGGCTTGCCGCCCCCGCCCCCCAGCCGCTCCGTCTCACGCACGCACGGCATCTGGACCACGCCGCCGTTCTGGATGCAGATTATGTGGAACAGCTGTTTGCAATCTGAAAAGACACGGCGCCGTTTTAAGATCATCGACAATCAATAAGTACCTGAGGAAGGGGTAGGAAGGTTACTCCAAAAATTCGTCGGTATTCTAAGACAGTGACCTTCGTTAGTTTTATATATACGAGTGGTGGTTCTAACATTTGATTTGCGGTCAAAATGTTTCAACGTGTGTTACCCTACGTAAAATTATTCATATATATAGGTCTACTAGGGATGGTATCAGTTAGTGAAACTTAGTAAAAGTTCTTAAGTCGCTCAACAACATTGCGCACAACATTGCGCGTAAAGTAACTACTGGAAAACTGAGCTTGATGTTTGGTTCTTTTTTGTTATTTTTATGTTTTCGGTGTGGTCTGTTCAAACCTGATAAACTTTGTTGTATGTAAAAGGATCTGACTGTTGCTATGTTTCTGAACCCACCTGAACATTTGTGTCCCTGAGCAACGAAGGCGTCCATGGGCTCATTACAGTACACACACTTGTCGTCTTTGGAGAACCTCGCAACTTTTCCGAACCGATGACCTGCGATTGTAAACATGGTATTTCCTTTCCATTGTAACATATCAGAGGCTTGCTTTAAGGAGGCGTCGCCCGACGGTTGTTGCGTTACTTGGCCTGAAACACGAACAGGAAACAAAATGCGGTGAACAATGTTGTTGCGAGAGTGAACTTAAAAGTATGAAAACCTTGGCCGACATTTTAATGAAAGCTCGAAAATAGATACAATAGAAAGAATCTCCTTTATCATAACTGTATAATAGAGTACCTTCATGCTATTTTAGTTAGCCTAAGTTGTGAATTTAGTTTTTCATGGCTGCAATACATCCATCCAGTACAAATGATTCTTACCTCCAATCTTCGTGGCGGGGTCACTGTTCCGTCGCTTTAGATCTAGAGAGGTGATGACACTGCGTGTTCTCTTAGTCGACACAACGTGCGGTGAAACCGGAGACCCCTTCAGGTACCCACTAGTATCCAGGTGAGGAGACCACTCCTGGGAGTAACGGCTACTCTCGCTGTCCCCGCTTGAACGGTCTTTCCACGACATGCGGCTCACATTGTCCAGATTGCTCTCACGAATTGTGTCTAAAAGTGAATTACATGATTGTCAAAGACAATTATCTTGTACTTACTGAATCAACCCAAGGTCCGAATTAACGGATCTTTAAATTAAAATTTCACCCAAAACACATTCGTTTGTGGATTCAAGAAGCAGATCTACAGTATTTTAGGCATAACATAGAATAGGCGTACATATCGACCCGAGTGCAGAGGCAGGGATGGATAGGCCCATATTATGTAGGCCTATATTTAGCGGGCAAATGTCAAAACTCAGAAGGCCTGGTAGGTCTGAGCATGTTTTCAACTACTTTATATAAAATGTGAGTCTGCTTATATTCTCTGGCATCGACTTGGCAGCTCTTTGGGCCAAGTCTAAATCCTACGAGACCAAGCAGATAACATGTGTCGGTCGTAATTTGCTAGTCGTAGCATAGCGTACACACCTAGAGACGAGTTGCTAACATTCGGAGGCCCATCAGGGACTTCATCTCCAAGACTGCGACACACCAGTTCCCTGGTTGGAGCCCTATGTCTCCTTAGTCTGATGGGGATCTGGGGTTCGGGTGACGGCTCCTCTTGACTCAGACTGACCTTCAGACGTGGCTTTTCCAAACTGTTAAACATATAAAAAAGCTTATAAGGCTGACAAATCCAAAGATACCAAAACTGCTGTGAATAATTGGAAGACTACTACTGTAGGCTACATATAAATTATTTATAAGAATATGCAGAACACGCATACCCTCCGTATATCTATATGTGCACTATGGACATACAAACTATCTTCTAAGAAAATTGATTCTAACAAAGCAAACTTTTATTTCTCTTTAGCTTTGATATAAACGAGTGTCACTGTTAATATTAGTTGAGAAGGATATATGTATACGTAGTATTCAACAAACAATCAGTCGATATATACACAAAATTGTTCATACCTTGTACTAAGTTCAGGGGTTGACTTCCCCTCGCGTCGCATAATGCTGGGGACATCACGGCTTGGCCGGTCATGCTTTATGCGCCCACCTCTAGTCAGACGAGAGGGTCCCACGTTTTCATCGGGCACGTTTTCCGTTCGCTTCTTCCAGACGACCGAGTCTGGCTGGGACACGTCGGAGAATCTGTCGTGACTGGTCGACACGATGGGAGGCGCCGACTTTGTTGCCGAGACATTCAAGTCGTCCAAGTCGCTTTCGAGAGGCACGGATACGCTCCGGGCGTTGTCCCACTTCTCTTTGTTCTTTCCGACACCGATGAGTGCCTGGATTTGTTTCTTTGCCTTATACAACGTGTCCCTACTTTTTTCTTTCTCTACACTCTTTTGAGAAGTCAGAGACTCACTACTACTTTTTCTATCAGGAACTGCCAAAACATGTACATCCTCTTGATATGTTCTAGCATCAGTCTTATTATCTTTGTTTTTCTTAATAGATGACAACTTTTTCTTAGAATGTTTGGAATGTTGTGTATTCTGATTGGAATCTGAGGTAGAGGGAGTTCTGAGCTCCCTCGGAATTAACTGAGGTGGCATGGAGTGTTGCGACGCATTTGGCTCCGTTTCACTGTCTTCTTGGATTCCACTGCTCCTAAAACATTGAGAAGGTCAATTCAAAACTTGTGTCTCTGTTTTAAATGTTGTTTAAATCCTGATTCCGAAAATGTCCTATTTTTTTTTTACACCACTGCACAATGTCGATATTTCACTTATAAAATAAAATACATTATAATAGTCTTGGTAGCAGTAGGCCTACTTACTCATCAGAGTCCCTCTCTTCTGGACACAGTCTCTCATCGAGGTCTTCTTGACTTGATTCTTTAGACATGAACGCCTCGTCTGTGCTCTGAGCCGAATGCGTGTCCACATTTGCTTGACGGCGTGCCTGAAAATAGAATTAAGTTGAACTTCAACTGGAACAAGTTTGTCTGTTGTCTTAGTTTGTTTATTGGCATGGCATTTTGGGAACAATTACATAGAGAAATAAGGAGTAAATCACAAAATGATTTTTGATACCAAGTAGATGTTGAGACTGTACCTCTTCTCGCGCATGCTTGATCTGTCTGTACCGTTCTCTAGTTCGATTTCCTCGCGCGTGAGCTTGGAAGCAGATCAGACTTGTACGCAGCTTTTTGTACCATGTGCAGCTGTAGTAACTTCGCCAGATAGACTGTATCAGGATTGCCGCTGCTAACTCGGCCTGCTTCTGTTGCAGTATCCTAAATACACAAATACATACATAAAAGTCAGATAAGAATTAAGAAGATGGCCAACAAGAAAAATACCATATATTCAGAAAAATATGTTATGCTATATGGAATTATTGATGTCATGGAATCATGAAATTTGGCCAACAAGGGGTAATAATCTATTAGGCCTAACAATTTTGGATCAATATCTAACACCCACAAATCAATGTTGAATAAAACAAAAAATAATCACAATTTATTTGAAATCAACTACTGTACTGTTTTTTTTTTTTTTTTTTTTCTCCTCATAGTTCATGCCAGGTGGTAAGGAATCTATGTCAACTTAGGACTGACCTAAACTTAGAGCAAGGATGACTACCCTAGACAGCAACTGCATTATTCATAGTCATACTAGATAAGTTTAGGATAGTGTCTACTCACGCCGAATGATCAAGACCTGGCCGAAATGTCTCAGATTATTTGTTTGTAATCATCTATGTTTCTCAATTCAACCTATCTACTACATTCTTAGTTAAGCTGTCGTCCTTCTGTATCTTTTCCCTCACCGGAAATGTTTATTCATGTTCTTAGTTAAAATTCATTTTCTAAATATATTTATAAATATTAAATACTTGTTCACAAATCCTATACTTTTGTATGCATTGGATCATAAGTGCATTGAGAATGTCTGAATTGTTATGTGTATTTCATACCTCTGGGCAAGTGCCATACGCCAGGAAGACTGGATAGTGATGGCTGCCTCCCTAAACCTGAGGAACTTCCGCCTCTCCAGGACAGCCCTTGACCACCTCTGGATGGTGACGATGCTCGCCATTATCTGCTGATGGAGTCGGTAGTCAAGCTTCACCTTTTCAGACTCTCGGAGAAAGATTTTTGTCTTTCCTAGTTGGTAGTTGTCCCGGTTCAGATTCAGGGTAAGTAAGAAGTCTCGAACGTCTGCTTGAGAGCTGAAAGTTACGTTCGTAATTATGTCTGTTCCTTGCAAACGTCCTTTAATTACCTAAATTGCGTTGTAATGTAACACACAGCTGATACATGTACATTTTTGTTCAGGACAATACCACTTGCCTTTTCCTGAAATATGGACTATTTTTGGTTTTGGCTAGCAGTTTTCATATGTAATTTGAACTGTGTGTACAACACACAATGCTGATAAGCCTACAGAATGGTCCACCTAGACATGACAACTCCCAATTTACTAACATGCAATTATGTGGGTACTACTTAAAAGGCAAAGGATTTTTAATTTATTCCCTTAGCAACTTTCTTCTTATATTTTCACACCGAGTCGACCAGAACTGAATGATTACCTTACGAGTCCTCTTGGCAGCAAGATTCGGTAGAGTTGAATGAATTCGTCATATGTCCGCCGTACGTTGTATCCTGCTTGCCTGATTCTCACCGTTTCAAGCATTCCGGTGTAACGTAGCTGTCGTTGCACAGTATCCTCATCAAACTCATTTGGGATCTAGATGAATACAAAAGAAAGTTCACTTCTATAATAAGAGAACGTAGAAAATGGTTTGATGGAATAACGGAATAGGGGGCGCAACGGGGCGGTAAAACTGTGCTGGAATGAGGGCCATGGTGTTAGGCTCAGGCAAAACTGTATTAAATGGATAAAGAACTCACCTTGTTAGTATTGCTTTTGATGCAACGTATGAAGAAAGGGTCGGCCATGTTCAGCGTGTCCATGAGGCTGTGAAGCGAGTGCTGGAACTGAGCAGTGACCGTGAGGGGTTGTTTACGTGCCTTGCCACCGAGCTGGGCACCGTGACTGTAGCTCTGCGTACGGCCCGCCAGCGTCTTCACCGTTTGCAAGTTTTTCAGACCCTTCTTGCCGCGTTCTCTTGGCCGGAAAGACTTGTTTTTCCTATATAAAATGAAATCTGTCAAGGCACTGAGCATGGTCATAGACTAGTTGATGGAAATAATACATACATGGCATTTATCAAAGGATTCAACATAAAGGTAACAATTCTTAAAAGAAGTTCACATTTGTATGTATATTGTAACATTTCAGTTCAACCAAAATATAACATAGGTACGTAGTTGTATAACTACAGCAAATAATTAACTACTAAAAGGGTACCATATTATAGAAACCAACAACATAAGAGACACACTAGTACAATATACCAAGCAACTGATGTCACTACTGTAATACTCATTATATACGTTTATTCCGAGCACTGCATGCAAGATTCCAACCATAGGAAATCAGTTATCACCTCGACACATTCCACTATTTAGTAATAGTGCTACAAAGTGTGCACTCTAAAACCGATCACCCATACCGATAACAGTTTTGAACAAATACACGTGGTAAGAGTAAGAATGAGAAAATAAATAGTCATACCCATAAGCATATGAAGCATCAAGCAATAGATTCATTTATATAGGCTAATAACATAATATTTGTTTTATATAGTATTTACAATAATGATGAGGTTTACATACCCTCGGAAATAGTTTACGAATGGGTGAGGGAGTCGGGATTTATTTACATTTTGGTGCTGGAATGAATAAGCATTGTACTGCCATCTACAAAGAAAAGGCAAGTTGCTTGACTTGTAGATAACAGTAAGTGTTATTTTTTTTTCAAAATAGAGTTCAAATTAAACAACATTCACCAAACTTGAACATCACAAGTCCGACATCGGGCAATAGAGTACTCGTACAGTACTAATAAATAGTAAATAGTAAATACCTATACCTCGACTTCTGGAACCGAACCATTATTTTGAATTACATATAGATTTTTAACAGATGAAATTGGTTAAAAGGGGTTTACTATACTACAAGATTTGCTCCCATTCACCATATCATGCAAAATGCTGGATTGTAGTTGAAGCACCAGGAAAAGAAATTAGCCCAAAACCAACATCTTTAAGTCAATGCTGTGTGTAGTCTTCACTATGTGTATTGTCACAGAACAAATGTAGTGTCTGTGGTGAAAGTTATGCCACCAAACATGCTTTCCAGCCACCAAGATATTAGATGCCCAGTTTTATTCAGGCCGCTGTTACGTACATGACAATCTGATTCGCTCGCTCCATGACTTTGGCTTCGTCGGGACACAAGACTCGTCCCAGAGCTCCCTGTTGGCGACTCAATGAATCTCTTTTGGCCCGTGTCGCATCCCGAATATTTGTGTCTGAGCTATTCGTTGTTTTTTCGTTGTTTGTTGGGCTTCGTTGTTGCGATGAATTTGTCGTTGTGTTACGATGGTGGAACTGTGGCCACGATAATCGATTATGACTATTACCGGGCAACAATGGTTGACTCTTGTTATTTGGATCACTTTGTTGATCTTCGTTGCAATCTTCGTTGTTCACTCGTTGTTTGTTATAATTGTAAGTAATTCGATTTGGGCTGGTGATACTGGTGTGTCTTGGTGTACTGCTAAAAATTTGTTGTTGAGTTTAGTTTATTATGGCAAAGGAAGTTTAAGGTTAATGTAATAAATTATTGGTTTGTATTCACTGATGATAGCTACAAGATTATCAAGCAATAACTAATGGTCTATACTAAGTAGGCCTGGTTTAACAGCAATTCATTATCACTCAGGCTACATCAGCTATGAAGCATGCCATTTTCAAGCACACCATGTCATGAATGTAAATAAAATTACATAAATGTTAGGCACTTAGCAGTAAGTTTGTACTGTAATACATAATAAAATAAGACACTAAACTTAACTTGGAAACACAAGGAATAACATGCCAGCCAGCATTCTTTTAAACAGGCTGAACGACAGCAAGATACAATTTACATCAAGAAAACTACATAACGGGCTCTTTGCTACGTGGTACACCTTTGGAGTAAAGAGAAGGAAGTACACGAAAAAATACACAAGAATTCTTGCAAAACTGAAACCATCAATAGTAAAAAGTAGTGACTGAAGTACAGCACTGACTGTATTGAATTTACAATCACTTACGCTATTCTGTTAACCGCTAGGTTCACAGCGGAAACAGTCACTAGATGGCTATACAAATGGAAACAAGAAAACCTGTTTAGTTTTGTTATTTGTCGCCCGTTTCAATCACAATATGTATAGATCTGACTGGCCTCAAATTGATGTTTCATCAACAACAGGGATGTAAAATACTTAGCATGACAAGCCTATATACATAGGTCTGGCTAAGAGAGTGCTACACTAAGGTCGACTTTTTTAACTACTTGCCACCCCACCCTTAGGCCCAAATCTCAACATGGTGTATGGTTGAAGCCACCGTGTATGTTGTATGCAATGCTTGTTGAAAACATGGTAAACAAACAGAGATTTATCACATCTGAGGTTTTCAACGTTTGGTGGTAAAATCGAACTTGAGTCAACTTGTGAGTCACCCTAGGCAAGTCATTAATTGCACATTAGTTTTGTGTTCTAGATTAATCGCCCATACTTCTGGCTAGTTCATATTATAGAGTGAGATTGTAGAGATGCTACAAAAAGTCAACATGAGGTTAGCACTCTAATTAAATTACTATGCGTATATTTGGGCTTCGGTCTTGGCTCAATGCAGGCAATGAAATACATATTACTAGCATGAAGAAAGCACTTATATCGGTGGAAGACCATGTTATTTTCCATCAGGAATGAGCAAAGCTTTGGAATGATTGAATATCTTACAACTGAACTTGATTAGTCGCTTAAATCTAAAACGGTACTCTGAACCCTGGACCTTCGGCATGGGAAGCCCGAAGCAGGAACAAACCCACACTAATGACTACAGTACATCATGAGATGCCTGCCATGACAGCATTAGTCAAGGCTCCAGCCTCTTTCAACAAGTTTTATTTTTATCATTTATAAGGGTGGGTATTTTAGTGTGAAAATCGTTTATTTTATTTAACTTTTCCATATTCCCGTTGATTGTTGAATACAGTATTTCTCCAGACAGTGTTAATGTACGTAATTACACTTGGCAACAAAAAATTGGAAATATACTAAAAGTAAAATTTAAAATAATGACACGTGAGGGTTGTCATTTTCAGTTTTCGCACATTGCATCGATTTTCGAGGATATGACTTCCAGGGCGAAAAACCGACCATACTTTTTTTATCATCATTCATAGGTACATAGTTGACTTTTTTATGACTGCAAGGTTGTTCTTTAATACATTTGCTATAATGCCCGTTCAATGTGTATCCGGCATCACGTTAGTTTTGACAGTGAAGAGGACTGCCTGTTATAGCAAGCCCTCAATATCAGCAAGGTATTTTATATATCTCAGCTTCGTCCCAACTGGATTATGTAATCAAAACGTCAATCACAAGACCAGAATATGTTTCTTTAGATCTCTTCGAGAATAATCCAGGATTAAGCATGAAAATACTAAAAAGTGACCCTATACGGAAACATGGACGTCACAAAGAAATCAGTTTTATGGATTTGAACAACATCTAACAACTTCCAAGACAATCAATTCAAAAGATCAATGAATGTTGGATTACCGGTAGGCCTAGTATCTGAATTTCCTAAAAGTTGAAAAGTATATAGGCAATAGGCATAGAAGGCCTAAGACTCCAGTAACACTATCATTTAAGTGTTTTATGTACTTGGCCTATCAATCATAAAATAGGAGGGTACACAAAATGAAAGCTAAAACACTACAAACGAGACTTGTATCGGGCACATTTGCCATATTTAAAAAAGCAATACCGGTACTTTTTTCTTGTAAAACAAAGCATGACATAAATGAAAACTCTTACCTGATCAGGCTTTCATTGGGCTTGTGATTACGGTATCTGACTTGTGCTATGCTGGACTTGCTGCCATCTATTACAAAACACACAAACAAAAACATTACACTTTTTATGATTATTTTGTCTTATGAAATCTCAAAAGTGGAGAAGATACAAAGGACTCAGAAAAGCACTAGGAGTGGAGAAATAGCAGTTTACTTTAAATGCAAAAAATACTGAAAGTGGCAGAAGGGGCAAAACAAAAGGTAGGGAGACTACGACAAGTAGAGATCAGCAATAAAACAGTAATACCTGTTTTGTTTTCTCCTCTATTTCATCACATATTTAGCTCAACAATTCTATATTTGGCGAAAAGACATTGTACATCGTTACTCATTACGATGCCAATTTTGACCTCTAAAATAGGTGTGACATTGTCAAACCACAGTAAAGGATGCTTGTATTAGGTAGGCTCCTGATAAAAAAAGTGCAATTGTGTACATACCTCTACAGAGCCTGTGCCTTCGGCCTGCTTCATGAAAGGCAAAGTAGCCCCTGAAGAACGCCCGCACGATTGCCCAGCGGAACACTGCGACAGGGTCGACTCCCACCAACTCCCGTACAAACGCCATACTGCTGTTCTTCAGTACTCCGACAATATCTTGACGCATGAGGTCGAGGTTCTTTTCCCGCATCTCACCCACTTGGTACTTCACCTTGCCGGCATAGTGGCGTACGATAAATGCAGCCTCCCGTCGCTGGGGGATCTCATAGAAAGAGCTGTCTTTGTGAACAGAATTGAACTTCTGAAGAAGCGTTTCATTTGTTGCTCCAGGGAAGCTGAAAATAAAGCAAAAATACACTCAAAATAAAGTGTACATAGAACCTCATTTTCAGAGTAGGCATTAATTATCTTAGAACTTAAGTAGGCCTACCCATCATTAGGGAACTAGTTACTCTTTAGTTTTTGTAGTACCTGTATAAATAATAAAGATAGGAAATGTGTAGCCATAACAAACACTTGAAATAGAGTTAACCCTCGGTCCCTCGAGAACAAATCCTCTCTACTTGGCAAAAATAGCTTTCACATAAAATCATTAGAATGTAGACAGTTATAATTATTAGGGCTGCCCAACGATATCGATAATTCGATACGATATCGATAATGGAAAAATAATTCGATATCGATATAGAATTATTATATCGTACATATGTCGATATCGAACTTGCGCCTAATAAGCTAATTGTTTAGAAAGAAAACGATTTCGTCACGTCATGCCAATCACAATATCGCTGTTTTGTGTGGATATTTTAAATTTTGAATAGTATACACTCAAATTGACACACATTATAAGACATTTCAAAGTTCAAACATTTATTTACGTATTGCGGTAATGTTGTTTATAATCTGTGGCCTCTTGCTGGTCTGGAAATCCTAAAAACACACGAGGAAAGTTTCGATATCGCCGATATCGATACGTTTCTTGATAAGTTCGATATCACGACACGATATCGATAATTCTTCCCGCGATATCGATATGATCTTTTTTATCGTTGGGCAGCCCTAATAATTATGTGGTGTTCCATAAAGTGCCCCCTTTTCTTCATCATTTTGCTTAATGGTTTATTGTTTGTTGTTTGTTTTCAATGTGGGACATTTTCCAAACTGGGCGATACATCAATATTATATCGGAAAATCTGGACTATTTGCTCACGAGCCATGGCAGCAGAAAATAAAACCACTACATTTGGAAAGCAGTGGAGCATAAATTATACTCTACCCCACGTGTATCACATTCGATATGTCACATGAAGACATCATTCTTTACATTCACTTTCAATAAGTAAGCCTGCATAAAATCATTGATTGAGATTTAATGAATGCCAACTTACTTGCACTGGTCATCCAGCATGCAGAGCAGGCCACTGGGCTTGCCCTCAATGAGCTGTAGACAAGCAGTGTTGTCCATAAAGTCAATGTCTGTCCACTTGATCCCCTCTTTCCGATACTCCTCTTGTTCGTACTTGAAAACATGCTGGTTGAAGTAGTGTTGGAGGTGCTCATTGGCATAGTTGATACAGAATTGCTCAAAACTAAAATCACAAAAATGATTCAGTAATAATATTATAGGCATTAAATAAATAAAATATAGGCATAACCTACATAAGATGTAAAACTACGCATTTGAAAAGCAAAATCATTGCTCACAACAGGTCAAGTATACATTAACAATCTACCAGAAAGTAGGCCTAGCGTTGTGCATTGTCACGGGTTTCTGGTTTACATCGTAAACTTACACCATAATAACGTGCAGAACAAAGAAACAAACCTATAGGCCTATATGGCAGTGCATTAAAACTCAGTAGCTCTTAGTCTTACCTATTACACAGTCCAAAGTCCTCAAAGCCAAAGATGTCTAGGACACCAATAGAATTTCCCTGATGATCTCGAAGCGTGTCTTTTTTGGAGAGGAGAGCATGATTCACTTGCATAACAATCCAGTCGAACAATGCACCGTAGAGACACTTTGCCATGGCATCACGTGCAGCAATAGCCTAAGAGAAACATGCATCATAACAAATATGTGTAATGAGCAGTGATACTACGTGAAAATTGTAATTGTGTTAAATGCAAAATTAATATGTCAAAAGTTAAGTTTTAGGTAGTCACTTGTTAGACTTTGCAAATAATACACCAGGGTTGCCGTTTTTGCGGAGTTTATCCTCTTTTGCGGATTTTTAGGGTGCCTCGCGGACATGAGGATTAACGGCCAAATTGGCAGATTTTCTACCATTGTTGTAAAAACCGTGAAATTTACTATAATTTGAAAATTCCGCCATAAAGAACGATTTAATAACGTAAAAAGTAAAGTTGGACAATCTACACTTGAACCCGCAGCATACACACGATGTCTCAAAACACGTGTAAAATATCGAGATTTCAACTGTGTTTTTGTAAGTTGTCTTGCTATACTAGCAAGCAGAGGGTGGAGCTTGTGTGGGAGACAGCCAATGGGGTACCTAAAGCGTTGTGATTGGTCTAGTAGTAAGTAGCGTCCTCTATTGTCAACTTTGCAGAACAACGTGTGTGTTCTTTTTAGTGTACGATAGAGCGCGTAGCCCGTGCCTCGTTGATAACAAGCAGAACCGTGGGCGTGAGCCGTGACGTGACAACTGACTTTTTATATGAGTCAATGCTGTTATTTGCCTGGTTTCTTGTTTATAGCCTATATATATATAGATATACAAATTAATTTATTATTTGTTATTTATCCGGAGGAAGTTAACATGAGGGAAGCGTCAGGCATGGCCAGCCGGCTTCGATGTACCTAGGGGCCAGAATATGATGGGATGAAGTTCCTATCCCCTACCCGACTTCATTGTTGGACACAGGGAGCAGATATAAAAAAAAAATATATAAATTATAATGGAGAGGTAAATTCTTAAAGATCATCTGGCATAATACATAACCTAAAAATAAACATAACCTAAAATTTTTTTATTCTTTCACACTTTATAATAATATGCTAAGTAACAGCAGAATAAATGTGTTTTGGAGGATTTTTGAGGATTTTCTTGATATCTTCAGAGGATTTAAAAAATTACTTGGTGGCAACCCTGTAATACACTGTTCCTATAGTAATTCCATAAGAACCATACATGTTGCACCATATTTAAAATACTATGACAATAAGTAATAACCTGTGTTTACGTGTACTGTAGTTACTACTTAGGCCCTACTACTGTATACCTATATTACTGGTTTTATTGGCATCTAGTGTTTTACCTCTGGAAGCCTGTAGTTGATGACCAATGTTTCTCCAGAAGCTCGTGCCCTTTTAGCAGTCAATGCAGCCAACAGTGTTTCTTGTTTTACACGTAACAACTCTGAGATCAGTGCCACTACCTGAAAACCAAAATATTAACATTTACAATTTTTTAGTTTTTTTAATTTTTTCAATTCCTCCATTATTGAAAGTAATTTAAGTTTAATTGAAAAACTACTTAGACCTACCTCTGGGTTTTTTACGGCAACTGATTCATCGTGATGGTATGCAGACTTGCGGGGCTGAAACTCGACGTTCCCTAGCAACAAAACTGCTGAAAGAACAGCAAAAAGACGCCGCTGCTTCTCTGTGGTGAAGCCCACCATTTCCATAGACTGCTTTAACCGTGAAAACTCATACCTCTCGTCGACTGAGTCTTGAGCGATGCCTCCACTCTACAAAGAAAAACATTTTACATTTTACACTGGCATTATTATTGTTTCCCATTATATTGTAAGTTGTAAGCATTCTCTTTCTTCGTAAATTAGTTTTAATATGATAGGAATTAAATAAATAGGCCTACATTTAAATCCTCGTATCGTCGATATGTAATTGGTAGGGCTCCATAAAATTAGCAAATTAATTAACAGATAAAAAAGTGTTAGGAATAGAAGGTAATAGAAAACTGAATCAGAAAAATCATATTTTTTGTTTATAGGCCACAGAAGATAGGCTAGTCAAATTACCAATTCAAATAGCCAAATTAGGCCTAATACAAGCCTAAAAATTGCACAAACTTAATTTTGAAAAAAGACAATAGTCCTACCGCCTACAACATGTACATATGAAGAGTTATAAAACATTGGCCGATTTTAGTAACCATTTTAGCATTACCCTTACCACATGATGATGGAGTGGTAAGAATTATTTAATGATGTTTGGTACTTAATAACCCAAAACAAAACCATGTGTCATAAACATAGCTAAATCCTAGGCCTACTTACCCTGCTGAGATAGTGATAATCTTCTGCCTTGCAGAGGTGTAACAACTGTTTTTCTGTATCCGATGCTCCAGCAAGTAGGTAGTAGAATACATGGTAGTTACGCTCATAACGACCCTGGGAGCATATTCGAGATTTCTCCAAGAGATACTTCTGGACAACAGCACTGTCGAGTAAAGATTAACATTGATCAGAAAACACTGTTTTAATAACTAAAATTGTGTATAGCAACCCCCATGGTTCTATTTCATTAGCAACGATTAAATTCCCTAATGAACACCGAATCTAAAAGTTTTCGGCGACATGCGGCTGTTGTCAGAATTAAATCCCTATTCGACCAATGGAAGTGTTTGATTCAAGTGAAAATGCGTGCTGGATGAATGCTGTGAAATTTATTACCAAGGTACACTCAATGTTTGGTCAGACCACAAATAGGCCACAAACTGTGCAAACGGCAAACAAAAAAACAGAAGAACGGTAAAATGACAAATGCTACTTAAAGGCAGGAAAATTAAGGTGTTGACCGTTGGCAGACTTACAGCCTACACCTAGGAGGCCTATGTCTGCTGACAATTTAAAACCCAAATGTATAATTTTTACACATCCCTAGACCAATCTAGGCTTACTTGGGACTAGCATCCATATATCTGTTTTTAGTGTAGATTGTAGACTAATCTATAAGTAGATCTAATACTAATAGGCAACAAGTTATAAAATACTTACCCATGCACCATGCCATTTTCTTTGTAGTTGACTTGTATAAACTTTCCAAACCTGCTGGAGTTATTATTGTGTGCAGTCTTAGCATTTCCAAAAGCCTGTTAACAAAAGTATCATGATGTTTTTTGTTTTTGTAACCATATACACAGTATCCGTACATAATGATAATAATAATCAGTGATGTGGAACAATATGTTTTTCAATATTGATGTTTTATCTATGATGGAGGCAATTTGGATCAGACTGGCCAAGTGTTAAAATTTCTGTTTGGAAAAGATCTAGTACATTTTTGGGCACAAACCTCCCTAAAAAAAAAATACCAAGGCCTACTTAAACAATCCATTAATGATGAGTAAACAGATTTCAAATGTTGTAAATACCTCCAGTACAGGGCCCGCGCTAAGAATTGTCTGTTCTACGCCACTTCCATGACTTCCCTTCTGACTGAGAGCAGTCAAGTGATGGAGCAGGAAGTTGGTGCTCTCAGTCTTTCCACTGCCACTCTCTCCACTGATCACAACACACTGGTTCCGTCGCTCCTTCAGCATGCAGTGGTAAGCAGCGTCCGCTACCGCAAAGATATGCGGAGGCAACTCGGGCCCCAGTCGTCGGTTTTGATACAGTTTCACGTATTTTGGATTGTATATTGGGTGAAACTGAGATAAAAAATAGAAGATACGATTTTAGATTTACATAATTCTGCAAAATACCATGTGATTAGCAGCACTTACAGAGTAAGCTGCAAGTACACATTGTTGTGATGTAGGCCCAAAATAGAACTTTGATAACATAGTGCGATAGGCATGCCTAGCAAAAATGTATAACAAAATGCAGTACCTTGGTACAAGTACATACCTTGAAAGGATTGACTGCAATCAAAATGGAACCAACATAAGTATAGATGTGTCCAGCAGTAAATCGTGCCCGGAGGTTGTCCAGGAGTGTTTGTTCATTCAATTCGGGTAGCTGGCACAAATCAGGGTATTCTCTGTCTTTGGGTTGGTAAAGAAACCGATAGAAATAATCTCGAATGAGCTGAGGATCCATGGTGAATGTTTCTGTCCATAAGATGTCATTGAGTTTCTCCCGAAGATAGAACCTACAGAGTAGAAAAAAATGACAAATGTTGTACTTCCATCATTGATGTAGGCTATATAGGCCTACTATCTTGCATAGGATGCACCCACAATACAAATTTTCTGTGGAACACTGGACACCCAGCAGAGCTAAGTATCTTTTAGCCAATAAATGTGTTTTTAGACCAAAATATTCTACTTTACCTGTAATATTCTTGTTGTGAATGCATGATCTTGGGCCACAGTAACATGAGAGCCACCGGACTTTCAGTGGGTCCCAGCCTTCGTTCTTTACATTCTTGGCCCGTGGAGTCTCCAATCACCTCCGCAAGCTCGTACGATCCGCTCTGCGTGTCCATAAGCGAGAGACGTTCTACAATACATGTTACAATCTCTTCTGAGGTCGTCTGCTTACTTGCTTCAACCGACAGAGCTTCGTAATGTTGTGACAAAGCTCCCACAAACACCTGGACGATGTAGCGGTTGTTCTCTACAACTCCCGACATGATGGCTAAAATGTTGATGTAGTTCTTGATTGTAAGTTAGTTTGCAGCTCCATTTTCTATTACCTACTCAGTCTACTGCTAATGGTTAAGCTCTGCTACTGTCATTGTTTATGAAGCAAGATCTGCAATGCCGATCATGTTTAATGCTTTAACACCAGTATGCGTTTTCGTTAATCGTAGTTCGTAGTAAATTATATACACTGGCCTGCGGAATACCCCATCTACAGTCGTAATACATGTTTCTGAAAGCAAACGATTGTTTAGGGTTAGACATTGAAGAGAAAAATGAATGAATGAAAGGAAAAATGTAGCTCTAGGCTACCTACATTTAAATAACTTGTCTTGGGCTACTACCGAGAACCACATGTTAGTGGTGAATAAAAAATATACCGGTAATGTTTGTTTTTGGCTTGCGCAATTGTTGGGTAGGCCTAAGCCTACTAGTAATTGGTGGGAAAAATTATTCCATTATGTAGGAAGTAGCTATTTGTTTTAGGTCTACCAATTTTAGGGTCAGTAGGCCTAGGCCTATATTGTGGAGGGCAAGTGTAGGCCTAGGCCTAGGCCCTTCAAGATTTCAAACTTGAAAAGTGGTCAGTCTCCTATTGAAGACAGGGACAAGCACAGCAACTTGTCTTTTTTTTTTAAGAATGAAGACATCATCATAATGCAATAAATTGCTACTAGAAGAACAGGCCTAAAGCTAAGTTATATTTAAGAAGCATGGTAAATTCATGGGATAAGATACAATTATAAGCATGTGTACCTTTCCTGAAAGTGAAACACTAGGCCCTAGCATAGGCCTACATTGGATGTCCCATGTTCTAACTGAGCAAGTAGGGCCTAGGCCTACCAAGTATTGTTCATGCCCAACACTGCTCATTTTCCTATACCAGACCAGAGGCCTGCATCTGGTCTTGCAAGATACTAGAGTAGGTATATACCGAGGCCTAACCTATTTCAATAAGCATTTCTTCTTTCTAGATACATAGCATGATTGCATGAGCATTGTAGCATGATGTCATGAGGTTATGCTAGGCCTAGGCCTAGCTTAGCCTTGCCTAGGCCTAGCCTAAGCCTAGGCCTAGGCCTAGGCCCTCCAATAATTTGAATTCCTAGCCCTGTACTAAGACGCCCCTAGCAGCTGCACTCCTAGGCCTACCCTAGTCCTAGACCTGGGGCCAGTTCTAGGTTTAGGCTTAATTCTACGCCTAGGCCTAGGCCTAGCCTAGCACTTGGGCTGGGAGCCTAGGCCTAGACCCCTAGATACTTGCTATACAAGGCCAAGGCCTAGCTTAGCAGGTGGCATTGTTACGGAATGGAGATGTAAATAAGTAATTCATTCCCTATTCATATTTAGTAGCACAAAGTAGGCAGTCCACGGTAAATGTCAGATTGGGGTCACATGGTTAATGTCGCTGTCAACAGATTTTGAGATGTGGCAGGGCTTCGTTTGCATTCTAGAATCTAGCATTATGAAGGTTTAGTGTGTGATAAAGAACCTATCAAGAAGTTGTTAGTTTCGAACCTGAGAAAAGTCTTCATAATCACGAATGAACATCAAGCACAACTGTTCCTTCGGTTAAATGCATTGCTTACAGTACATTTTGCCACCATTCAATGGCCAGCTTAGGCCTATGCAAAAAAAACTTGGTCCCTAGGTCCCTGGCTGACTAACTGTATTTCGCACTCGGATGCCGAGGTGGAACGTCACCTACCGACGGTAACATCACCCACTCAATACTTAATGAAACTTACTAAACGCAACATCAATAACACGGATATCGTAAAGTACTCTAGAGATACATAATATAACAATTAAAAATAAATAACACAACCTACCATTGCCAATCGTCACTCAATGAATAATTACTATAATGTAATAAGAAGTGCGCATGCGCGCAGCTCACTGGCGTGTGGGCGCAGGTTGCACTGCTTGAGTCATGATGGTAATAGGCTTAAAATAAACATAAAATAACGAAAATCTATTATAGTAGGATGTTTTAAACAATTCAGTGCAATGAAAAAGTAATCAAAAACGATAAGAAAAATGTTTACGCACAATTAACTTCCATTCAACTGGTGTGTGCTAACAGATTGATTATTCCGCAATCAGCTTCCGTGCCACACAGGAAATGGCTAAAATTAATAAACATGATGAAAATATGAATTATCTACATTACACCTGTTGTACATACAACCCACATACGATGAATTCGTACGAAATGTCGGTCTCGAACCACGATTGTGATCTTTTTAAGTATTTATACGACTAGTTCATGTTGAAAACAATTTCTAGTAGTTAGGCAGTGGCGTGGCGACCATACAATTTCGGAGCCCTTGCACTAGTAGGAAAAGGAAAGGTGGGTGGGTAATCTAGGGAAAATTAAGTTTGACCCAAAACAAATTGCAACAGTAGGTTTTGTGGTATCATTTTCTTCTAAAAAATCAGCTTTATAACATATCCAAAATCCGCTAAAATCCACATGGGGTAAGTTTATGAAAATTAGCTTTTAAGGAAAATTTATCAAATATGACGGACCAATCAACTGTTCCGATTTTCTTCAAATTTTATCCATTTCCGATAACATTACATATTTGTTCCAATTCAATTTAATTTATTCAAAAAAATGTGCTATTGCTCTTTACAGTGGCAATAGTTACTTTTATAATAATTTTCCTGGAAAAGCTGTTTTGGGGGGTGGGGGGGTCATAATTTCGTTGTCGAATTTGCAATCGATTTTTGATCGATTTTTACAGTACCGATTTTCTTCAAAGTTTGCATGTCAGTCCATTTCTGATGACAATTTTTACATATTTCTAAAAGAATTTTCTGGAAAAGGCATTTTATGGGGGGAGGAAGGTTCGTTTTTGAAATTTCGGTGCAGAATTTACAATCAATTTTTGACTTATTTCTATGGTACCGATTTTCTTAAAATTGTGCATACAATTTTTCAAACACCAAAATAATTACGAAACCCAACCACTACCCCAAAAATGCTTTTACCACGAAGATTCTTTTAAATATGTATTGTCATCGGATTATCGGCTTGACCTACATTGACATAAGATTTTAACTCACTATAAAATAAGGTTTAGAAATAACTACTCCATTCCATCTTGCTGCATAATTTTCATTCGTGCAGATGAAAATTCCGTTCAACCTGTTTTCTAGATTTTGGCATTCTGTCATAAAACACTTATTCTCAATTTACCCCACTGGCCAATAACTACAGCTTATAAGTACAATACCAATACCGAACTTAAACATGTGTTCAAAATCTTGATTAATTTGTAGGATAACAATAAGGAAGGAGAAAAATGCAAACACAACAAAATAAAGACGCCATCAAGTCATCAGTTTATTGTAAAAACAAATTAGGTATCTTTCTCTCGTGTATTCAAAACAAATAAAATATACAATAATACCACTTGTTCTTGGTTTCCACTTTCCATCACTCAGAAAAATCAATTCAGTGTCATACATTAAGTTTGTTTGATTTACTTACACCTTTTGTCCTTTTCACACCATACCCCACGATGGAGCATGGGGGGCAGTGAAAACATTACAACAGGTGTAGGTAAATAAAATAAAATCAGATTGTAACAAAGAAATACAAAATTCAAAATGTACAAGCTAAAAATTAACCACTTTTCCTAAGCAATGTAGGCTACACTGGTGTTATTTTGGTCAGATGCAGCTACAAATGGAGATTCTGATGGGGATACTACATACAGTACCATCATAGAGTTATTAGAGACCATTAATGTTCAAATGCAGCAACATTCAATCTACCCTTCAAGTAGAGTATTTCTTGTCAAAAGTATTGGAAATATTTGGCATAAAACATGCCACTGCAGTCAGTATACCTACATGAAATATACATATCTAAAATTTCAGATGTACTATTATTACTTAGTACATTACAAACTAGTAACATGTATATGTGCAATGAAGGACATTCAACACCTTGATGTACAAATCACTGTAGAAAAGGATCACAGGGGTTGAAACATTTTCAAAGCACACAATTTTTTAGTTTTACACTTATATAGGCCGCTTGCAATAAAATAGCAAAAATACTAATGAAAACTTGTCGAAGTCAGAGATGGCTGTTGTCTAATGGGAAAACCCATGCTGTCATGAACTGTTGCATTTTTTATATCACATGTGTAACATATATATAACATGTATTTCATGTTTCTTGCAACAAACGTAACCTTCAGATGTGAGCACGAATGCGAGAGGAAACCTAACACTGTATTCGTAGCAATACTTCTTAAATACATAATATTTAAACAAAGGACGTGTCCGATCGATGGTCTAGATTGGAAAAACTTTCATCTCCTGCGAGTTATAGTTGTTGTTTTTGTCAGATGTTGCTGCAGTCATTCAACCTTTCCAAATTATCTTTTGTACTCAAGACAGTCATCTATCTTCCCAATTATTATGCAACAAAATTACACAAAATTTAGGGTATAATAAATTAAAATGCTTACTGCTTATGTATACTGTACGTACTTGATCTGATCAGGTCAAACAGATTTACTTTGTGATGATGGTGATGACTGATGAGTGATCGAGTGATGATCGATTCATCTGATCATATGATTTCAGAATGAAGTGAATGTCATAAAATTGCAATGTTTACTGTACAAATAAATACAGTTCTGTACTTTTTTCTGATCAACAGGTAATTTTCTAATTAGTGATCTGATCAAATCACATAGGCCTACTTGTGAGTTGTGACCAATTGAGTAGATTGGATGAAGTAAATGTAAGTATAAGCACTTAATGCGAACACAATTAATCAAGAACACGTACTAGTCAATTTCTGCTTGACAAAACCATTTTTTATTTTATGGTAAAAGAAAAGGGAATGTGATATTGCAGTTACTCGACCTTTCCAAAAACTGTTTTTTTTGATGTTGTATTATATATGTAGGCCTAACACTGCACAACTATATTGGAAAGGAAAGGGTAACTTATCTAAATGACTGAGGTATACATTCAAATACAAAATTACATTGTTACTAGGGATTACTAGGTTCTATTATGTTTTCGTGACAATTACTCCTCCAAAATTTCCAAATACATATGTAGCATGTGATCGAACAGTGTAGCCTTTCAGCATGTTTGGTATGAAAAATATTAGTAAACAGTAAATAGTACACAAACAAGTGATTACTCAGTATAAAGTCAAGTAAACTTAAGTAGTACATTCCATATTTTGTAGTTGATGTCTTTGGTGACTTACACAATTCTTTACATATTTGTTTTAGTGGAGTACATAAATCTTGTGTTGATAATGTTTTAAGAATATTTAATACATATTATGTACTTATTACTGTACAATAAACACACTTATATACACGTGTCACTCATAACTTTTTACATTGGTAATAATGTAACAGCCACTTGTTAGTAACGTATCTAAAACTAAATGCAGTGTCCCACCCTCACTTCTGAGTCTATTGTAAATGTTTGTCATTCTTGTAATACACTGGCCCCGCATTGACTTCAAGTGGATTATTTGGATTTAAAAAAAAACTTCATGGCACGTCTGAAATGTGTTCCTTGCCACTTTGTTCGCCGCTGTATTATTAACGGTATCAATAAATCACTTCGTAAACGGTTGCTTTCTTGTCCCCCGAGCCCGTGACGATATATTTGTCATCTGCAGAGATGTCGCAACTCAGCACTGACGAGGACTCCTTCGACTGTAGAAAGTACGAGAAGATATTCAGGGTATAGCAGCATCATTTCACTTCATGAGTATGCAAAACTTAAATTATTAAAATGTCATGCTGAACAAGTTAAACATAGGTACCATACTTTAGTAGAAACAGTGCAGGCCCTAATTGTACAGTGTAGGGTCAAGTTGCATTGCGTAATATTGTTTGTGTATTGTTGCCTTGTATGACAGACAGAGCTATCCTGGGCCCAGATGAGGACTCATTAGGGCCTATCCATAGTAGGTTTTGATAGATGAAAACTGAAATCACTTTACCTGGAAGATAGAGGCTCCATATGGTGTTCGCCAAGCATTCAGCAAGTTGTCTTTTCCTGTAGAAACAAACCACTTGCCGCATGCTGCAAATTTAAGCGACAGGACGCAAGACTCGTGCAGATGGAGTTGGTACTTGTCAGGCTTGGCTGCATGTAACACCTGCAACAACAGAAAACATATGTCAGTTACCGTAGCAAGAACATTCAGTAGAAGAGACACAGTATTTGTAACACGCACAATTGTAACTATGTAGCAGATAGGTATTCCGAATCATCAATACAGTAGGCCTACACCAATAGAACAAAATCGGGTAAATTTTCTAAACATGTTATACGAAAATAAATAAAAACAAATATTATTAACTATTAATCCCCCAGTAACGATAAAAATATTTGAAACTGTTTGAATCCACTTTTTTAGTTCTTATATGAAACCACAATTCGGGCATTTATGACTAACAATCACAATCAATATCACTTTGAATATTGTTTATCATTCTCAAAGATATATTAGCCTACTAAAAGCAATAATGCCTGGCCCCACTGATGTGTGCGGTGACCAATCACAGCGTCTCCATTGCGGTACTGGAATACAGTGGAAGAGAATAACTGAGCCAAAGTTCTGATTGGTCACCGCACGTCAAGAGACATGGGAACCGGGCATCATTTAACACGGATTTTATAGCGATACTACTTAATGTACCCGATGGGCGATGACGTATCAGTAGAGATCCTTGTAAATGGTTTTATTTTTTAGCATATTTCGTTTTATTAAATCCAATTTTCGCTGTTGAGCAGTAATTTCAGCTTTTTGGCAGTGTTTCAATTTTAATTTACCAAATCTAATTTGTATTTAGTATTCTAATCATCTAATGTAAGTGGCATGCCTACATTGTCGCGAAAGAAAAGAAGAAAAAAACAAAGCTGTCGCCAGGAATGCGGAATGCAGTCGACGCACAAGCTACGAGAAAAATCTGTTGCGAGCCGGTTTGGCAGGGGTGGAAGGGTCACTGCAGTCACTGCAGAAAATGTTGAAAATTACATTTTTGACAGAAATTCGGCGATTTCGCGTCAATTCAACAGCTTCAGTCTTTTTCGTTTTTATAACAGCAACTTATGCTATTTCGTGTATACACGGGATTTCGTTTTATTTCGCGATTCAAAAAATACTATTTTTGGACTCACAACAGACTGTCATGCCAACATATTTCAATTACAGCACGTTTCAAGTGATTTCGCGCTATCGCGCATTGCAAAATACAAGGATCTCTACGTATCAGTACGGGTGCGACAGAGGAACGCACCTCCACGTTTGAGTTCTCCATGCCGACGGCCAGCCACTCCCCGGCCGGGCAATAGCCCAGCGAGAAGATCTGCGAGGTGAAGTCGTGCTGCTGTAGCTGCCTCCCCTCGCGCAGGTCCCACGACCTCACCGTGTTGTCCAGCCCGCCGGTCCACAGCTTGGTACCGTCTGCCGATAGGTCGATGCACGACGCGCCGTCCGTGTGGCCTTGGAACTGTCTCACCAGCGTCTGGTTGTGCAGGTCCCACACGGCGATGTTGCCGTCGGAACAGCAGCTGAAGCAGACCTTGGAGTCGGGGCTGATGGCGAGCGCGTAGCAGGCGGGCGCGCTGGAGGTCAGCTCGGCCTTGATGCGGGGGGTGGGCGACGCCAGGTCCCAGATGCTCAGGTTGCTCGCCTAACAGATAATATCCTACATCAATGTCAGCTCGGCCTTGATGCGGGGGGAGGTCGACGCCAGGTCCCAGATGCTCAGGTTGCTTGCCTAACAGATAATATCCTACATCAATGTCAGCTGGGCCTTGATGCGGGGGGTGGGCGACGCCAGGTCCCAGATGCTCAGGTTGCTTGCCTAACAGATAATATCCTACATCAATGTCAGCTGGGCCTTGATGCGGGGGGTGGGCGACGCCAGGTCCCAGATGCTCAGGTTGCTCGCCTAACAGATAATATCCTACATCAATGTCAGCTCGGCCTTGATGCGGGGGGTGGGCGACGCCAGGTCCCAGATGCTCAGGTTGCTCGCCTAACAGATAATATCCTACATCAATGTCAGCTCGGCCTTGATGCGGGGGGTGGGCGACGCCAGGTCCCAGATGCTCAGGTTGCTTGCCTAACAGATAATATCCTACATCAATGTCAGCTCGGCCTTGATGCGGGGGGTGGGCGACGCCAGGTCCCAGATGCTCAGGTTGCTCGCCTAACAGATAATATCCTACATCAATGTCAGCTCGGCCTTGATGCGGGGGGTGGGCGACGCCAGGTCCCAGATGCTCAGGTTGCTCGCCTAACAGATAATATCCTACATCAATGTCAGCTCGGCCTTGATGCGAGGGGTGGGCGACGCCAGGTCCCAGATGCTCAGGTTGCTCGCCTAACAGATAATATCCTACATCAATGTCAGCTCGGCCTTGATGCGGGGGGTGGGCGACACCAGGTCCCAGATGCTCAGGTTGCTCGCCTAACAGATAATATCCTACATCAATGTCAGCTCGGCCTTGATGCGGGGGGTGGGCGACGCCAGGTCCCAGATGCTCAGGTTGCTCGCCTAACAGATAATATCCTACATCAATGTCAGCTCGGCCTTGATGCGGGGGGTGGGCGACGCCAGGTCCCAGATGCTCAGGTTGCTAGCCTAACAGATAATATCCTACATCAATGTCAGCTCGGCCTTGATGCGGGGGGTGGGCGACGCCAGGTCCCAGGTGCTCAGGTTGCTCGCCTAACAGATAATATCCTACATCAATGTCAGCTCGGCCTTGATGCGGGGGGTGGGCGACGCCAGGTCCCAGATGCTCAGGTTGCTCGCCTAACAGATAATATCCTACATCAATGTCAGCTCGGCCTTGATGCGGGGGGTGGGCGACGCCAGGTCCCAGATGCTCAGGTTGCTCGCCTAACAGATAATATCCTACATCAATGTCAGCTCGGCGTTGATGCGGGGGGTGGGCGACGCCAGGTCCCAGATGCTCAGGTTGCTCGCCTAACAGATAATATCCTACATCAATGTCAGCTCGGCCTTGATGCGGGGGGTGGGCGACGCCAGGTCCCAGATGCTCAGGTTGCTCGCCTAACAGATAATATCCTACATCAATGTCAGCTCGGCCTTGATGCGGGGGGTGGGCGACGCCAGGTCCCAGATGCTCAGGTTGCTCGCCTAACAGATAATATCCTACATCAATGTCAGCTCGGCCTTGATGCGGGGGGTGGGCGACACCAGGTCCCAGATGCTCAGGTTGCTCGCCTAACAGATAATATCCTACATCAATGTCAGCTCGGCCTTGATGCGGGGGGTGGGCGACGCCAGGTCCCAGATGCTCAGGTTGCTCGCCTAACAGATAATATCCTACATCAATGTCAGCTCGGCCTTGATGCGGGGGGTGGGCGACGCCAGGTCCCAGATGCTCAGGTTGCTCGCCTAACAGATAATATCCTACATCAATGTCAGCTCGGCCTTGATGCGGGGGGTGGGCGACGCCAGGTCCCAGATGCTCAGGTTGCTCGCCTAACAGATAATATCCTACATCAATGTCAGCTCGGCCTTGATGCGGGGGGTGGGCGACGCCAGGTCCCAGATGCTCAGGTTGCTCGCCTAACAGATAATATCCTACATCAATGTCAGCTCGGCCTTGATGCGGGGGGTGGGCGACGCCAGGTCCCAGATGCTCAGGTTGCTTGCCTAACAGATAATATCCTACATCAATGTCAGCTAGGCCTTGATGCGGGGGGTGGGCGACGCCAGGTCCCAGATGCTCAGGTTGCTCGCCTAACAGATAATATCCTACATCAATGTCAGCTCGGCCTTGATGCGGGGGGTGGGCGACGCCAGGTCCCAGATGCTCAGGTTGCTCGCCTAACAGATAATATCCTACATCAATGTCAGCTGGGCCTTGATGCGGGGGGTGGGCGACGCCAGGTCCCAGATGCTCAGGTTGCTCGCCTAACAGATAATATCCTACATCAATGTCAGCTCGGCCTTGATGCGGGGGGTGGGCGACGCCAGGTCCCAGATGCTCAGGTTGCTTGCCTAACAGATAATATCCTACATCAATGTCAGCTCGGCCTTGATGCGGGGGGTGGGCGACGCCAGGTCCCAGATGCTCAGGTTGCTTGCCTAACAGATAATATCCTACATCAATGTCAGCTCGGCCTTGATGCGGGGGGTGGGCGACGCCAGGTCCCAGATGCTCAGGTTGCTCGCCTAACAGATAATATCCTACATCAATGTCAGCTCGGCCTTGATGCGGGGGGTGGGCGACGCCAGGTCCCAGATGCTCAGGTTGCTTGCCTAACAGATAATATCCTACATCAATGTCAGCTAGGCCTTGATGCGGGGGGTGGGCGACGCCAGGTCCCAGATGCTCAGGTTGCTCGCCTAACAGATAATATCCTACATCAATGTCAGCTCGGCCTTGATGCGGGGGGTGGGCGACGCCAGGTCCCAGATGCTCAGGTTGCTCGCCTAACAGATAATATCCTACATCAATGTCAGCTCGGCCTTGATGCGGGGGGTGGGCGACGCCAGGTCCCAGATGCTCAGGTTGCTAGCCTAACAGATAATATCCTACATCAATGTCAGCTCGGCCTTGATGCGGGGGGTGGGCGACGCCAGGTCCCAGATGCTCAGGTTGCTAGCCTAACAGATAATATCCTACATCAATGTCAGCTCGGCCTTGATGCGGGGGTGGGCGACGCCAGGTCCCAGATGCTCAGGTTGCTCGCCTAACAGATAATATCCTACATCAATGTCAGCTCGGCCTTGATGCGGGGGGTGGGCGACGCCAGGTCCCAGATGCTCAGGTTGCTCGCCTAACAGATAATATCCTACATCAATGTCAGCTGGGCCTTGATGCGGGGGGTGGGCGACGCCAGGTCCCAGGTGCTCAGGTTGCTCGCCTAACAGATAATATCCTACATCAATGTCAGCTCGGCCTTGATGCGGGGGGTGGGCGACGCCAGGTCCCAGATGCTCAGGTTGCTTGCCTAACAGATAATATCCTACATCAATGTCAGCTCGGCCTTGATGCGGGGGGTGGGCGACGCCAGGTCCCAGATGCTCAGGTTGCTCGCCTAACAGATAATATCCTACATCAATGTCAGCTGGGCCTTGATGCGAGGGGTGGGCGACGCCAGGTCCCAGATGCTCAGGTTGCTCGCCTAACAGATAATATCCTACATCAATGTCAGCTGGGCCTTGATGCGGGGGGTGGGCGACGCCAGGTCCCAGATGCTCAGGTTGCTCGCCTAACAGATAATATCCTACATCAATGTCAGCTCGGCCTTGATGCGGGGGGTGGGCGACGCCAGGTCCCAGATGCTCAGGTTGCTTGCCTAACAGATAATATCCTACATCAATGTCAGCTCGGCCTTGATGCGGGGGTGGGCGACGCCAGGTCCCAGATGCTCAGGTTGCTTGCCTAACAGATAATATCCTACATCAATGTCAGCTCGGCCTTGATGCGGGGGGTGGGCGACGCCAGGTCCCAGATGCTCAGGTTGCTCGCCTAACAGATAATATCCTACATCAATGTCAGCTCGGCCTTGATGCGGGGGGTGGGCGACGCCAGGTCCCAGATGCTCAGGTTGCTCGCCTAACAGATAATATCCTACATCAATGTCAGCTCGGCCTTGATGCGGGGGGTGGGCGACGCCAGGTCCCAGATGCTCAGGTTGCTCGCCTAACAGATAATATCCTACATCAATGTCAGCTCGGCCTTGATGCGGGGGGTGGGCGACGCCAGGTCCCAGATGCTCAGGTTGCTCGCCTAACAGATAATATCCTACATCAATGTCAGCTCGGCCTTGATGCGGGGGGTGGGCGACGCCAGGTCCCAGATGCTCAGGTTGCTTGCCTAACAGATAATATCCTACATCAATGTCAGCTCGGCCTTGATGCGGGGGGTGGGCGACGCCAGGTCCCAGATGCTCAGGTTGCTCGCCTAACAGATAATATCCTACATCAATTCCACTTCTCAAACTCTGTTTATTTACATTTACGCATCATTCAAAGTATAGTGATGAAGTCGATGCAGAAGCCTTGGAAATAATGCAGTGTTAAATGTTTGTTTTTTTTAATTCAAATTGGGTTTTTTAGAATCCTTTGCAATATGAATTAAAGGGGGAGTACTGTATGAAGTCAACAGAATTTATATAAAACAAATTATATTTCTGAGAGTGTGTTTTTATTAGGGATGTCAACGATTACGATTAAATCGATTCGATTAATCGATTATTAATCGAAAACGATTAATCGATTATTAAAAAAAAAAATCGATTTTAAACTATCGCGCTTTTTTAAATTTAGTTCTCAAGATATGCCACCTATTCGAGCGCGAGCGCTAGCGCTAGCATCGCTATTGCTCAGTTTCATTTACAGTAGGCCTAGGCCTAGGCCTAAGAACAGCAACAGCATAACTTTGCGTCATAATTTGAGCCGAATTTCCAGTCATATTTTGAATAGCTGTGTCTAGTCAAATACCCTAGACCCAGCATTCGACGCCTACGATCTATAAAAATACGAGTTGTTATGTTTGTTCACAAATAACAAGAGAAGTAAGGTTAGAAAAGTCACTACGATTTTTAGTTCACATCACGTAAATTTTAATTACGCTGCACATGAAAATAATAATATTACGACGCATATTCAGCATACTTTATTACTTATTGGTTCAAAAAAAAACGGGAAGTGAATAACTAGAGCCCTTCAGGCCTAACTAGGACAGAAATTATCGTCGAAATCTTGGACAGAACATAACAAAAATACTCCGTGACGTAAAATATATCGATAGTCGAAAAGAAGTCGAATTGCGAACTCGTGGCTTGCGCGGGTAATTCAAACTAACCGAAACCAGACCGAAGTTTGGAAGAAACTTGCTACTATACCGACATTTAACAAAACGATTAAAATCGATTAATAATCGATTATGGAGGTGAAAGTGAATTCGATTATCGATTATAATAATTTAATCGTTTGACATCCCTAGTTTTTATGGATGTATTTTTCCTATTGATTATGGCAGCACAGGGGCATGGGGATTCAGCTCTTGTCGAGAAGAGGGCATCAAAGAGCGTTTAGGTGATTACGAGCCACTTAACGGTGACCAACGACCAACTGAGAGGAAACCGCCACTAACCTCTCCTCCGACAATCAACGTCCTCCCATCCGGAAGTAGTTTGACCGACCGGATGTAGTTGTCCCTCTCCAGACAGTCGAGCTGGGACACGGGACTCTTGGATCCCGGCTGGCTGATGTCCCACACCTTGACGCAACCCTTGCCGCCCGTGTAGACGTACTTGGTGGGGTTGCTGATGGTCACCGCACAGACCACCTCGCCGTGGCTAAGCGTGTTGATCTGACGCGCGTGCCGCGGGATGCCGGGACCAATCAGCGCGTCCGTTGGAAAGGGAACCGGCTGAAGCTGGCCTTCTCCGTTCATGTGAAATGAGTATGCACTGAAACAAATACAGTAGGTTGCTACAAAGACATTTCTCTTTTCCACAATAATTTATCACAACATTTATAGTGTTTTGTAAAAAAATAATCTATTACAGTCTAGAAGGAAGCTGATGAGCTGGTTCATTGTTATATTTTGTGGCAGTGTACCCACACTTACCAAACATTTGTTAGGTGGCTTGTGAACATGTAAAGATACATGACACTAACAGAGAAACTATAATTTTTTTAATTCTGAACACTAATAACGAAATTGGGTGAATCAATGAATTATATTTTTTTGTTTAAAACGATAGTAATCATAATTTATTAATGAAGATACAATTTCAAAATTGTAATCCTAATATCAGTTTATGGAACTGAGTGGGTAGATAATATTCAAATTTACTTAGTTATTTTATTCATACCCTGCAGTTAGCATGTTTCTATTCAAAGAGACCATAACCTAAGTTATATCAATTATCTTTTATTTGAACTATAAATGCAACCATACTATGCACTGCAAAAAAATTCCAACAGAAAAACGTAATAACTTAATATTTAGTATTTCTTATATCAAAACTAATTTCTTGACAATATTTACATCTGTGAATGCAAATTTAAAACAGAAACTTTAATGATAGTAAGAACACCTCCTCTTCCATTAATATCTGCAGTAGCATACTTACGGTTTGCCTCCAGGGATTTGGCCCAGACCGTTTGATCCAAGGCCAGGAGTCCGGGCATGAGGGCTCTGCTCATAGTTCATCTGTACAAAGAAAAACAAGCAAAATTAGCCAAGTTTATGTCACTGAACAGAGAGCACTGCCTTACCAGGCAAGTGTTACGTATTGCACATCTAGGGAGGTAGTTATATACTTGACATAGTTGCATCTTGAATCACAATGTTGTTTGCTATTTGATTCCTGGCATGTAGGCCTAACTCCATTTAAATAGAAATCTCAATTAATTGCAACCCTAATACTGTACTGTACAGGAACTATAAACCACACTTATACATGCCCTACATGCCCCATTATAGGATTGTGTTAGTCAAAGGAAAGAATACAAAGAATATAAACTATGTTTACTACATTTTATGTAAAAAAAAAAAAAAAAACAATTAAAATAATTAATTAATATATGTTTATTATAGTAGGTAGGTATATTAGCAGAAGTTTATGTTACTCTAACTAAAAGATTATCCTAGATTACAAGGTAAATATTGTTCTGTGTATTTGTTCCTTTTAGAACACCAATTTTGTATATCAACCACACAAAATCAACGAATAGTACATAAGGATTTGAGTTTTATTCTTGCTATGTTTGTGTTGTCGTACAACCTAGAGTGTCCGTTACTGACTGACTGACTGACTGACTGACTGACTGACTGACTGACTGACTGACTGACTGACTGAATAATTGCATGCAATTAAAACTGTCTCTTTGAAATGCATTTGACTAGTTGGTAAAAGCTGAATAGAAAACACTTACCTTAAGTAAAGATTTAGAAAGCATTTCGAGGGCGAAGGAACTGCTACCATCTTCAGGTCACTGTGGACTGGTTGAAGACGAGAAGTGAAAGACGGGGGCAGTTCTTTCACCCTGAAAATGCCGTCTATTATAGACTACTCTTTAAACAAATTGCGTTTTAACAGTTATGTCTATGTAATAAGCTATGATGGAATGTTATATTATATTCAATTAGTTGAGTTGTTATGATTACTAACAGGAATATAACAAAACCTGTTGCCCACATGCCACTGTCCACCACAAAACTATTCTTCCCAGATTGGTTAGAAGTGAGAATCAAGTGGAATTAGTACAGTACATTATATTCTGTAACAAGGAGCTTTATTATGTACAACTTCTCAGTGCAAAACTGGTCTGTCCAGGCCTCTTCTACTGGACTGGAAATACAAATACGTAGTGCTTCTATTTTTAACGAGTTTTCGTGTTCTCATGTGATGCTTGCTCTATAGATAACCAATACATACAGACAGTATACATATATTAATATTTTACTCTAAATGCAAATTTGATTCCCATTTGTCGTTTGATGCATTTTGCATCACCTCTGTATGGTGTATGATATATTTCAACTGTGTAAGTCCTGCAGTGCTTCTATATAATGAACAATTAATATAAACACAATTGGTGTGTGCAAAAAAAGATAAGAGGGCTGGGCAAGTAAAAAAAAAAAAAAAAAAAAAAAAATAAACAAACAGTGTCACAGCAAAATGGATCATTGATTACTAATTTGTAATTTTACAATAAATTTCATTCTACGCTAATATGAAAAAAATAGTGAAACGAAATTGAAGGAATATATCCGATGGTCTAGTAAGTTACCATAGAAGTCCGTGAGTACGGGGAGGGTGTGACACTGTTGAATGGGCTGGCATCACTGCTTCGACCCACCCCAGCCACCAGGGAGAAGGGAGGGTACGCCCCCTGGAGGGCCGCTGCGGCAGATTTCACTCCACTGGAGCCAGGCAGCGTGGGCGCCCCTAAGGAGGTGGGGGTCGTTGCTTTCGACGCTGGAGGGGAGGGCTTGTCGGCCTGAAATGCACCAACAAATGCTGCAACATTTGCACTGGGGGGGATGCTCTTCTTCGGATATACTTAACTCTAATCATTAGATCGGATCCGTTTGCTGTACCTACAACAGTTACCTTAGAGACGGCGACGGACCCGTAAGGAAGAACTTACATGACCGGTGCATATTTTGTACAAGCATGCTTTGTATTTTTATCGTCCCACTTTGGTACAAGGTGGTGTGTGAGTTCAAGAATACCTAACCAAGTAACTCACAGTAGGTTCTACACATATTGTAAGGAAGAAGTTTGAAAATGAAGCACAATTTCTCCATGGCAAACAAAGAGTTTCTGTGATGGATTTGGGATTTCTATCTTATGTCTATGCAATGGTGTTACCTAATCAAGGCGATGAGCAGTGAGGGATAATAGAATAGGTCAGTGATGAGAAACTTTATCTCTATAATCTGTAGAAAGCAGGGATGAACAAACAGGGACAAACCCGTGCTGACTCAATCCAGCCAGCCACAGATCACTGAGAATAAATGGTTATCCTTCACATGAACTATGGGCTTTCGTGCAGCAATCTGTTATCGACTATTACAAAATAAAACATTGTACTAAAACTTATTGGCATTTAAAGGAAATAAACAAATAATTTCATGTTTGGTCAAGGGACACACAAAAGTTCAAGTTTCCTTGCAGCCATGTTCTACCTGTGGCTGAGTGGTTTTGCAGATTATTTTCATTATCTTCTTCTTCTTCTCAAATGCCCACATTTGGCTATTATGCCATCATGCTGGATCTGGTCAACCAGATCAAATTTGTCTATTATCCATTATTGCTCTCAGTATTGATTACTGTACTATATTATAGAAATAAAAATTCAATAGCAATATTTTAAGCTTGTTATAACTTTCCACCTTGGGTTGGGTTAGGTGGGGTTGAACAGATACAGTAGTGCATGCTTGATAATTATTAGCACGTTGCTTGAAGCACACATTACAAACTATTTTATTTTTAATTACATGTTTTTAACTACTATGTTTTACTCAAATTATTTGAGGTCCCTCACAGGCGAAAACAAATTGGGCAGAGACATGCCGATTTCCTAGCTCCTAAGATTTTCAATATGTCTCCATCTTCACTCCGTCAATCCAAGTGTCTTCCAACTCTTAAAAAAGAACTTAGTGCATGGATTTTGCCATCAGAATCCAGCAGAGATCTGTGTAAAAACCTTGTAACAAACACTTATTTGATTGTATAGATTACTGTTGTCAATTGTCATCCATCCACTTGTTTTACTGTTTTACTATTTACTGTTTTACTATTATTTCTCATCTTTAATATAACTCACATTTTATATTACCATTATTGCCAGTACTATTTTTATCAGTGTTTTATTATCTTATTTAGCGACCTTAAACCTTTATTATTTTTGTTCTATGTGAGTTTACTTTATAGGGTTATTAGATATTATCATCCACATCATTATCTTTTATAATCATATCATCATTACCATATCCATGTTATGGTAATGCCTTAACTGACCAGTAACTAATATTGATCCCAAAGAACATTCACTTAAATGCCATCTATGATAATTAAAATGAAATGTAATTTGCACCCACACACAAGCACCATGCTCATGTGGGTACTCGCTTGCTCATTTACAGTTGATTCACAATGTTATATGACTGTGTCTAGTACTATGCTATTGTTTATGATACGATATTGTAATTAAATGTAAACAGAGTAACGAATAAAAGCTATTTTGATTGATTGATTGATTGATTGATTGACCGGTACCAAATGTTTCAGAATATGCTACTTGGCTATGGAAGTTTACATACACACAAACACATCAATACATGTGTGGTAGATTAAGACGTTAACATTAAATTGGCTGCACATATAATGTACATGGAGACAAGTAGCTACCTGACTTGAGTTGAGTCTATGATGTAAATATTTAAAGTTGAAATTTTGGAAAACTTTCCATTCATAAACGTTATCTAGAAATTCGGAATTGCCCACATCATTATGGTGGGGAAAACAGGACGTGATGTTAAAAAGAGGTAACCCCACTCACATTCAAATAAATTTGTTTTCAACTTCTCCAAGTTCATTTATACTCCTGGGCCCGGATTCACAAGAGGTCCTAAGTCTTATTTTGGTCTTATCTCTAAGACCAGCCTAACTTTGAACATCTTGTAAAAGCAGACCCAGGTCACATGAAAAGTTGCTAATTCCTGGTAGGAACAAGGACACAATGAGCATTCCAATAATATGTTTTAAAGTCTGTTATCAGATATTTTCCTGGATTCACAAGAGATTCAAAGTTAGGCCAGTCTTAGAGATAAGACCAGAAAAAGACTTAGGACTCCTTGTGAATCTGGTCACTGGGTAACATCTTTTATAAAACTTGATGCATAGGCTATTTAATATTTATTTAAAGGGAAAGATTATGTATAATCTAGGTGGGTGTGTTTATCATAGGACCCTGCACAAACGTGCCGAGATCTTACATCTTTACTTTTCAGTGATGGCGTAGAGCGACTGGAACTGGAACCGCTACGACTCGGAGGTCTTTCTCGTTCTCTGTCGGTCTTGGGAAGACTGACCGCCTTATCCCCGTTCTCGCGAATCTCTCCGGGAGTTCCGGGATGTTCCCCATTCGGATGCGGGCTGCCTCCCTTCTCAGACAAGAACAAACAAGGAGGGACAGTCAGTCGTTGAAAGTTCATCTTAACATTTCATCAACCTAGTAACCGTTACATAGTAGCTTCTTTAGTTAGGTAATCGTTTTTAGTCTTATTGCTAGAAGTTTAGTTCAGTAACTACTTTGAATTTGAGATTGTCTAGATTGTAATTATGATATATTTGTTTGGGGTAGATTGATATATAGCATCATTTTCAAATTAAACACTGATAATCGAAGATTCTAACAAGAGAATTATATGCTTTTGTTTAACATCAATAACAGTTGTTAGTTACAAACATGTTTCCTAACAGATGTACAAGGTGCAACTCACATCATTTGCAACATCCACTACCAAATCTTGGTCGCTTTTCTCACCATCACTTTCCTGGAACAAAGTTATCAATAGATAAGACCAAAAAGTAGTGACCCACGCACAGATACAAACCTCTGCGCAATGAGTATGTTAAGGCATTAGCCAATTACTACATTTTACTCTCTCCCAATTAGATAATAATAGATATTTCTTTGTACCTATCATATTTTTGGTTACCATGTTTGTAAAATTGAGACCCATGCATAATATGAAAGTGTACACTGCAAGAATATTTACACGCCTGTTCAGTTGTAAAAACGTAATATGCAGGAAACCAATTTTACCCGGAGTTTTGTTTGTATTGTGAAAAACAATATTTCTCGGAAATTTAAACCCCTAATCATTTGCAGCTCATAAAACAAAGTTAAAAGGAATTTACTGAATCCCCCCCTCCCCCCCAGGTAAAGCAAATCATCGCCTACAAGACAACCCAACACACTTAGGAGCTGGGAGCGCGATTGACTCACTACAACACACGTTTCCTATATCACAGTTTAAACTGAGGTCCTTCACCGTCCAGTTATTTATTAGTGGTATTTATTAAATATTAAAGTCATTGTTGAAAGGAAGGTATATTTATTAGCGTACGCCCCCCCCCCCCCCCCCTCCGCCTCCCCACCCATGCACGAGATACATCTGCCCGAGACAGAGACAGAGAGACAGAGCTACAGAGACAGAGGACGTATCGGGACACAATAAAACAAGATGACACAATACGACGCCTATTGATCGGGGCCATAACACGACAACTGGGAAAGACAGATTCACGAGAGACGGGGGGGGGGGGGGGGGGGTTATTTTTGATTTACGAAGCTTGCTGCCTCTCTCGGTATTCGAGCTGATTTATTCTGGAAGGATATTAAAAGTGTTGGACCCATCTCGTTCCAGTATCCTAGGCAAGCGTCTGCCTATTTTATTATTATGAGTTGACCTTTCAATGGACAAAGGGGACACGACCTATCAGCAATAAAACACTTTTTACCGCACGTACTCTCTAGGAAATATACATTGACCCTTGAATTGTGTGGATGTATACGCAAAGGAGGGTAATGTAATTATTATTAAGGGCTATGAAGGAAGTCTGCGGGGGTGGGTGGGTGGGTGGGACTGGGCGGGCGGTGTCGGGGGTAAGGGGGGAGGGGTGAGGAGGGGGGGGGGAGGGGTAGTCAAACACAGCGGGCAAGTCGACTTATCAACGTAGTTCCCTATTTAATAAATATTCAATTACTGTCAAGCACGATAGCCAACTTGTAGTGGCCACCAAGACTGATAACCGTGGTTCTTCTCACTTGTCAGTTTCACGTTCAGATATTCCAGGTTCCCATATCCTGGGAATGGATATCACGGGTAGTTTTTTTTTTTAAATCTTGATAATCACTCATTGATCGTCTTCATTAGCATCATAGCCAAAATATGATACGTAACGTAAAGCACCAATATCATAACGCATTACATGTCTCTAGATCCTAGAGGAGTCTCGTCGCGCTGCCCACGCTGCTAGCGGCGATTTAACGGACCTTGGATTTGTCACGCTTCGGAAACTCTGCACGACAAAATAATAAGGCACGAGCAGCAACAACGAAATGCTCGTGGGCATCGGGGTAATACAAGATTAAAATACTGTTCTGTTTCTTTATGATTTCTCTCAAACCGAACTGAATCGCACAGTGACTCCTAAATCGTGCTCACATTCTGTCACTGGGCAGACGGGTTTGTCATTGATTGTCTTATTACCCAGTTATGAAACTGAATGCGGCTATAGCAGCCCGGTGCAGCAATCACATTCTTCACAGCGACGATCAAGGCATATTTAATAAAAAGGAAAAGGGTGGATACCGTTTTAAATTAGAATAATCTCATTTCGTGGAGTTTCTTTGAGGAAATGACAAATTTCTGCAGCGGTAATACGACATTAATTCTCGCTCTTCACCTCTCCGAGACCGTTGTATTGACGGGTTGACTACGAGGGGGCTGGGAGTGGGGGTGGGAGGGGGTAAGCGAACTCATTTCCGTAATAAGGCGAACTCGGCGCGCGTAGTTTACATGTTGAAACCATTCAAACTTAATGCGCCAACCCCTTTTGAATATACCACCGAACTTTCGAAATTCAATTTCCAATCATATTTGCTGAAGACGAGACTCAACTCGAGTGTTCGGTGGTCGGAGGGGATGAAACACGGACGACTCTGCTCGAGTGTTCGGTGGTCGGAGGGGATGAAACACGGAAGACTCGAGGGAAACTTTGTTGACGTGACTATGAGATTTCTATAGTGGCTAGATCGTTCTTTCTATTGCGTCCGCCCTTCGCTACTGTGATTATTAAAAAAACACCCCGAGATTTTCAGCTATAGTTCAAGGCTCCGTAGAAAGGGGGGGGGGAGACTGCCTACTCACGCGTCAAACGTAGGCCGGACCCTTGAGCATCACCCCCCCCCCCCCCCTCCCCCTAGGCATCCTCATTTAGCCGAACCGAACCGATCAGAAGAAAAACTTCAGAAAATGTATTTCAGTGCCACTTTGCACACTTGTCTGAACCTGCGCGATCGCGATGCCGGATGCCGTCCGGTTACTCCGGTAGGACACGAGAGCAAGTCCGAGAACCCACGTCAGAAATCTTTCGGTCGGAATTCGCTTCGGCCTATCGTGAATCTCCGTAACCTGTCGGCAGAGTTCGGCGGCACTATATTTCAAACACGTCTTTTGTTGATAAGGAGCAAGCACTCCGCCGACTTCTGACACCGTGTTGTAATGTAGGCCTACCCGACCAGGTGGGTTCGCTTCGGGCAAATAAGCGCTAACCTCCCATAACCACTTCGAAGTAATTGTTTTATTGTTTCCCTCTTTGGTCGGTGCTGCAATCTTTCAGAAACTTCCGTTATCGTTTCCATGTCGTCATTAGATTCTGGATTCTAAGTTATAGAATAATAGCGTTTCACAATAGTTGTTAATTACAAGTTCTAGATCTAATATAGCTTCTGGGACATAATTAAACTTCCCACCCAACTCCGACCCAAATTAAGTTAGTTTTTTTTTTACAACGCGAAGACTAAGGTTAGAGCAATACAATTGTAATGTCTACTTGAGCCAACTCTACAGTGATAGGAGAGCCCAATACCAGACCTTATCATAGCCCAATAATCCGAGACCGAGAAAAACGTCAAACTGATGAGTTTTTTTTTTTTTTTTTTTTAATTACTTGATGGTATTTCAATAATGAAACATGAGTCAAACCAACACTCCACAGTATTTGCTCTCAAACAACGAATTCCGACAAAAACATATTTTAGATACCCTCATGAAGAGTGACTAAAATAATTCAATATTCTTTGGAAAGGCCCCCCCCTATTCTTTGGAAGGCCCCCCCCCCCCCCCCCCGTCACAGCTGGCAAGTGCAACAATACTTTCAGGCATGCACGAAACAGAATCCATCACAACCTCACTGGTAGCGACACCTAAAACTAATGATGACGTCACTGTGTCCGTCTGTATCACTCATTAACAATATCGTGTACGGTACTAATTATACAGAGCATCACGTGACTCTATACTAAACTGCGTCGAGCCTACGTCATCTTACCCTGTTCCAGCGGGCGAGTTTCATCACACTATAAATACGTGATGTGATGAGCCAATCCCCTTAAGCCGTCCCCCCTCCGCGCCCCCACCACCACCCCTACGTTCACCCCTATTGCAAATTTACTAATGATCAAAAAGCTTTGCATATAAACCTCTATAAATACGTAGCTTAGAAACTGGTTATACATCCCTCCTAGCAGGCGATTGATAGTGTAATGTTGCTTGTCCAACATTGTATTCATCAGTATTACAAACCTACGCGAATAAACAGCAGAGGGTGGCGGGTAGGAGGTGATACTCCAAGGGGTAGCAGTTCGATTCTTGGCTTGTCCTCCAGCAACTCAAGACTAAAGTGTTTCCACTTATCGCATTCCTCCACAACCATCACCTATCTAATAATGTATCCTACGGGACTACGGGCGGGAATCCAGCAGGCAAACCGTATTCATAAAATCGGTTATACTTTGCTCAATGCCATCATTTGAATCATTGCTATCACTGCAGCAAGAAGAGTCAGATCACTTTTGGGCAGGACGAGCAATCATTTACTAAAATTCAAATAGAATAAACCCATACGAATACTACTTGTGTAGTAGAAGGAATGCCGCACGATGTAACAAAATATCTTAACTACATAATCTACATCATGAAATAAAAATAAGGGCGGTGGAGGAGATTGAGATAAGCATGTGAGAGTACGGGGAGTAATACTGAAGGCCTCTTTGAAGCACTTGCCAGGCTAACGTCTTCATACTGGAGCACAGACAGAAGATGGCAAAGAATGTCTGCAGGCAGGCAGAGTTGTTGTTCACGAAGAATGTTGTAGCTCGTGACGACTGAAGAAGGTGATATACTCGTACGCGAAACACAACAAATACATATAATTCCATTAAAATGCCATCTGGTCTCACGACGGCGACCGCGACCGCACAAATGATTATAAGGTTGAGCTACTCATTCAGTATTCACGCCCACAAAACGAAATAACCGGCCAAGTAGAAATCTGCAATTTCGTTTCCTAATAACGGTGGTAATTACTGTCTTTCCGAGTTCTTTTCTTTCGCTCTCGTACCTAGTCGGCAATATTCGAAAACGTTTTCTGGACCACCTTGTCTTCAAGTATCCGCTGTTCTACCAGTTCAAATGCTCGCGCATACACTCATAATACTGCCCGTATGCGAATCAAAAGTAAATCAAGGAACCAGGAACCGCTTCTGGAAGAAGCTTTTGTTTGTGTATACTGAAATTGTTAACTTACGGTATGAGAAATGAAAGAGTGTCGTACAGATGATGTTTGCAAATGAGCCCGGGCAAGGTCTTACTGCACGACGAGGAGTTCATTAAGTGACAAGAAGGATTTTGTTTTACATTTCCCAAATAGCGTGGGGAAAACTAAAAAAAATAATAATATTCGAATGAGGTTTGCGGCCATGGAAAGTTAGGATCACACAATTATCAATTGTGTGCAGAAGCCAACCTATGCTGGTGAGCTGACTCATCAACCCCTCCTCAAGATCGGTAAGATAATAGCAGGGCTAGGCGAATATAATCATAATGTGTAATGTAATGTAGTAACACCCGCAACATGCGTACTCGAGGCTGCTGTGAGCTTGACGAGTGTTGGACGCTGCTAAGCAAACCGATGGGTTGTGCATTTCATGAGGATAATCGTACACTTGCTTCACAGATCGATGTCGTTTCTAAGGACATGATTTCAACCCTACAACAACTCGGCTGTGTGTTCTTCAAACCACCCCTAACACTCGTGTAGCCCTCACTCCCCCTCCCCCCTTGTCAATACTAATCCGTTTCCATCATGTTTCCCAGTCTTACCCGTGGGTTTATTCCTAGTTTATTTCAATCCCACACCTTTCATCCGCCTGCCCTCTTTTTTGGGGGAATTGAATTTCACGAACAAAACAGCATCAATTGTATCACAACCAAAAGGAGTTCATTAGCTGTTTTGACAATTGGATACGCAAGACTAATTGGAAACCAAGCTTCGCAGATCAATATAATACTATACAAATAAATATTGTACTAGAAGTAGACACACGGTATATTATTTATTCTGACCTCATCAAAGTAATACTTTTTGGAGTTGTCCTACACTGGCATTCGCAAAATAATTCAAGAACCAAAAAATAAAATATGGAAGTAATGATTTATTTGATTCTATTGTATCTGGTGTTGCGACACAGACTGACTAGGAAGGTTCAATATAAGACTAGTTGGGTGTAACCACATGTGCACTATCATATCTTAGGATTAACTATCTGCTATCTGTCTGGCGAGGCAAATGACAATTGGCTAAAATAATAGATAATAAGCAATTATATACATTATACATGCACTATTATCAGACCATATTACTGGAACGCGATTTTAATCTCACTTTATGGCTACGCCCAGCATGAAACTGAGTAGGTGACATAACATCCCTCTATGCAGTTGAATGCAAAGCTGACTTACGTGTCCTAGTTTTTCCTCTTTCCTCCTCTTCAACTCGGGTTCTACTTCGGGAGGAGACCTCGGGCTGGGACGGTACTTTTCTCTATCACCCGGAGACACTGATCCCCGCTGAAACACATTCAAATCGACAAACTTAGTGAGGAAGATTTCAATCACACAACTAGCTGTACAAGAGGGGTGTGTTCGTCTCGTTGCACTCACCAATCTCTCCTCGGGCAGGGACGCGGGGCCCTTGAGGTCCGCGGAGTCGCGTAGGCTCTGCTCGGCCTTCAACAGGGGGTGTTGAGCAGACGCGCTGAGGGACACTGCTCCGCCCCCTGGCATCACGCCCGCCCCCAGCCCGCCCCCGAACAGTAGCCCCCCGGGGCCCATGCCGGGGAGGCCCGGGTGAGGGCCCATGGGCAGGCCCGCGGGCCCGTGACCACCGTGCGGCAGCTGCTGCGCGTGGATCTGCTGCTGCAAGAACGCTTCGATCAACATCTGCTCTTCGTGGGTGGATTGACGTTCGCGTAACTAGGACATGGAAGGGGGTACCTCTTCGGGTCAAGAACAAGCGCTACATTACACTACAGGACATGGAAGGGGGTACCTCTTCGGGTCAACAACAAGTGATACATTGTCAGTGGAGAGGGAAGAGACGCCGCGATGACACAGGGAGCGTCTGAAATGAATCTAAGGTGTGTGACGCCACAACGATATAGATTGCAGAACGTCGGACGCACACCCAACAAACCAATCAGAATGAAACTGTGTTCGTTTTCAATATCCCAGTATACACTGCCATGCAAGTCCACACTAGTGTATTTCCACTGGGCGTTGTCATGGTGAAAATAATGATAAACAAGAGCGATAAACTTCTTTTAGCCTTTTGATTGATACTAGATGATATTCCAGTAATATGGCGAGAGATTCTACTTCAGTCAGTATGTATGGGCTCTATAATGTAGCTATCCCTGTCTGACTCGGCGCTAAGCCTTATTATATGCGCTCTTCGACCTCCAGCATACACCGACCGACTTTACGGTGCATATAACCGGGACACGTCAAGGGATACACCACAATGATACGACCCGTTTCATGGCGAGCTATAACATGTTATTGTTAATAAACCAGAGTAAACACCGGTCGAGATCTAATGAGTGTCGAGTGATGACAACGGCTGTGGTGGTAACATCGTGTCGTGGACATTATGGGTACAAGAATATATTGGAATGAGTTCTTGTGATAGCTATCGTTATGTCGGCAGTAGGGAGGCTATATGCACTAAGTTGGTGACAAGAATGACTGTGGACAGGTGAGGAGGTGATAAGCACCCGCAACGACACAGAGTCTGTCTTTGGTGCATGGTCTTTGTGAAACATATATTATGTGCAGGAGTTTATCCTTCCATGCGAAACAGTGTCAGATGCGGGGGAGACAATAAACAGCGGGGTTAACAAGTATCTTGTAATTTCATGTTACCATAATATAAAATAAATATTGCTCGTTATAAAAGCGAGCAAGTCCTTACCAAAAGCTGCTGCAAGCCCTGCTGCTGTTGTTGCTAGAAACAAAGGATAACACACACTTGATTAGACGTAAATCAAGTTAGAACATGAAAGTTGTCCAGTTATGTATTTATAGTCTGAATCAACACCGCCAGTGATCTATAGATCAGCGGTTCTTAAACTTTTTATGATGCGCAATCTTTTTTGCAAGAATAATGTAGTATAACTTATACTATTATAAATGCGGATGCCTAACTAATTTTGGGCAGTTTGTAACAAAACAATGTGTTAATTACTGACGGCATTCAGTGGTGGAAATCTGTAATATATAACAAACTCACGCGTGCGTGATTTACGATTTCTTAAAACTAAAACAAGATTTGCGTTAATCAGCTCCAGTGGAAAATGAATGCAGGCTATAAAACTTGTTTTATAAGATATCTAATAAAACAACAAGAAATAGTTGACTTGTATGTCAGATTATAATTAAATTGTAACATGCAAACGTTTTAATTACTTTCTTGCCCTAATGTGTTTGAGAACATTATTCTAACAAGTGGTTGCCCGTATATATACATACCTACTCTCTCTCCCCAAGACACATTTAATTACTCAGCAGAGCTCCCCTCCACCCCGATTTATCTAAACCACCCTTATCTTCAAGAATATGCCATCTGGCATTTCAGCATGGGGAATAATTAGAAATAAAGCGAGTGCAAGAAATGATTCGTGAAGGCCTAAACTTACCCCTATTATGGCATTTAATTCTGTCATGGTAACTTGCTTCGCCCTTTCCACGGCAGTTGCCACCTGCTGTTGGTGCTGCAATGGCAAACGAATCGCGAGTTAAAAACAAGGTGCACAAGATGGATAGTGGCCTTCAAATGATACAAAAGACAAACTGCCCACTCCAGGTGACTACATGACTACAATACATGTGTGAATTAACTGAAATAATAATATTATGATAGTTTCCACAATTTTGTATACGGACGTTAAGTTTTGGTAGGTATATATTATAAATAGATGTTTCATAGAGACAAAAGTAACCCCTTCACAAAGTCATCGGCAACCACAACTTATACTTCTTTTACAATTGCCACCATTGCAACAAGGCCAGTTTAAGTGCACGAGGACCTCGCCTAGTGGGCTAATGCAACAATTATTCTTGTATTTAATATAGTTGTGTGCAATTGTCACTAATTATTGCACTTATAGTGAACTATGGTAGTCGGCTAGCGGGTCGACATACATACATTCAACTTTTCACCTTTTCATTCATGGACCTTATTAGCCTCGAATGGACTCTCGAATTTACTTTTTTTATTTTCTTTTATTTTTTTATAAACAGTTAAAATACAAAGTTCGTCCCACAATGCAGCATTTTTTCATTTTGACCATGCCATAAAATATACCTTTGTTCATACATACAACACTGCATTCACACCATTATTTAACTACTGCACTGACTGTTTTACTGTATGTATGTATACTGTAGTATACATAAAAACATCCGCTAAACGACAAGGGTTGAGGAAATAGCTATTGTTTGTTTACGCCCCGTATGTATTGTCCAAGGGCTGATCATATTGTAGCTTACGCAACCGCGCAGAGAGATAAGAAATGTATAGGCTAAATGAAATACGAGCCGACAGAAAGAGGACGTGACGCGCTACAACCCACAGCAGGAACGAGGAGAGCAAATACAATAACACGTGTCTTACCTCTTGGGCTAGGAACGGTAGCACCTGGGCTATGATGGCATTCAGTCTTTTGGCAATTTCCGTCTGGAAAAGAGGAAAACATAACAGTTGAGTAATATACTATACACGGTGACTTGCGCGGCCACGCAACATAATACATTATCGTTTGTATGCATATATATATATATGCCAGGGTCTTGTTTTGAATGAAGGCGCGGGACAAGTTCCGAACACGAGAAATGGTGGAGGCGCCGAGTTATTCTTTGAACATAAAAGAAATCGTAGAGGTATAGTTGTCCCAAGACTACCTCACACATGCTTTCGTCACAGGCGACGGGTTCGTAGCCAATCAGCGATCGGTATTGGCGCGCGCTTGTCTCGGGCGGTTCGCTGGTTGGCTATGAGTGCCTCTCCTGTGACGAAAGCATAATATGTAAGGTAATCTTGGGCCAAGTATACCACATTTGTGTATTGTCATAATGAATCGTAAAGGTACGAAGCTCTTGTTTCAAATAAGAGACTATATGAACGTGTCAAGTTAGTTATTGCTTCCACAAAACGCGTGGACAAGTTCCGTTTTCTTGGTCAACACAAGAAATTGAGGTGTCGAGTTATTGTTTCAACAAAATTACGTCATCGTTATAGTGGAGTTACGAAATAAGAGCGTGGATAAACACGATTAACAAAAGATACACGTGGAGGGGGGATACACTTCAAGGAACTCGCATAGCTGCACATAGTTGCACATAGCTGCATACCTTAGTATGGGAAGAGTATTATAGGAGCCTATGACGTTCTATATTGTCTGGTATACACGATTAATAAGAAGATCCCTGCATAAAATCCCTTGCAGCACTCCAGTGGGGTGGGTAGACATAGACAATCACGTGACTTGCACGCGTATCACAGAACACAAGAAGAACCCACACACATTGAGCAATAGATTTAATTGACGTCGGGGTTCGAGTAGTCTAAACAATTGCAAATTAAATAAATAGAAGCCAGTTTAATGTCTACACACGTACTTCGGTTGTATATCTCGTGTTACATAAACAAGCGAGGCATAATATTATAGGAACGGCTTATACTTGGAATCTGCTTCAATCGGCTTGTAAATGTCTTATTTGTCTAGAACTATGGCCTATAAATGTTCAATGAGAGATCTTACTATATTAGTAAAACGGTGTAAGCCACGATCCGATACTTTACCGATATACATTCCGTTAGTTATGTGTATCCATTTTTTAAGATTATATGCAGTTCAATTTTTCACGTATCATTATAGGCTACAACGGGCCAATAAAATTGTCTTTACTTAGATTACAGCAAAGTATTTAGATATTTGAACAATTAGTCAGTGGTAGAAGTTGCCATAAAACTACTTTACAGAGCCGCCAGCCAGTTCTGTTTCGTATGACGAATATGGCAAACGGGATTGAGAAAGACGTTCACAAAATAAAATAAAACACCCACCACATACACGGGCTTATGTAAAGTTGCCATGTGGCCAACAGCGACCAGTGCACTAATCTAATGAGGATTGCGAGAGCTACCCTCCCCTCCCCATCCCTCCCTAACCCTTTCCATCTAAATTAGAAGCAGGCAATTCGACCACTGGTTTGGATTAAATAGCCCGTCGCTCAGTCCATTCTCCTTCGATTTGATCCCTGCAGCATTGTGGGGTGTGGGGGATATGTTCACGTGAGCAAGTGAGTGCTAAACAAGAGAGACGGAGAGCGGGGGCGGCGGGGGCGGCGGGGATAGGGAGACAGAAGGAGACAGAAGAGTGTTATGTTTCGGGTTACAAAATGTTTACCCCCCAACTCAGTCTCCCGCCCCCCACCCCCACCCACGCCACCCCATTCCGAAAACTGGCGGACCGCTGCAAGCTACGTACTGCAGAACCTCAAACTGAGCAAATCGAAAACACAGATGACATGGGCATGATAAACGCAATCAGATTGAGTAATAAAGATTATTAAACGAATCTAATTAAAGGGGGGATTGAAGAAGTGCGATCTATTTGTTGTCTGTTTGTTGTTGGTTACCTACGTTGGCGACGCGCACACAGTAGCCTAGTACGGAATCTGGCGTCGAATAATGATAATAACAATAATTACTATTATTGTTTTATATTACAAGTATAATCAGATCCAGCAATAGCAAATTGATGGGTATGAATCAATTTGAACAGTAAACAAAAATGTATATTACATAATAAGATTAATAACGTTGTGATAGTATGTCTTTATCAACGACTTTTTCAACGGCAAAAAGCCATAATATACATTAGTATATACTACTAGGTTTACTTTACTTAAAATACATAAATAGCATTATAAAAGGTTGATTATTGCTGATAGAATGAATCAAAATTTATGTGCAGAAACATATTAGCCACACAAAATGGTCTCGATCGATACATTCTGGTGGCAAGAAAAAGTTTACCTGTCAATTATTGTCAATTATTATTGTTAGCTGCAGTATTGTTTGAACCTTATTGCGCAAGAATCATGAGCAATATCTCCCCGTCAGATGGAGCCAATGAAAGCATCGTTTCATCTAACCGCAGCATTCTGCAGTAGGCCTAGATGATCCGCTGGAGCAGGTTACGGGTGTGAGAGACCTGCCTGCTAGTGGAGGGAGGGGGAGGTTTTTGTGGACTTTCCTCCACCGTATTAGGTGTGGGACGAAAAAAATCGATGCCACCTCCACACGACCGGAAAAGAAGCGTCGGATTGTGACAGTGGCGCTCGAGGCCCAAGGGTTGGGTGTCAAGTACAGGTAATGGTAGCCAACGGCCATCACACACACGACGTTTTCGTTTTGTCTCTCACTGGCTCTTGTTCAACGAGACCAAACGAGACTATGGCGGTTGATTCATACCCACTGAACGTTGGAGGGGTTGGGGGGGGGGGGGGGGGGGCTAACAACGCCACAAATTAATGCCACGACGTTATTGGGAAGAAATACGCAAAGTACCGTAATCAACATTGACAGCTAATCGAGACGATTGTATTTTAAATAGAAAATCACACATCATATAATAAATGGCAAAGTAACCGAAAAGAAGACAGCTTTTATTTAAGATGAAAATGCTATGTATCAGATCTTATTAATCAGATATAATAATAATCATAATCATAATCATCATCATAATCATCATATAATAATCATCAGATTAATAATAATTGAAAAAAGTTGAAAATCCAGCTGACCGAAATTGCTGTATAGTATGAATCTGCCAAGTGCAGATACTATCTACAGGCAAAGTTTTGCAAAATAAGTATCGCCAAGATACAAAGCACAGTGTAGGTCTACAGAAGCACGTCACGGTACATTTTCGGTTTGCTTCCAGAATCAACTCGTGACACATATTGTGGTACCGTTCCAAATACAGCAAATAAAAGATATTGTTAGGTAAAGGAGAGTTCTAGCTCAAAGATACTGGAATTGGGTATAGTTTAATTACTGATTAGTGATTACAGTCCTATACTCGAACGTAGTTTGAGGGTAAACCATTGGACGAAGGGAGAAATCCAGGCGACGCCCGCACACATGCAGGATAAAGTACACGGTAAGGGCAGAAACACCTTCAACAGTTTTTTTGTGAGGTCGCTGGCCTTTCGCAATCTTTCTGCGAGAATCGTGACATGTGTGCATGACACCACTGACAGGTGCTGAGCCTGAGAGCGACATCTCTTTCTTATTCATGTCTTCATCTTCGGCTCGCTCGAGCTCGAGTCCAACGTTGGTAAAATCAATAGATAAATTATAACTTTTTTAATATAGGATTCGGTTCCGTCAAAAATACCTCTCATCTCGAGTTGTATCGCATTTTCTCTGATCTGTTCCGATCTCATTTGACCAGTTAATTTTCAAAGTAAATAATATTATGTACCTCAACTGCCACTCATAACGTTAGGCAAGCATTATCATAGTCTCCAATTGGTTGGGATGGGCGAGCGAAGCTCAATTCTACTTGACTAATAATTCTGTCATTACGCAGACAACTCTCACCTGACTGAAGTAACACACACACACACTGCTGGCAATATGTGGCCGTTAGAAAAACATTTCTATCGAATAGGGAGGTTTGACGGCGACCATTATGGTGGGGCTGAGGAAATACGACGGTTGTAACGTTAGGGTTGGGGGTTGGGGGAGGAGCCATTTAGCCAAAGTATAAAGCGAATAAACTTTATCAACAGGTAGGCAACATCATCCACAGAAATAACATCGAACGATCTCAGAGACTCGGTAAAACAGCAAGTGGATTAGATTATTGTAAATGTAATGCATGTACATACAAAATCGAGACGGGTTAGGCACCTTCCTTGACACATTTGGGCATTGCGATTTTTATTATGATTAGGTACTCATTTATTATGTTATACAACCTCAAAATAAAAATTGTAAAATCTCTCAAAGCTGATGTCACAGTTTCATAAAAAGAGCGGGAAAGAAATACAAAAAATCAAAATGCGTACTTTTGAAATAAAAAATATGCCCATGTTATTGTTATTAGCCGGTAAATATCTATTTATGTATGTGTTATATATAGAACGATCTCGAGTATTGGCGAGTATTTCATGTTTCCCAAGAGCTATAAGAGTCTAAGCCACATGAAGAGCATGTTGGCATCGAGATTCTCACCAACCTTGACCAGGGAAGGAAGATCTGTAAAATAGGACGCAACCTTGAGACATACCCGCGTCGTCTTCCAGATTACCGAAATGTACAATGGCATCGCATAACGAACAATTAACTAATAGGCTTGGGTCCAACTCTAGTACGCGCGTAATTACCACCACGACGATAAATAACACTGGTGACATCGCCTTTATTTGTGTCTCATTCGTGAAGACAACAATGAAATACACTGACCTTGAATTGAACTTACACACGCTTCCTTGGACCCATGAATAAAATACTAGTTCATTAGCATAAACCATCAAGTTACACAATTAGAAATCGATTAAACGTTTTCTGTTCGATTATGTTTTCTTTGCCTCTTTGCATCGATTATTAGCGAGTCGATAAAGAGTTCGCTTCCTTTACAAGCAAGAACTTCTTTATCGACTCGACTCTAATGTAGGCCTATTATTTAACATGCGTTACGGTTAGCATAATAAGATTGATTAATTATTGATTGAATTTGCTGGACGACGTGCTCGACAGCTCAGCCAGATGTCACTTCGCGACACACCCCTTTAGTTTCGTTACATTTCGTGCTACTTTATTTATTGACTTCATTTATAATTAATCACCTTTTCAACTGAATAAGACATACATTACATGAATAAACTAAAAAGGCAGAGTTCAGAATTCAGTCCATGACTGTTTTTGGTCTGGCGAGTCTAGGCTGAGGGCGAAGCTTCTATTATTGAATTAACAAGCAAAGTTGCGCAGAGCCACTTTGCAAAGGCCACATTTTGTAATAATTAATTTTCCCCGGGTCTATGTAATAGATCAGTGAACGCACGCACGCCGCTGTGAGCAAGTTACAAACAGAAGTTCCGGCACGGCAACCACCAACGCCTAAGTGGTTAGGCAACCCAAATGACACCACCGCATCGAGGGAAACCCACCCCCACTCCACCCCAACTATTATACTGCTTACGAAGCTGTATCTCACCAACGTTATGTCAATCATGGCGCAAACTCGTGTAGCAAACAAAGGCAAAGATTTCAATCATTGACATAAAATGTGCACAGGATGTTGTTGAATGTGCGATGGAAATGGTAAAATAAAAAATTGTCAAAATGTTAAAAACTGAAATCGTAAAAAAATGTAGGCTATTAAAGTTTGAACTCAAACAATTGCCTACTAACCCCCCCCCCCCCCCCCCTTAAAAAAACAATACATTTTAATTATTATCTAAAGCAGAATATAGCCTATACCAGGATAACGGCTGTTAGTGACAATGATTTGGTGGAAAGTGTAAACGAAGTGGCAGCTAAAATGGGGGAAATTATGGAGAGCTGCCGTTTCAAAATTACGATCACACAGGTCGGGGGGTATTTGAAGGAAATGGACAAGGGATATGAGACAAACACGACGTAAATGGGAGGAAAATGGAAAGGGGAGGAGGTGGAATGCATTTCGTCTGGCTTCTCCACCTCCACCTCGACCTGTCCGGCCGGCTACGGCAAAGCACACAAACCGGTCCACCACGATAAGGTCTAGCGTCCCTGGGCAGGTAGGTACACGGATTGAAAACATGACAATGACAACACCCAACAATATTACATTTTTTCCTAAAAAGTTACTAAGCCAGTTCTTCATATTATAAGAATGGCACTAGTAAAACAATACAACTACTAAAACGTTTAGTAAATAAATAGGTCGCTTAGGAATCATCTGTGGAGACGACGAGGCAAGAATAGTATTGGCTACAGATACAGTGTAATTGTGTGTAGCACGGCCAAGACTAAGGTTGGAATTCATAGTCGGCCCCTACACCTAGGGGCGCCCATTGTTACCAAGGTAACAGTTGTTTCCATGTTATTTCCCATAAACAAAACAAATCCATAGCAACAATGGGTGCCCCTAGGTGTAGGGGCCGACTATGAATTCCAACCTAAGGTTGGAATTCATAGTCGGCCCCTACACCTAGGGGCACCCATTGTTGCTATGGATTTGTTTTGTTTATGGGAAATAACATGGAAACAACTGTTACCTTGGTAACAATGGGCGCCCCTAGGTGTAGGGGCCGACTATGAATTCCAACCTTAGAATAATAATATAATTACCATTTAATTGGAATGTATTTATTTGTCGACCAACCAACAATGTTCTAGAATGCACCGTAATCGTAGGCCTATGCGACTTCCGTGTGGGCTCATATCTGGACACTCTCCAACTCTTTGCTGTTGCATTCCATGCAGTCTACTAATTATACTAACAACCAGGGGCGGCTCGTGGACGATATTTGTGGAGGTGCACATATTCAAATCATAACTAGAACACGCAACGAGGTGGCGCGGAATAGCTGGAGTCTGGGGCTTAGCCCCAGCCGCCGGAGGTTTACAGCTGTAGGCTGACAATTTTTGATACCTGCGTTATGTTTGATCTCCTAAACGCGATATCTTACCCTCAAAACGTTCAAAGAGAATGCCAGTGGTATACTTCAATTCAGGTTGTCACAGATAAGATTACCTCGATGATACATAAAGTTGTAATAAGTAAAAACTTACAATACTATATAAAATTGTAAAATTACATACCCAAACATTTTTTCGTCCACTCCTTCGACACGCACCTCGCCCACTTTATACTATATGTGCGTTTAGCTGTAACCGCCAATTGAACCAAATCTAATTTTGGGGTTGGCCGGGCTCGTCTTTTTATTTGTAATATTGTTCCTCTAATGTTTATCTTGAAAAACTGTTTTTTTTATTAGATCACTCTTATGATTGACGTCATTATTTAAAACTACACATTGATTGATTGAACAAACTTACTTATCCAAATGATAGCTGGCTACTGACTAGTGTCCGCATGTCGCGCGGGGGCGATGGACCGACCGCAGGTAGCCTACCCTCCTCCTAGGGTTGGTTGCAAGCTACCCTGTTCGTTCGCACGTGCTCCAATGTGGCTATAAGAACCGTGTTAGTTCAAAAAAAAAAATGTCAGGTTAGTTTTAACGTCTTAAACATGGGCCTTACGAAGAGTTGTGTTCGCACACGGGATGGTGTGCGCGTAGAGGGTTTGAATGGGCAACAGATACCTTGGGGCGGGAACGGACATTTACTGCAGAATGACTCCTGCCGAATATACATGCTCTGGCCCGGCCATAATAAAACATTAGTTGGAAATTGAAATTGAAAATTAAGATTAGATTTTAAATTTATTTTTTGTTTATTTATCGCAAATATTTTGGGGGTGCGCGTGCGTATGTGCGCATATGCACGAGCCGCCCCTGCTAACAACACTAGTCTATGACCATTTGCGAGAAAAATGCAAGCAAGCCATTGTTTCTAACTACAAGACAAGGTAACAGTGGTTGTGTATAATTAGTTAATTACCTGTTTGTGCATTTCGACGTTGAGGCCGTACGACATCTCGTAATACTGAAAGCAAAAAAGAACCTCAATGAAATTTATGAAGAGCAGACTCAATGATGCGGGCTGAGGGTGCTCAATGCTCATGGATCATCTAATATCAATGTTTTCAGACTAATAGTTATTAATTAACAGTTAATTAATAATAATAACAGTTAATTAATAAGAACATAATTAACAGATTAAACAAAGAGCTGTGTTTTGTGTGAGCAAGAAATAATTGAAAATGATAATATAACATAATTATGACGACGTAACATAAATATAACATAAATGCAACATACATAAATAAAAATAAATACGATAAAAGTCCCCGTATATATACGTACGTACGTGTAACATTAACATATACGGAAATAACGCAGACAGTACCGGTATATACACACCGAAATTTACTATGAAAGCTTAGCATAGGTAGGCCTAAAGCACCATGTGTACGTCTTACGTTCGTTATAACTTTGCATTACGAAACTATTTGCATATCTAATCTATAATAACTATTTATTTATACATGTTCTTCCCGACTTCACGGTCCATAGCGTCCAGTGACTGCTAATAATGAACTAAGCGATGTAAACATACAGAATCGCAAAACCCATCATAATAAAATTTCGGGCGCGAAGATCTAAACCTCGATGCAGTGGCGTAGCGTAGGGCCCTTGGCCACATAAGCAGACTACTTCTGTGATACGTATTGCGGATTGACAACCACCACCAGCACTAGCACTAACAAATCACAATTACCACGCCCATTTCGAAAACACGTTTGTATCAGCACATTCGTCGATAACCGATGCAAAACCAAAAATGTTTTAATTATCAAGTGTCGTGACTCGTGCGTGAGCATATCCTAGTATCTATGGTGGCGAGGACATTCTATAGACCTAATCTCTTCCTTGTCCACTCAGATAACTGGATGTCGTGGGGCTGTTCTGTTAGTTAGCACCATGATCTAATAACTATATAGCTGAGCTGCCCACCCAAATAACCTTCTTGGACCATGAGTTAGCACAACCCTTGACTGCCTTGGGGTTGTGAGGTGTGGGCTTTACCACCTCTCCATAGGTTAATTTCATCATTATATTCACATATCACCCCCCCCCCCCCCCCACCCTCTGTTCAGCGTATCGATTAGCGCCATCGCATAAAAATGAGATGTTAAGCCCCAATTTCCTCCTTCCACCAAGAAAACTTGCAGGGAGTGAAAATTTTCTAGCGGTTTTTAATACGAAGTGAGCAAATTATTTCAGCAATATTTGAAATACTATATTTTCGTAATGATGATCTCATCCTAAAATGTTCTTGTGTGTGTAACGTAGACACACTTGTCAAATTCATCCAAGAGCTTACTTACCGTGCGAAAATGATAATAACATTGACGAAAAAATGTTTTCCGAGGTTTTCGAGCCAAATGACGAACGTAGAGGAGCCAAAATATGAATGCCAAGAAGATGAGTAAAAAAATTGTGAAAACGCATTTAGAACAACAACAACGCGTTTTGTGTTTGTTTTACTTACTTGACGACATCATCCAATACTTATTTTTGTACTCGGGAGTAACAGCTTCCCAATAACACGGCAACATTAGAGTTATTATTGGATGTTTGTGAGATCTGAAGGCCATACGGTATCACATTCTGGAGTTGCTATTCTCGGCAACTGTAGGACCTTATATTGTATAGAGAGAGACCTTATTGCCCAATCGGTGGTAATACCGAGTTACATTTAGAGCGGTAAGAGACAAACTTTCTGAAAATAATTATGATATCGATTATTTTATCGCCCACCCCCCCCCCTAATAAATATTCCTGATAGTTGTCAGTTTGTGACATGATGTCTTCTTAGTTATACGGATACGTAGTCATCACTTGAAGTGAGATGTCAGAAAGTGACAACTTAGGGCCCTGCTCTGTCCTTCGACCGGATTTTAAACCAAGAACAACCTGTTGAGACCAATGGTATAACTGAAAATCGTGACGCCAATACGAAGAATGCCACTGCCTCCTATGTTGAATTTCTTAGGACCAGTGCCGTACCCGTCACTCGCAGTGTAAAGTGTAACCCTGCTCATACGCCACTGCCTCTATATGTTGACTTTCTTAGGACCAGTGCCGTACCCGTCACTCGCAGTGTAAAGTGTAACCCTGCTCATACGCCACTGCCTCTATATGTTGACTTTCTTAGGACCAGTGCCGTACCCGTCACTCGCAGTGTAACCCTGCTCATACGCCACTGCCTCTATGTTGTATTTCTTAGGACCAGTGCCGTACCCGTCACTCGCAGTGTAAAGTGTAACCCTGCTCATACGCCACTGCCTCTATATGTTGACTTTCTTAGGACCAATGCTGTACCCGTCACTTGCAGTGTAAATATTTCTGTGCCATCCATTATATCGAGCGCATGAATCGAACGAAGCTGGCAACAGCAACACAGAAACCGCCAAACATCTCGCTCAACACCTTAGTGGGATTACGGGATTTCACGGTCAGCGCTACATGCGGCGATTGGAGGAACCCTAGGGCGCTGATACGCTCAGATCATCTCAGATAATCTAAAATAGAGCGAGCGTTTTCATTTTATTTGTATGCCACGTCTTGTTTGGTTTTTGTTTATTTTTATTTCCCCTCAACCCGTAAAATTATATTTGGGGATATAACTTTGGCAACTGAGGTGGCTCTATGTCATATTAATAAATGCATAAATACAACTGTCTATTATGGGCATGCTAAGCGGTTTAAAAAACACAGACACCAAATATCGAAAGTTCCATTCCTAGTACCACGTACACAATAGTAGTATTTACCAGAATAATATTATAATCAACCATTTATTTACATATAACCTCTTACAAAGAATAATGCAAATAATTACCCGTTCTCTCGATTGTCTTTGAGAACGGAATGTTTACTAATTACAAGGAAGTGCAATGCACTGACTCACCATTACGTAATGTCGTTGCATTTCAGTCTTCTCGTTCGCAAGTTTCTCACACTCGAGTTTGAGTCTGCAACAAACAAACAAAGAACAACAGTTATAATAGGCGCGGGCACCCTCGCGAGCACGCATACAAATATTCGCAGCTCGGCTCCCCCGAGCACCATACTGGTCTCCCTCCGGCATCACATTACGCTCTTGTGCTCCACTCCTATCCTACTTCAATTAGAAGTGTGAACTTTTGTCCGAGGGGGATCTAGAGATAAGAGTTGTGGAAAGAGAGAGTTGCGAAGATTGTTAGGAAGGTGTCGTATGCCAACGTTTGACTTTGATACATATGAATCTCATCAACTTACATTAGGTTTTATGCATGCTATTTTTTAAACGTTTACATGGGGAAACGTGTTTTATTATTATAATATTATTATTATGTATGTATGTTACTATTACATCTAGTTTTTAGTTACTTTTAGCATGGGCTAGCCATCACTCTCTGCCATGCCACATGAAAAAAACACATTTCATAAAAAAAAAATCCCTAGCAACAGTGTGTGTTGGTACAGAATGGGTTGACAATGACTCAGACCTATGTAAGTGTCGCAGTGTTTCCTCTCACCTCGGGTGTCTGTAAGTGTAACTTACACCGGCTGAATGAGGACCCCAGACTAGCTGGAAGGTTATAGTTTCAGCTGCCATAGCATTATACCAAGCAAGCTAAACAATGAACAATCGCGACCACTATCTGGGTTTCTTGGAATGCGAGTAATTGATACTTGTCATTACTTACGTGTGGTACTGAGCTTGAAGGAAATTAAATTCCTCCTTGATGCGTTCGCACGTCTCGGCGACTGTGAACTTGAGTTGGTGCGCCGGCTGTGGTGGGGGGCCCTGCAATCAGATGTCAAGACGAGGTCACTCTACAGGTCACAAGTGCATGGAAGAACAAAGCACACCGCACTCAAGCAACTTCTTTGCTTTAGTTCGATTCAGAGACATAGAAAATACTCAAAGATACACTTGAAAAAACATCAAACTCCTTAGTTGTCTTGGCTAAATGAATTATCAGTCTTCCAGTAAATTCACACATATAACAGAGTACCAATAATCAGACTTGAGTCTAGAGGAAAGCTTTGAATGTGTTTTATGAGCCAACAACGATTTGTTTCGGCTCCAGCAGAGATCGGTAACAAGTTCGATCTATTCTTGTAAGTTGATATCATTAGATGGGAACCCCATCCATTCTCACCGACTCAACTGCCACAGCCCAGCAGAACTCACTTACAAACTTGTAAGACGAATACAAAAGCTATCACGCTAGCTAAAAATAGCGTTGCAGTATTATAATATATTTTAGAACACACTCATCGAACTCCCAATTTGTTGTCAAAGGGTGTACAACGTTTATACTTGGTTTTGTTGCTGCCAATACGTGAGTTATTGAGTATTGTAATGTTGTTGTTCTTGTTCCTAGACATAACACGAGATGGTCATGCACACTTGGATAATGAGACGGGGGGAGGGGGGGGGGTTATTGCATCACTCGCTGGCTGCTTGTGTTGTGTTGTGTGCACTTAGCATATGGCGGGGGGCGCGACTATCAGCAGCAGATGGATGGAGGCTGAGGAGCATTTTCATCGCATGAAAAGGGTGCTAATATATTCGAGTCGACGAGCTTTTATACCATTCAAAAACAAATTTGGGAAATAAGTGTGGCCATAGATGTTATTTAAATGAACCGATTAGGTTATTAAAAAACGAATTAACGTAGTCCATATGTTTATAAAATCATACTATTGCGTAACGTCCACATGGTATGGTAAAACCATGGATGCTGCGTTCAAGGTTCGAGTCCAGGCTAGGGACATGTGGAATTTGTTTCACCCACTCTTAGTCTGGCAACAGCTATAATGAGATCATGATCATCATAAATAATGTCGCACAGAGCGAAAAAGAATCAGATTTCAGAACTAATCGATATTCTTTTTCTATTTCTATAACTTGACAACTAGCCCGCAAACAAATGACACAATTCGATTGTTGAGCAACATATAATCAGTCCGCGATGAGTCACGTATCACACCATGTAATCAGCCGCTGCCGTCCTTGAACGACTGACAGAATATTTAGTGATGTACGTCAATTCCGCTTTATTTTCCTGTATAAAGAGCTCGAAATACATAGATTTACCGTAAAGATTGGCAATCACGAAAATTATCCACCGAATCGGACGGTTATAAAAATCGCATGTCGGGATGGCGTCCATTGTTTGGGGACGCGTCGAGCGCGAATAGGCATATATTGTAATGGAATTATAATATCCTGCACGTAGGTCGGTCTGTACAATGTGTACTGTGTACACGCAACCCGCGCCCCGACAAGTAGCGTGTCACGAGACCTTTGTCTGCATGAAGAGACGAGACAAAGCCGGGAATGTGCTCGCCCAGCCGGCACGAGAGAGTGCCCGTCAACCACCCCCGCATATGACGAGACAGGCTTCGAGACCCACGACCTACATACATGAACTTTGCGCCTGCCTGATGATAATCTCGATAGTTTGCGTTGAGCCGATATTAAAACAATCGCCGAGATCGGTCACTGCACGATTTGTGATCATTTTTTCTAATATCAAAACCAATTTTAATTAATACCTCGAGAAAAGTAAGATCTGACTGTATTTCAACTTTAGAGTATGTATATTATACTGCACTCAAACCCCCGTCATCCTCCCTCCCCATATATCAGTCCTCTGTGAACCCAATTGTACACCTTGAAATAAAACATGGGTGTGCCGGTGCGTATTGTCAGTACTATTAGTTTATTGAGAGTGGCAATGCGAGCGAGATGTTCAACAGAACACGGTTGCAACGGGATCGTGGCGACTCGCCACGTTTCATTCTGTTGTATCGACAATTAAAACGTACACCACGTGGATAGAACCCTTACAAAAAGTTATTGAATTAATTGTCTTATTGCCAGTATGTTCGTAAACCCCTTACGAGCCTTAGTGAAGAACATAGTAGGGGTGATCTCGGCTCAATCGCAGTTTCGCGGTGGATTAGTGCGTACTGGGTTAGGGGGGAAGAACCGTCGAAAGTGCGGACAACAATTGTGTTTGTCCGCATAATGAGTATAACACACGCCCCCCCCCCCCGTCCCTCTGTCTACTTTGCATTCCTCTCAAAATCTGACGTTCTTCGTTTTTAAATAGACTATACGTTCAAGGATCATCATTCTTGACGTTGTACCGTAGCTGTAATTAGTAAGGTAAGGTACATAGCTAGCGTATCAATGGCATGAGTGGCTTGGCTATCGTGCGGTACAGATTTCTTCACGCCACTGCGGTTTACAAAATACCGAAACGTTTTTCTATAAACACACTTAGCAACAATCACAAACTAACACGTTCAATGTTCATGCTTTTAACTCCCGCAGTTGTTGCGTAAGTATTTTATAATACGGATCTATATTACTGTAAGGCAATACAATTTAAAATGATATGTGATGTAATTAATTGTGAGATGAAGGGAAGGCGAATTACGTCATAAACACATGTCCCGCAGGATCCGACGTCTCGCACGCTCGGAACTGGGAATATGTCGCCGATTGGTGATCCACTGGCTGAGACGGTGAAGATAGGTTCGAATACCGTCACCGATAACTTGGCCGCGGGCGCGGGGAGTATATATACGCCACCGCCACCAATGAGCGAGTAATTGGAAAGTGAATTGAAGACTAATCTCGGCGGAAGGACGCCACATCGTTACGTCACGCTATCACGAGCAACGCTGCAACTTCAAGGCAAAACAATAATTCACGGTACGAAGATTGTTGCCGAAACAAGACGTACGATCGGTCATTATCTCGTCCAGTAATAAGTAACTTTTCTATGACTAGACAACGCGCTACTTTGGCTATATTCGTAGCTTTTGTTCCTATAATAATATCTATATATTCTTCACTATATAAATGCGACCAAATTATGCTTGGTTTTGTTTCTATAATATCTATCTTCAACACATAAATTCGACAAAAACATGCTTGGTAATCAGAGCCCTCAGCAAACATAGTACTAATTAATTAATTAACCTCAAGATTCCTCGACTCTGGGGCTGAACCTCACAATAGAATCGGTCATGTTTTCACAATCATATGACGAAATCCGGTTTTGTGTTCTATTTGTAATTCTTTTATTCTACGCCTCATCAGTAAAATTTCAGAATAGCCGCCACTGTCTCTAAATCTACTAGTAATAAAGTTTAGTACGCGGGCCACGCGGTTTAGTAACTAAACGTTTCATCAAAGACCGGAGTGAAACACAACCGCAACAGCGCCAGATCGGCCTCTTGCATTTGAACGTCCTCGGCTCGACAGTCGGCATCGGCACAGCATAATCCATCGCGGAACCAACCAGCTATTACGAGTATTGACGACACGTATAATTCCAGTTGTTGAGAGTACAGTCTTCTAATACGGCGCATCGATTAGACGCAAATCGGTCTGGCCTGGCGGACCTACGGTTATAATAGATATTTATCCAAGTGTTCATCACACAGCACAGCAGGCAGGCACTCAAAGCTCCCAGCATTACGAGGACGTGTACGAGTGCATGACATGACATGAGCGCTTGAACAAACACAATCGTGTTATCGTAGGTTTGGCGACCAATCACCTGGTGACATGAGGGGTTGAAGGGGGAAGAGGACCCCAGAACTAAAGTAATTCGTTCAGACAACCGGGAAAGGGAAAAAAGGGTACCTCACGACAAAGCCACCCAGAAGCGCCGAAAATGCACATTGGTGTGACTGTGGGAAGGCTTTGTTACAACTTTCGTAATGTCAAGATAAGTTAATTTAATAAAAATGTCTTATTGCATTGGTCTGCTGATACCGTCGCCGTGTATTATGCGTATCTTTTGGGGGTCCTTCGCGTACCTCGACGCACCTTTGCGTAACATTTACGTGACAAGGAGAGTGTCAATAACAAAAACAACGGGGGGGGGGGGTTATTACTGGTATTACACGTAGAACGCTGGGTACGAGGTAAAGCCTCCAGTAACAGGTGAATTACTATTTTTGATTTATTCAATTGTCCACAAATCGATGATACACGAAACGAACGAATAGTTAATTGATATAAAATCACTAATGAATCGAACGGTGCCATGGGTCACTGATTGCAAAAGTTACAATAGTTGTACCAGAGTCGATAAAGAAGTTTCCCTCCTAGGGGGAGAACTTCTCTATCGACTTTGGTTGTACTTAAATTCAGAGGAGACGACAAGACGCTTCTTACGTCCTTCGCTTCGTTGTGCTTCTAACCTGAGTGATTACTCGTATATCCTTACAGTGGTGCACCGTGCATCCATACTAAACGTCAACCTTACAAACACGACCTGATATTGGGGCGGGGGGGGGGGGGGGGGGGCTGCTGCTTGTTTTGATCGGATGCATGGGATGGATTTTATTACAGTACGCCGCAATGATTGATTAATTAACTAATTAGGCTAGTGTTTGTGGAGAGCGGTCAGAATACCAAGGCTCTTGCCACAACGGCCGAGCAGATCTGAGGTGCATTCCATCGGGCGAAGAGTATCTGGCTGGCAAATGATGCAATGAACACAGGTGCAAACAGCTATACAGAGACCGCGGTCGGTACAACACTATGTGTTGTCAAGATTGTTATATGAGGAGACTGGCAAGGCAAGATCGATAGAGCCTGAATGTGTGTGTGAGAGAGAAATACAGAGAAACGTTAAGTTGTATGCTCCATATTTTATGCATGATCGTAAAATGCCAAACCGTATTTCTACTCCTTCTTGTACTTGAGCCAGAATGAAAAATTACGTTTATGACGCAACAGTTATTAGCTATAGCAAGCTCAGTATCATAGCACCCACCCTACCGATTACGCTCTGCAAGTAATCAACGATGATTCCGGTTAGAACAAATTATACAAGCTTAGTTCGTTATAATCTATCAAAATGAGGACCAGTACTCACTAAGTTTTATTCGAGATTAGTTACATTTCAAATTGTGTAGAGGCCCAAAAGCTATCTTTCCGCATGCTCACACCACATGCGCATGCTTTTTCGCGTAGTTCTTTTCTACTACACAGACAACTTTTGATTTATCATTTGGTGTTGTAGTTTTCAATTATTATCATCACTACTTTGCTGGTTTCAAATATACATGTTGGGAATTACAGAAGTAAACAAATAAATAGGTATTTTGCACTTGGCTGTTTCGTTAATTTGAGATAATTTAGTGCGAGCCATCCATATATACAGCTTTTCAACGCGGTACGAGTTTTTAAGATTGACTATCAGGTTGTTGTCTTGTTTCCGGATATTAACGGCCCTTCAATCTTGCCAGACGATAAGATCACGAAAAGATGGCCAATGCGGCATTACAATCGGTTCTGCAGTAGACAAAACTTATGTCGCGCGCTTTGTGGGCCCGTGCTATGTTATATACTCACCCGCATTGCAAGAGAACCACACCCGACACGTGGCCTACTCCCAGGGAGTATGATGACGATGCGGCCAGGGTTGGCAGTACAAGATTCGCGTTGCAGCCTCAACCTCCGCACGATTGATAACGAGACTGTATGAGCGCTTGTTGTGTACTCAAGCATACAGTTGTACTTCCGGATTGATACTAATGACTTACAAACTACAAACTCAGGTCATGAACAACGTCTCAAAAATTATTTCGCTATACAAGAAAGGAAAGTTCATATCCCCATCGTGCTAAAACTAATGATATACAAAGGAAATGCGATAATTTAAGTTTGCGAGTAGTCTTTTCGGACAAGGTCCATGGCTTACGTCGACTACGCCACTGTATAAGTAATTATACGAAGTGAGTGTGTGGAGTAGAGTGCCTTACACGACAACAACTTGTCTGACAGATATGCTCTGCTGGTTGCCAAGCGTGAGTTCTGTAGGGGAACCAACCGTCTAGCCTCGCAGTCTGGGGAGTGTGCGCGACCTGGGATCATGATGGAAGACCGTGACGGCGATCTTGATTTAATTTTAGTTCGGATATATACAACCGCTACACGTCACGTCAAAAAAAAATACCGCTTCGCACAACCGCTCTTCACCTCGCACCTCCATGGCCCTTCCCAAACAAACAACTCACTGGCATTTGGACAAAAGTCTCGTGTGCAATGAAACTGAAAGAAGTGATGCGCCGATGATGTCTGCAGGAGTCAGAGTTCAAAAAGCTTTAAAACATATTTTAAAATATAAATTATTGGTATTATCGGATTTGATCCAAAAACGTAGTGACGTTTGCAAATTATTTTGTTTCGTTATCTCTGTAGATTCTGAGCATCTGCGGTATCTGCCCACAATTTTGATTTCAAACGGAAAACTTAGATTCCCACGCTTTTTGAGCTGACTGCTACAGAATCACCCACAATTGTCGGTACCGGGGGTCAATCCGGAAATCGTGGTTCTTATGTTTACAATTAAATCGTAATGTCGTAATGAGAAAATGTACGATTGCGATCCTGATTATGATGGGCTTCTAATGAAAAGTAAGGTTTCTCCATATATGAAAGCGGGGCGGCACTGTTGTTCTGTCTCTCAACCAATCCTGACATTAGTATTGCATGAATTATAATAACTGAAAAGGCTTGATTGAAAATGGGAGGTTATAACTTATATAAGCAAAAAATTCCGAAATAATAACACAACTCAGGTTAATTCTAAAGCAGTTACGCGCCAGCCGATTCTGTAGTTTTGTTGAATAAATTGTGAATGCAGTGAATACTAGTCATAATTTGAAAAAACTAGTTTGTACATCCCTCGAAGCTATAAAATTATTTCAGAGCAAATGGCTGGGCGGTTTCGTCGTCGAGAAAAAGTGTCGTTTTTTCTATCGATCTGTATTCCCTCGACCAGTGACCCCCCCCCCCCTCCCCCTCCCCCTATCCCGCCCCTACGGAGTCTGGATACACGAGTCTTCTCTTGCTAATACAGGACAATAATTGGTTGCGTGGGGTGAGAGAGCTGTTGATGAAAGGGGAGGGAGGATTGAGGGAGGGGGGGGGGGGGGGGGGGGGGAGTGCTCGGTTCAAATCGCTATCCAACCAACTCCTCAATGTAGTCGCAGAGCGTGAAAAAGTCGACGCCTGTTACAGACTCACGATTGTACGTTCGTCCAGGGACATGATTATAAGGCTTTTTACACGAAACAAAATGGGCATGACATCCAAATAAATTATTCAAGTTTTTTTTTCCTTCCTCCTCGACGCCGAGGAGAGGTCGAAGAATGTACAACAACCAGCAGACCACGAGACTTGTACATCACAGTAATCAATGTCATTGTCACAGTGAAGAGGGAGGGGGAGGGGGGGGGGGAATCAACCATCCCATGCACTCATTCCATCATCAAGCGCAAATACACTACATTACCAAACTTCGGATGCAATATTAGCGATGCACAAATATGGTCAAATTTTGTTTGTAAATCATCTAGATGCAATTTTCATGATTGCAGCAAGGTTAACGAGTAACGTGCTGCTTTTCAGTTTGCATGTGCTATAAGCAAAACACAATTCATGTTATCTATGGTTCGATAAGTGTTTATTGCGAGAAAGGGAGGCCACACACCTCTACTGACGGCGTTTATAATAATCGAGCTGTGAATCGATGATACGAGCAAACACAAACAACCAAACCGAACGTTAAGATCGATCAGATTCGAACTCATCCTCACTGCGAGCAACGACCCCTCCCTCTGTTCACCTTCCTCACATTCCGCGCTGCCAGCGATAGAAAATGCGCACTTACCATTGTTCAATATTCATAAAAAGAAATGTCTTCATTCTGTGTGCATTGCTGTGTATTGTACGTATTGTATTGCATCGTTTGAATCAGACAAATGAGACAACACAACATAACATACGAAACCGAAACACAGGCTTTTAATCAAATTGCTAGCAGCTTATTGACCGGGAAATGTTTTATACCAGAACCAGTAAGTTTTCACTCGAGTTGAATCGCACTCGGAAAGTCGCACAATTGCTCCTCATATTGAGAGTGAGTAAAATAAAATCCAATGTAACCGAATACGTAACACTCTGGTATCTGTTGCACATATTTCACTAGTCGATTGCAAGTGATTACCGAATCAATGGTTTCGTAAGCAAGCAGGGATTAGCGATGAGTGTTTTGATGACGCAATCGATGATCTCAACCCCTCGAGACTTCGCGGAAGAGGGAAAAGAAAATACTTCCCCCATCGACGTTTTCCTCGTGTACCCAACAAGGCGCAGGGGGTGGGTGGGCATGATCTGAGGTTGTTTGACAGCAAGAATGTGTGTGTGTGGGGGGGGGGGGCAAACTATTTCCTTGAAGCGTTTATGAGACTGGACCTACAGCTTTACACACATTATGGACACATATTCTTTATTTTAAAATAAGACAGTGGCTACAACTAATAGAACGAGCCCTTTTTAAACATTCAACAGTGTAGTTTCTAAAAATATAACCCTTAAAAAAAACGCAAACTCGAAAATCGGAGTTTATAGAGCACAGTGGATACATATGTATCTAACAATCAAAATAACTATACCCTCCTGATTATAATATTTGATTTATTTATCATTCAGTTTATACGGCCACCCAGTGCGCTATAGACTCGGGTTTTCGATTTCAAGTAGGATCCTTGAGATATAATTTTTAAAAATGAAAAATTCGTGCAATTTTTTAACTGAGAGTATCCCTCCCTTATAGTTATAAATTTATACATATGCCACTTCAATAACTTGAAAACACAAAGGGCGTTGACAGCTCATTGTGATTTCGATATCAAATTCGATTTAGGTGTACATGAGCGCACACGAAACTAATTTAATTTGGAATACGAACGTACATACCTCGGATTGATAAAAATTCCATCTCATTTGTCTTCTTTGCCGGGTTCAAACGAATGCGCGTCGTTGCCGTCCCCCCCCCCCCCCACTTCCCCCAGCCCAGACTAATAATACAACTCACGCCGCGCGACCTGCAGTGTATACTCACTCACTCACTCATTCAGGTTATATTTTCCTCTTTCATTATTATACCCGTATCTGTCAAAAAGACCAGCCAAGCGAATTATCATCGTAGGCGGCAGCCTAGGCCTGCATATCTATTCGCGAGTCTGCTTTTTAATTGGGGTCTTTGCTGGGTGAGATGTGGGATCGCGCGGGCGGGGGGAGGGGGGCAACACAGAGGTGACACGTTTAATTAATGACTTCGCTTCAACAACTATTGAGCGTCTGGCGCGCAACAACAAGACTGTCATTTGAGGGAAATATAGGCATCCATTACTAGATTGAACCGATCTAGATGTGTTCCGTTTTATGCGCCTGTTGTAATATACGCGAGGGACAGATATTCTGAATGATTGTTCCCATCCTATCGTTCCTATTCCTACATTACTAAGCAAAGTGTTGTCTCTCCGTGTAAAAGTAGGCTATCCGTTTATTTATAATGTCTCGACAAGCTAATAAATATGTATATAATGCAAATTACTGAACGTACTCAATTTAGAAGAATGCTTCCATCGATATGTAAAAAAAAAAAATTGTTTAGTTCAGTAGATATATCGCCATATTACTGCTCTTTAGGATATCGCAGAGCGACATTTTTGTTCATTGTTTGAATGGCGTTTGCTACTTCGTGTTTCAGCACACCGTGGCTAATCGCAACGATGAGCGATGACTGGTAGCCTGATGGAAAAGATCATCAGTCAACCAGTGTCACAAGCACGTGCAATTACAAGGAGTATAGCTGGCTGGCATAGATGGAACGTGCAAGGCGCGCTGCCTTGCGAGTGTAAGTGACAAGACGAGAATATGTGGTTGCCCTCCCACCTGTAACGGTTACTACGTGTTTACAACAGGCTTGGGTCACATGGAGCATGCGCCAAAGTCGAATTATTGGCCACCTCGGGAATGTACTCACAGTAATATCGAGAGTAACCACCAAAACCACAGACCACACAACGCAAGCCGTTCGGTTCACAGATAGTGGAAAAACGCACCACTGATGACCAACCACTTCCATCAACGATAGGCTAATAAGAACATATTTTGAATGTTCGTTCCTTTTTCTATACTTCCATACAGTTGAGTTCGGCGCTTCGTGGACTATGATCGCCGCAAGGTTACGTGGAAATACATAACCGTCGAACGTTGACCACGTGTTTTATAAAGACAAAAACAGCAAAACTGCCGAAATGCTCAGACACGAGTGATGAACAGGATATGAATAGGATTGATGCATTCAACGCCAAGACACGCAAGCAAGGGTGGGGAAGACTGATCGTGTCGTCGGGTACGAGAAAGAATGCATCAAGTGAAATATACAGACATTAGCTACTGTTGTTACATTATGTGAGGTGAGATGCCCTCGTCAAACGAGGCTAACGACTACGATTCACTGCCATTACAATAAGCAACTTGAAACTAGTTAGACAGTAGTGGAAAGTCTCCACTAAAGGTGGGTCCACACTCTACTCGTGGTGACCGGAGGACGACTCTCGGACACATTGCTTATTTATTATCATATCCTTTTCCAATGTTTCTTCTCGTCTCTCTCTCTCTCTCTCTTATCATTCTCATTCATGCTTACCCTCTTTACGACCTAAATGCCCACCAACCCCTCATCACATCTACTCCCCTATTCCCCCCCCCCACCCCCCCCCAAACGAATTGTTCCCCCTTATGACTACCACGGCGATACGTGTAACGGAACTGATTCGCTAAGCTAGGTCATACGACCTAGCTGTCGAGTATGTCATTATCGTAAAATAAATAAATACTAATAAAATGATCAAACTGAACAGAAATCATGTTCATATGTAATTCTATCGAATGATTAGTAGTAATAACCATAGCCGAGTAAGATAATTGTACATCTGCCTTCGTAGGGTGCATTGGTATTCTTTTCAACTGTTGCGTTCCTTGTGCAGTACGTGACTTGAGCATATTTGGTCAATTCGGCTATTGGCTATCCGCCTAAAATGTGTATATACAACGTTTGCTTCGACTTTTCATCAAACTTCTTCAATTCAATAAGTTAAAGAGAAAGTTAGTCTGTGTAAAACGACTTTTGGAGTCACTGGCCACAAATTTAGCATTAAGGGTTCACTTGGGGATGCTACATCAGCTAAGTGAATTCTCAGCGCCCAAAGGGGCTCACGACGTACGCATGAAAACGGGACAAGTCATGTTGCACCCAGTGGCGGATCTAGACTTTCAGTCATGGGAGGAGCGATTATAGAAATCTAGCTATAAAAAAACTCTTTCTACTTTGTACTCGTCGTGCCTTACCCCAAGAAACACAAAATAATGGATATCACCGGGAAATTTGGACGAGATCGAAAATAGATCATATTGTAATTGTAACGTTTGACCATAATTTGCCAAACGTTAGAGGGGGACTAAAGTGACTAACTCAGTTTTAAAAAAAAGAACGTAGATGAACGAGTAAGTACATTCAATCCTTTTGCTATTTTATGAATAAAGTTAGGCACACTGTAAAACACACAAACAACCTTGTACAAACCTGTTTTGTGCACCGCTTTGAATATTTAATATTTTCTTTAATGGTAGGTAAAAGAATATTTTTGAAATTGAGCTCTTAACGAGGTAGTATAGCTAATTTAACGCTAAATAACGGTATCTTCCCCCATTAGTTTCGCGTTACACGTGAAGGGAGAATCGAACAACTTTGCAAAAGCGCTTTACTCTCCACCACTGCGGCCGCACGGAAAAAGAGTGTCAATCAATACAACTAGTTCTTCTAAATAATTTATTGCCATGGTTTCAGTCCCAACGGGATCTGCGAGTGTGTATATTTCAATAGCCAATATAGACATGAGTTTGACGTAAGCATTGCGAACAACAAGAACGATAGTTATACGTCGTGAGGGGAATGGAAGAATGGAATAGTCCCTGGAATGTCCTGTCCTGTGTGTTTTCCACGTCGCCTTCGCAAGACACACACATCACGACGTACTACCACAAAATATTCAAAACGACACTGAGCGAAATCGACCGACGAAAGTTCAAACAATTTATATTTAGGAATTTTTAAGATACGATGACAATAAGTCAACGACCAAACCCATTTTTTTAATTTTTTATATGCGTGTACACTTATGCGAAACTCACAAATAAATACTGTGAACTATACACATATTTGAGAGTGCATTGGAAGGTGACCGCGTTGTACTCGTCGGATGTGACAACCGGAAATGCGTGCAGACGCATCGTCGCTCTGGCGCGCGTGTCGATTGCGGTTGATTCCATTGTTCTCCTCTTGCGCTCAACAACGATATATCTTCACCTTCGAGCAGGTACGGCAGCGGCTAGAAATTGTTTGTGACCGATACTGATTACAATAAAGAAGTTGATAACTTCGAAGACCATGTTTAATTTCATTTCTAGTTACCGTTACTTCTGTATTAATATACATGTCAATGTGATAACGATATTTATACAATGTCTATGCTTGGCGGTGTTCCAGTATATTATATTAGTTGGTCGAGAGTGAGTGAGGACGTCAGATTGATTCTGAAACAATAGCTCGTCCTTGGTCTATCAGAACGCGCGTCAATTGTTGGCGCGAACGGTGCGCCAATGTTTTGCAGCCGTTTCGCCCGCGAGCTAGAGAAAAGAAACACCCGCACAGCATCTGTGGCGGGAAGCGTCTTGTTGCGGGCGTTGATCCGATCAACATATACACGAGGCAGTATTATACGCAGTGGTGCAACCGGGACAACACTTTACACTACTACCTACAATGAAAACAACTAAATCGAACAGGAGAAGAGCCACTTGACTTGTTTTCACAAAGGTAGCAACCCAGTGGCGTAGCAACATTTTCTGGGCCCCCCCGCAGTGGTTATATAAAGCCCCCCCCCCCCCCCCTCTTAATTATTTTTAGCTTTAATAAATTTACAGCAAACAACACATACAAGACGACAATCAGGGAACTTATCACTGCACGGAACACAAAGTATTATTTGTATTGTCTAACTTATGAATACTATGATACGATAAAAAAAATAACGTCACTCATCTAATTGTTCGTTGATTTAAACAGGGCAGGAAGTTAAGAACGGTGCAATAGGACTCACTGGAACTAGAAGTGTCTCTTTCGAGCCTTCGTTTGGGCAAAATCGTTTATGAGGGATTCTACATCCATTTGTTTTGCTCGAGCTGCTTCAATAGAAAGCAGCGATAGACCATGAAGACGTGACTGACTCATTGTGTTTCTCAGATAAGACTTAACACTTAATGAGTTTTGATTTTGAGAATGATCGTTCAGCAGTCGCAAGTCGCAACGGTAACGGGTAGAGTGAGGAAAAGCATAAACGCTAGACAAACCTCACTGAAAGCGGAAGATACTGAAAAATAGTCCACAATTAACAGTCGAGCTAAATCAAACACTGAACAGGCTTTGTTGGTTATTTCATTTCGAAGGGCTGAACGAAACGATAGGAGTTGGAGGGGAAATTCTTCAGTCAGATCGTTGGAATACTTGTTGAATAATACAGTACTTTCTGTGATGATTTCGTTGTCAGAAGCAGTTCTTAGATACTCTGGTGTTAGAACACGAAATGTGTGTAGGCCTACCACTGTGTTCATGCCTCGAAACCTTCCGTCTAGCTGCCTTGTTACGATATCTATGGCTGCATAGAACACATTGACCCCAAATCGCTCTTCACTGTTACATAACCTCTCGTCTCTACACAACTCGTCGTAATGTCGTTTAATTCGACCACTTCGCTTGTCTTCGAACTCTTCCCGTACTCCCCACTTCACAGCAACATCAACTGCTTCATTTTTTATTTCATCATACTGATTTCGGTACTGAGAAATAGTTACTAGCCCCCGCTCGATGTGTTGTACAGCTTTCATTAAATCAATGTTTACAGTTTGCAACAATTTAGACGCCATATTTACTGCATCGATAATTTTATATATTACAAGCACGAAAACAAACTCAAACTTTTCCATGTGATGTTTCAGTCGTATTGCTCCTTCACGTTCATCTTTTTTCTTGCTTTCAAGAATTATTTTTGTGAGTGCTTTTAATATGTCCGTATAACGTAACTTCACTCCCAATAAAGAAGTCAAACGTCCAGCCCATCGTGTAGGATTTAGTTTTTTAATGGTGATTACGGATTCACTTGTAAATGAGGAAAGAATGTCCCAACGCAGTATACTATGACCAAAATATACAAATATCTCTTCTAAGATTCCGAAGAATGATCTTATGTCAAAGAATGCATCTTTATATAAGAAAAGTTTACTCTTCCTCTATCTATACCTACTTTTCAATACAAAACAATATTTTTATTTGTTCGTAAGTTTTTGCGAGACCATCGTTTCTTTGAACTGCCCAATTTTAAATCAAAATTCAACAGACGAGAATAGGGCCTTAAATGACTTGGCAGGGGCCCCGAGGGGCCCCAGCCAGGCCAGGGCCCCCCCGCGATCGCGGGGGCTGCGGGGGCAGTGGCTACGCCACTGTAGCAACCAATCTATGCAATCAAGTCAGCTGACAACCAATCGTCACTAGCATATTCACATAACCAACAACTAACCACGTGTTGGTAAAGAAGGTTTCTGTACTATAATTACCCCGGGTCCAGCGGGGTTGTTCCAGTATAAAATGAAGTCACCACAACGTATGGATTGCCACTTGTTGATTGAGGTTGAATTTGATTATTTGGTGTTACATGGCGTACTCAGCCGCAACGTTATAATAATACGACCAGCCATATCTTGTCAGCTCTAGCGACAGGAAGAGCTACCCTGGACCTATTGTATCCCGGGGCCAAATGGGAGAGGAGATTATAGAGGGACAAGTAGGTCTAGAACTAGATTAAAACGGGGTTAATAGTTGGGAAGGGGAACGCGGAGGACCTCTTTCTTAGCATCTATTACTATATCAAGACAGTCTGCTGTCAGAGCTCAAAGAATGCTCACGTATATTTGTCAAACACGTGAATCTTACTTCTTACTTGTTGAGTAGTCCTCTCGAAAAGCCTCAGAAGTCAGAGACCCAGTCAGCGAAACTGGAAACTGAATGTGAAATGCGTTCTTAATCATATACCCATGTCAGAACTATATATATACCTGATACGTTCAAATGTTGTACATAGAAAAACCTAAGGCAGCCTTCGGCTTCATCCTGTGGTTAAAACTAAAACCTGAACACGGAGTTAACAGGTGAAGGTCTTTTAGATTTTGAACTAACGCGCACACATGATTTGTAGCGTTCATCTTTACAATTCGACGCATTCGAAGTTATAGCTGACGTGACTATATATAATTAAACCACATTTTAACGGCTTCCAGAAATCAGAATGTTTATGAAACGGTGGAGGCGAAGGGCATGTCGTACGTAGTGTTTCCTTGCTACGAGACTATAGTGACATTATTGCGTGAGAGAAGATCAAAGGTGCAAAGCATACAGAACAATGACAAGAATGCAGTCACTCCTTTCAACGAAGCCAAGGAACTTTTCAACACGTTGTATAGCCAGGCGAAGCTTACGTCATGTAGAATTGCAGATAATTTAATCGTTTGTATGTTTGTATCAAATAAAGGCATATTATTGGTATTTAGGAGACGATCAAAAACTACATATGCATCCCAAATACACCCCAACACGTTGTATAAAAATACTTTAGACAAATGTCTTGTAAATGAATATCTTGGTCAATATTAAGCCATACCCGGTTAGCGATGTTTTACACATAAATCAAATGATAGCTCTCTACCCTACCCATGCACACTTGGAACGCATGGGTAATTCATATGCCTCACGGGTAGACACTCCCCCCTCCCCTCCCCGCCAACAACATATACTTTCGTCAGAACACGTGCTGGCCCGACTGGCTGTTAGGAATCGTGCACCCACAAACAAGTCGACATTAATCATCATTAATTCTTTTGTGGTCGGGGCACCTGGGCCATCTCATGTTACAATCAGAGTGAACGTTCGGTTGAGTCTATCGCAGTCACGTTGTCACTCGTAGGCATAAAACATCACGCAGCAATTAGAATACACACACTTTCATCGTTCGGGGTCCGCAACAGCGTAGTCGTGTCGTGTCGTGAGCACAAGGCGTTTATATATAGTCAAATATGAAATCGGTCTAATCGGAACAAATGTAGGTTACATCGCTCTAGGCATAATTGGAGTAGTTCGTGAACTATTTGATTTCCGTTTCTAGATTTTGCTATACATATCACATCCAACGAACACCATTTTTATTTTTTATGTTATTATATGCTGCTCTTCAGTGGCACCAAATGATCATTTTAAGACGTCGAGCAAAAACGTGTTTAAACAGGCGTTCAAAAGGCAATATAAACAAAATATCGCCTTCGTCAACCAAGGCCTAGGGCGGCTGAGGCTTTCGCCCCATGCAGACCCCTAACAGTTCGGAATGTTACCGTTCTTTGCCCCATTGTGAGTTTCTGGGTACACCACTGTAGCACACTCTAACTAGGATTGTAATAATACATATAAATGCATGATAAATACTAAATAGTGTAGCATCTTACCGCACACGGGGGTATCAGTGACAAACACTTATAGTTAGATTCTCGACATTAGCTCCTGTCAGTAGTTACTGCATCTGAGAAGGGGCCAATTAATTGAAGAGCATGATTTGGTCAAGGGTTGCTTGCGGTTGTCAAGTGACAGCCTATAGCCAGGTATATATGAGCGTGGTCGTGTCAACCTTGATGCACACAATACGTACATCCATGGACCCGTGGGTATGCAGAGATTGATTACCTGATAGTGCGTGGATGTGCTATAGTAATTTACAATGAAACAGAGAGTGATTGATGATCAGTTGGAATAAAATAGTGTAAAAAAGTCTAGGGGACTCACATATACAAAAGTTTAGACACCCATCTATGTATAAACTAATTCGTGATGTGCGAACAGGATCATCGTGCACGTGCTTGGTGGTGTTACACACCACGTGCTTGGTAGTGTTATACGCCACGTGCTTGGTGGTGTTACACGCCAAATAGTTTCATTGCGTGGCTCTTACTCGATAAGACGGAGCAGAACCCATAACGCCACAGCAATGGCCTAGTCTAAGGAAAATGTATATGAGAATGATGATATAATAACTTTGCCACTTTCTTTTAAATTATAAATTATTGTGCGGCCGTATGGGTTGTCTCAATCGAATTCATATACAAGAAAGGATGTTCCTGTAACTAATTCTATAAAATGGTATTGTTCAGTTCAGTCATTCCATTCTCATATTCCTCAAGATTGAGCGATAGGTAAAAGAGGGTCTGTCTGAATGGGGCTACTTAGTTTTACGCAACGAATGCGTCGTGCAAATGGGCAACATCCCCGTCTGCCGTCCGCCGAGCCACCAACAATGCACGCGTCCACTTTGCGCTGGTATATTTCTAACGAGGTTGGTTATGCTTATTTTTCCACGACAGCTGTAAATTTGAATTTGAATATGAAAGAGGGAGCAGCGCGAAGGCGTGGATCTCCACCCCCACCTCCGCCCCCGCCCCCCTCCCACCCCTCGTATCTCATGCCGTAAACCCCCGGGGGTGTCGGCGATGAGTTATTGCGTCAAATGTATCGTGTATATAGCAAGAGTTATTTCCACGTTCCCAATCATAGCCGCCCAATGGTCGACAGGCGCTTACGGCTCTCACGTGTCGATCTCGGCCTGCCTGCATGCACGCGTAATAGCGGCTATGATGATTCAAGGGGTTGGATGTTTTTTTCGGATCAATAAAAACGATACAAAGATCCTCTTGCACACAGCCCCCTGATAAAACAGACCTGTCCAAATGACATTTCCACATTACACGAGCTAAACGCAAAGCACAATAGCCATGGCTACCTTGGCGAAACGCATTACGACACGGGTTTATACACCGGTATGGTGAAACTTACAGTTGGTCCTAGTCGAGATCCTAATTTTACGATTCTTGATCAAATACAGTAATCTTTGATCCAATGTCTACCTGACATCGTGATGGATAATCAGGAATGCGTAACAGATTACGTGCGTGAAAATAAGTCCAACGAGACAATGGGAGACGCATCATAGGCCTTGCCGCTTATCGGTCCGTTACCCCTTTGGGCATGAACAATAATGTTTGTTTTGAGCACAAACAAAATACTGCAATGATTCGTTACTCTGTACCCTTGCCTGCTATCACTGGCAACGTCCTTACCTCAAAACACACACCCAAGAGATAAGGGATCTGTGCACACACTACACTAACTTTGCGCTAGTTTTGAAGGTTGAAAATTCAATTTCAGCCACCGTCAATCCTAATAGTTTTCGCAGCAAACCACAACAAATTGAATGCATGCATAAATAGTTGTTTCCAGGTACCTTCCCTACAAACGAAATATTTCGCCACGTGTCTACGGGAGCGGCAGTTTGTCCTCGTTTGTTGCGATCCATTTATAATTCATTCAGAATAATGTCGGTACTTTTAGTCGTAGTTTTTCCTGGTTTCGATTTTTACGTGTCTAATTTGACTTTCTAGGGCGGTAGTGGTTTAGGTCACGTCAATAACCAACACCAATTGCGCCTCCAACATTATTTCTTGTAGCTGTGATGGTATCTTCATGAAATCCAAAGTTATGTGTCACCAATTGACTGTATAGGTTCTCTAACGCGTACGGAGGCAAAGGACTACGACATACCTACGTATGTACAATACGTGACGTAATACAAGTACAACAATACACGCAGATTGAAATCCCATGCCCCTGACCGAACTTCATGCATGAGAATTTGCAACCAGCCTATTATGCCAATCAATGCCCATGCACTGTCTACCGAGACATGTGATTCCAGATGACTGTGTGTGACTCACCGCATATAATGCGACTTATTATGAATGTACAATCCAGCCAATTAGATTTATTTATGAGGTAACTATCAGGACGAATAAATTAATGCGATAATTAGAACAAAACCGCATAAAATTATTAGTGATTCATTGAGTGTTGAATGAATGTCAGTAAATCATTATAACAGCGCGCAAGTGGCGGTCACGTACTTCGCACATTTACATATATTTTTATAGTCAACGGTTATGGTACCTATGGTAATTTGACGCCCACTACATTAATGATAATGTATCGATCGCTTAATGCAATGGTAATCTTCAGTAATCATTCCTTACATTTTATAGCTCACGCGTTGTTAGTTTATTGGTTTCAACCACAGATAACAAACTAAACTGCTTCATCCTTGTTTGTTATCAACCGTTCCCGAAAGTTGTGCAAGTAGAAAATAGAAATCCAACGCAAACGCGACTGCCACAAAACAAATCCGGGACACTGCAAAGTAAAATCGTCCCGCCAAATTATTGACTGTCGTGGGCCAAAAGATATGTTCACGGGATTGTGCTAATCGAAACGGTATGCGCCATGGTCTAAACTAATGGTCTAGACATTCCTGTCGAGCGTGCGGTGTGCGCGATTGACAACGTGAAAAGGAAGGGTAAGGTCAACCGAAAAAAACACCCTCGATATGGGTTGAATAACCGAAGGGTAGAGAGCATTCATACACCAGAAAATGCTACGTATGAGATGGAATTGAATACAAAATGATAACATTTTGCATCTCGGTCACCACAGGTATACAGAGGCGCCCACTGTCCCTGGGGGTGGCGGATACGCCCCCCCCCCCCCCCCCCCCCCCCCCCCCGGAGCCCATCCATCTCGGCAAGGTTGTCAGATACACAAAATTATTATCGTGAACACATCTCTACGAAAAGGAACAAAGTCTGTGGTCAAGCTACTCGGTTGGTCGAAATCTTCCAACAGAAATTGATCCCACCGCCCATCCTGCCATTTACGTTCAAAGTTACGTTGCGACAGTACATTCAATTGGATTATCTGCCGACTTATTGGCGCCATGACAACGGCTCGAAATATGCAGGCATATTCAAATCAAATTAGGTAGCGAGCGGTTGGAGTGACATAATATGCCTCGCCTCAAACCCGCAAGACTATGTGGTGTACCGGTACGGGGGAGTCGAGAGCAGCATCAAATACTCTACTCATGCTCTATCATCTACACACTTTTTTTTACTCTCATTTACTCCCGACCTCTGGTATTCATCATTTTTTTTTCCACGCGCGAGCAAGCGAGCGAGAGAGGTCTTTGTTTCGCGCCGCCGTATCTTCTTGTCAGAGCTCGTGAACGAGGGGGGGGGGGGGGGGGGGGGGGGTGAGGCATACCTTGTGATAAGCACGAGTGGTCCGGTCTGCCATTATACAGTCAGTTTAGTTACCAGTAGTGACTGGGGCGGTATATTGCTTTTAAAATGTGATGTGAGTATGACGCAGAGAGCGACCGAATCTATAACACGCAACGTTATTAGAAACACTGTAATAATTTATAGCCCAAGTAGGAAGAACACCAAGTGCATAGAGGCGGATGAACTGGGTTCGAGACTTAGATGAAACACAATAATGTATTGCTACGAGAGACAGATATTTTTTAAAATTTCATGTTTGCGCGGGTATGTGACATTCCCTGAATTAGAAGTGTATACACCCGACAGGGTAATCTTACTTGGGTGTATGTCTTCTTGTTCCAAGAAGTATTAGAATAACACTACCTACTGTACTCCATGATTTTCACAAGAAATTGGGCAATTTTAGTAGAAGGTGCGCCATAGTTTGAACATATCCCTGACATCGCATATCTCCACAATTCACACTCCACCAACAGTGGACGTTCGCAGCACATTTCCATAAGTTGTGCAGACCGAGATTATTTTCACGACTAATAGTAATATCCATTGCATTGCCTACCTAACATAAAGTCCTATTTTTAATTAAACAAAGCAAGTCAAGATTTTTAAAATTTTACTTAGTTTTCACGCAAATCCACGTGCCTGGTCTGGAAACTTCGGCACACCCGAATCACCACCGAATGTATTGTCGTAATATTGTAAATAACTAAAGAAGATCGTGGAGGAGGGTCTGGGTAGGATAAGGATAGGAATATAGTAGTAATTCTAACAATTATTTTTTTAATTTGGCGGGTACTAACCCCTAAATACGCCTTCCGCCCCTTTGGCTTCGCTTGACATTTTGACAACAACAGTGACTTTAGAAGAAAGCTCTTTTACATTCTTTGATATTACATTACGAAATGTCAGAACTTTTGAATTGTCTTGAGTTGTGCGAGTAAAAAAGGTATGGTAAAAATATAGACCTCGTACGCCTAGGTCTTAAAAAAAAACAAAGAACATTTATTTTACTCATGTCATGTAGGTCTAACCTCTAGCCGAGGCCCTCACGAATTATAATGTCACTGTGGAGAAGAAGACTCACTTGCTAGAGGCTAGGCTAGGCTTATACTTAGGATAGAAGCATCGCACATCTATTCCAATTTCATAACCTAATTAGTAATTAGTAATAAGGAGGAACTAATAATACACGTCGTGAAGGCCTGAAGGGCTTAGGTAGATGGCTAATAGCCTAGGTTATGCCTAGTTCAGTCGAGGTTTAGGGCGTATCTCATATCTATTTTGACGCTACAATAATTAGTAATTGTTGCGATCGCTAGGCTAGCGAAAAGCTAGACGCATAAGCGCTATATTTTGTTTGTATACACCTTACCTAATTCTTTCCTTTCAAGAGAAAAATGAGAATATGTTCCTTGAACAAGTCAAATAAATAAAATGTCATCAGGCCTAGGCCTAGGCTAGACGTTACCTATACCTCGACTAGGCCTAGGCCTAGGCCTAGCCTGCCTTCATGAACCTACCGGCAAACCAAGGGCGGTTGCCTAATCTTCGACCCTCTAGCTAACCTAGCCTACCATGAACCTACCGGTAAACCTAGCCTAGGCCTAGGCCTAGCGTCTATCGAGTCGAACGCAGCTTGTAAACCGATCCATTAGTAAATAAGTACCTTAAAAAATAAAATCACCGGCATGGCTTTGAAGACAAGTTACGGTAAGCGAATAGGCATAGGCCTATCTAGGCCCAAGCCTAGGCCTAGGCATTATGCCGAACCAAAGCATGCTCCACCCACGCGCGCAACAAGAGCCATCCGGGATGGCTTTCTTCAAAAAGTTGAAGACTCTGAGGCCTAAATGACAGATCATAATAGACTTACCGCAGCAGATGGGTGCCTAGCTGGGGCTGGATACATGGCTGCTGTCCACAATCAGCAGCAACTTAATGCCATAAGAATATCACCTCCACATTTTCCACATTATGCTGAAATACAAACGACTGCACCTACAACACTCGGCACTCTTGTCACAATCGTAATTCCACTGGCCTAACGGTTCTTATCAAGACCCAAAACACAACAGCACTGACTCACATTATCAAGCAGAAAGACCGTCATCTTTACCGAACCATCGAACAATATTCGCGCATCCTAATTCAAATTTTACAAAAATTGTCAGGTTTTCGCACATCTAAAGCGCACAATCCATTGTTCCACCACCGCTAGCGCCAGATACTTTGCCTCTAATGGCGTATATCCCACGTGGTAGACTGGATGAAAACGTCACACACTTTTCCACCAATAATCGCTTAGAAGTTACTATGCTCCGCCTAATTTACGAAGACTGACGTCTACACATCAACTCCGCGTGGAGTATCGACCACAGATCATACATCCAAACATTCCTGTCCTGTCCAAATGCGTGATACCACTGTGCATGAAGTCGAAGACTACATCAGTCATACGTCTGGCTAAGATCATGCGCATGTTCAGTGGACTATTCAAACCCATTATTCTAGTATTATAAGACACGACACAAGATTTGGCCCGAAGAAATTATTTTTGTATTTAGTAATACATTTTCTCATTCGATATTTACTAATAATCAATGGGTGAATCTTATATTAGGAGCAGCTTGAGTCCCACTTTGTAGGAGGAGGGAGTTTCATCTTAGTGAGTTGGTATAACAAGTAATTGCACTAATTTACAGTTGTCCACCTACTGATAAGAACAGTCTTTTAACACTTAAGAGTCGAAAAACATATTTTTCATGTGGTTCGCAACTGCTACATTACTCATGGAAATGATTCGCGATCATGTAACTTCAAGTTTAGAAGAATGCAACAAAGATTTCTACTCTTTAACCGCCATTTTATTTTTTTCTGAGACATGAACCACGGCAACTTAATACTTATGGCAAAGTACCGCCAAGAACAAAACTCGATCTACATTTACCAAGGAAATAGTATTTGGAAGTAAATATAAAACCTAATCACTGAGTCTTGAGCCAACGTAAGGAAGTATCAACGTTATTAATACTCGATTTTGAATTATAAGTAACATACGAAAAGAAAACTTGCATTGCCCTCTATGAAACCCACTTCTGTGAAACGTATTCGTTTTAGTATCAAGTGTGCAGTGATATGATGGTGAAGTTCAATGCAGAGACCTCTACCTTATGTCCTTGGAACTCGGAAGTAAGTTGTACTAATATTATCAGGGATGTTGTCATCTTGATCGCCAGTGGCTCAGTGCGTGTTTGTCCGTCACAGCTGCCTTTGGAGAGCTGGGACGGATTAAAATTGTTATTTTTAATAATTTGTGAAGTTTTCAACTGATGATTAGAATCATGATGCAGGAAATGGATGTTAACGTTATTTACAACTCCGCAAGAGATGGCAAACTCGAACGATTGCGAGTAAGTAGATTCACAAGTACTTCCTAATTGAACAATAGCTGCAGCTGCCTAGGGTCCTAGGCCCTAGCCTAAGCCCTAGATGTAGGCCTAGCCTAGCCTAGACTAAAGAACAGGAACAGGAAATATTCCTAGTACTACCAAACATTGATTGTATAATTTACATAATAATATGTCTGTCGGACTTCTTTATGGGCTAGGCCTAGGCCTAGGTCGTTCGAAGCCCCAAGCTAAGCCAAAGGCTAGGCCCCTAGGCCTAGGACCTAGGCTTAAGCCCTAGTACTTTTTGAAATTAACCGTCCATTAGACAAGTCAAGATCTATCTTGCCTCAAAGATAGGGCTAGGCTCTAGGCTTATCTCACCAGTGGAACTTAAGCCTAGGCCTAGGTTTGGCTAGGCCTAAGGCCTAGGCCTAGGCCTAGCCTACAGCACAGGTCTAGGCATAGGGCCTAAATCTAGGCTAGCCTAGACCTAGGCATAGGCCTAGGCCTACTCTTGGGACTCCTAATTAAGCCTCTAGGCCTAGGCTTATAGGTAGATCTGTGCCTACGTAAGAGGGGTAGGCGTAGGCCTATTGGGGTTGCTTGCTTGAGCTGTAGGCCTAGGCCTAGGCCTAGGTCTATTTGGTTGGCCCTATTTTTGTATTTACCTGAAAAGCCTAGATTCTGTAACTTTTGTTTACTGTCACTAATCAGTAATCACTGGAGGATTGGACAACTAGTAGCTCATGAATTCAGACAAAATACGTGGAATAACGAAGAGGAAATCTCTATATAACATTGCAAAAAATCACTATAGGCAATAAGGAATGTCTGCAAAAAAAGTTGGCTCCCACAGTGGGGTACCTATTTGCTCTAAACCCCCCCCCCCCCCCCCTTGACTCGATGATTCATCCTAAATTTATCTTTTTATGTCAATACTCAATACCTTACTTAAAATTATGTAAAGGTTGGTTTGCCTTTTAAGTGAGTTAGGTAATATATAATATTCAATTAGTATTCAAGTATTTCTATGGAGATGATCACATTTTGCTCTTGTCAAGTATTGAAAATAGGCCTATATTATTGGGTGCCAGTCTACTATTTTTGTTTGTCAGAATAGGCCCTATGGCCCCAGGCATATTGTCAAATAATAAATACAATTATCTACAAGTTGTGTAGCACAAACAAAATCAAAAGCCATGTGCAGTGCAGGCCATTTCTTGTTATATTGGTTCTCCAGAGAATGGTGCAAATAGCCTTGGGAGGATTACCCTGTCAATTAAGACCACTGGCTACCACACTAATTGTAATCATCCAATTTAGATTTGAAAGTTAAAACTGTTAAAAGATGTAAGCCTGAAGGGTTATATGAGAGTTCACCTAAAATTAAAATACCATTGGTTTTAGGCCATTTCACGAAAACTAAGTTGTATTGCTTTAGGCTTATAACTTGAGCTTGAGCTGGGACTCTTGTTTGTTGTAGAGCCATATAGGCCTTATTAAAACACAACCATTTTGGTATTTGGTGAAGGCTATACTAATGCAGGCTATTTTTGTTTTGTTCAAGATGGCAAATTGACAGTTTTTTTTTTATCCTGTTAGAGCTGACTAAAGGTGTATAGCATCTTTGTATTCTGGGTTGAGGTAGGCTATGACAAAACATGCTGACATAGGCTACAGATCACATGTGCAATAGAAAATAACGTCAACATCAGACTTTTTTTATACAGTTATTAATAGCTTAGGGCTAATGTGGGATAGGCCTATCACTTGTCTCAGTACCTTGGGTACTAAAAGCTTGCAGTAGAGGCTGTCATGAAAATAATTGTTTGCCTTCAATGTATGAAGGCAAAGTTAAAATAGTAATTTAGCAAGGTCTTTAAAATCTGTCTGTAAGAAAACAGTGCCAGACTAATGATAGATGAGCTTGTATTATTTCAACTCTGTGATGTGTCTTCACGACAGTCGACAACAAATTGTTCACTAAACATGCTATTGCAGAAATCGTGTATTTATTTAGCAACATAACATTAATAGATGAAAACATGTTCACTTTTAGTTCTAAACTAGTGTCGAACGCCTTGTTTACATGTGGGACTGAGTCCAGTACAACCTCTCTGTTGTGAACTTATAAGGCGAGTCTCGAATGGACCTCAACCAAAATTCGGTCTTCCTTCAACACTGTACTGCGATGACACCCACAACTAAACCCCACATATTTTTAAATGAGTCAATTCATATTAAAAAGCACGGAAGGAATTGTAGGCTAATTAACTTTATAAATGCACATCCAATTAACATCTTGTACTAAAGAATATTCTATTAGAAATACTAGAAAAATAGCACTACTAATAAACAAACTGAATTGAACATTGAATGATGTTCAACAAAAATCACAAAATGTTGATTAGCAACACTTATTTATTTTTCAAATCTATATTAGGCTATATGATTTTCAGTTTGGTACCCCTTGTACGGCTGGGCTGGTTTGGACTGAACTCGGGTCAGTATGGTGCATGTTCCTATGGAGGACCCCAGTCTTGCGTGTAACGTAGCTAACAACCCATTTTTCGTTTATAGGTTAATTTTGATAGGCCCCTATAAGTAACTAAAAAAATTGTTTACAGAAATGTTTGGTGAACAATGTATTGAAATTCAATTAGGCCTAGGCCTACATGGTCCTAGGCTATCAGAACAATTGTCAGATGATCGTGTTGATAAACGGATTGATGGGCCAATCCTAAGAACTGTTGGTTTATTTAGCTTTCTAAATAAAGAAATGAATGCAGCCAATGAATTTGGGATATTTTGTGCTGTTTCGTAGTTGAGCTTAAAATCAAGAAAACAATATTCCGTTTTTAAACATGATTCAACAATAATATGTTTATGAATAATACGCACCTTTTTGTTTACAACATATTAATGCTTCATCAGCCGTGCTTGATAATCATCTTCCCCTTCCAAATTGTGCGTTTTGGGCTTAGGTGAAATGTCACTTCCCTCATGTATTTCCATCAATGCGTCAAACAAATTAGTGGTCCTGTCATATGCGAGCTTACCTAGTGCATTGATAAGTGTGGGAAACATATAGACTTGACATACACTTGACTATTCACCTTCGAAACAATGTTATTGACTGACTCCAACCGACATGTAAACAAAAAATCAAAACATTGAAATTAGACCAAGGTCCTTAATTAGTAAGCATTTATTATAATGTCGTAATTGACTGTCTGGTTCTCTCGTACAATACTGTTCGAATAGTTGCTACATATTGCTCGGTCAATTTATTGACAATTGTTTTCCGTGAGAATTGACCTACTATGAAAAACTTTTAAGAAGGCAGATTTTGTGAAGGTATATGTTAGTTGAATTCCAGAATTCATTCATAGGGTCCGGTGTTGTAGTTATTCTTTTATGTATGTTGGTATATTTACATACAGCGTGTATGCCCAGTGTATTATTTTACGGTGTCATAATCTGCATCAGTCAAGATGGAACAGGTATAGTACAGAGTAGTGCTAGTATGGTTAGTAAAGTAGGCCTACTATTAATGAAGTCTAGAACGGGTTTTTGGCACTAGCCCACTTCTCTTGTAGAAGCGGGCACTTTTCCTGGGTGCGTAGCTATTTTCAGTGTTTGTTTACTGTTAGAAGGTTAGCATGCAACAGGACATGCTCCATCTTAAATTAGTAGATGAGTGGAAGAAAACATCTCAACGCATTCGCCTTGTATACGCTTCGTGACAGATGGGAATGGCATGCGCCCACTACCACTACGCTATGTCGCGCAGAAGTAGACTACGTGCCGCCGACAGGTGTGGCCCTTAGTCACCGTGTAGTCCAGATTCACCTAATTGCAACACCGGCCTAAAATTGTATACACCTTTGAACGTGTATAAATAGAATATATTGTAATGTAATTTATAATTGTTTTACGTCGCTAGGAACAAAGTAATGATTTTTTTACAGATGATTAGTGGATGTTGACATGACATTAACAATATAGGCCTATCCATTGTGTTATCCGAAGAACCGTCCTATGGTACTACGGATGAGATGTCACAACCGGCGTTTATAAAATTAACGAACATGCGCGAAAACTTGGATTATAATTACTATACAACATAAACGCACTCTCGACTGTCAAAATGAGATTTTCATGATTTTCTATCAAATGCTCGTTTTAGTCTCGCGCCTCCAGGTTCGAAGCCAGCCCGACGCCATTGGTCACGCTAGATGCGCATGTGGGCCAGTTCTTCCAGGATGTAAGGAAATACTTTTAACACTTGGCAAAGGGCAACACTGCTACTCAAATTGCTTTCTAGTTTCTCGTGTCTGGATGTCTCTATATAACACAAACGCTAAACTGCGTTATTGCAAAATATTCAAAGACCAACAAGGATGCACATTCTCATAAATGGTAACCGATTGTCTTTTGTTATGATGACCACGTGACGTCAGAACGTTCTTCATCGTGTCCGAAGAACGGCTTCTTTGCCGTCCTGTGTATAACACGTGTAGCATTTTGTTTTTGAAAGCCGCGATCTCATAATCTCATCACGGTGTAAATACCCGAGGCCTAAGTTGTAAGTAACTTGCTGTATTGTATCATTCATTGTATGATCCTCGTACACTCATGTTTCAATATATTTTGATATAATAAATGGCACCACTGCGAAAAATGAACATTATATTAATTAACAAGTGATAAAAGTTTCAGCTAACAGGTTTTTGAGGTAACGTCATAAATGGAGCTCTCCTTTTCAGAATAATGGAGGCAAAACAATAATATACTATTGTTGGGATGTTTGTTTTCCCGAACCCGTGTAGATGGCAGACGGGGCACAATAATTTACCTCAAGACACGTTCCTACACCTGAAAACACATAGTGCGTTCATATTATGCAGACACGTGCTAGTGTTATTGTTGTTATGCATGTAAACAATTACAAACCGAGTAATGATCTATTTACCTCTATCTATAATGTATGTATTGTGCTGTGGGTTGTTGGTGTCTGCAATGCTTGCTGCTACTTGGATTAGGTATTCCGGAAGCTCTGGGGAGATAGTTAGTACCATGTACGGCAATAGGAAGTGAAATGATTGCGATGTTGTGTTGCGTTGCGTAAGGTCAAGGCGGGCCACTTTTGCTGAAGGAGAATCGACTGGCTGCATTGACTGTCCAGTGAGAGATCCCAACCAAGTAAACCCGTTTACGACAAGGTTATCGGTGACCGAGTCGATATTGTGCAGGTTTAATAACCACTAAGTCAATGTCAAATCATGCCCAGAACGTGTATGTTGTTGTGTTACGTTTGAATACCGAATGTACGTATACACATGACTCAACTAGGAAATAAACATTTCTTTGTCTTGTTATTTTGTTCTCATAGACATAGAGCAACGTAACAGTTTCATCACTGGCTTCGTTTCTGTGGGAGCTGCAGGAACAACCTGTTCAGTTATGCGGTCGGTTATTTCATCTAGTATGGTGAGGTGATCTTCATTCATGTACTGTGCCATCCATCCATTCCAATACAACATATCGTGTGCATTTATAGGCCCTGGTTGGATCGGTCAAGGAGTGGCCAACAATTATACTAATCCCCATGTTTAAGTGTTTTTTAATTGTCTTATACTTTGAGCTGAAACCTGAATTGACAACTGAACTGAGCTGACAAGTTGAGGATTGATCGCTTTCCCTAAGACATTGCACAGTCGCATTTTGTTGCCGATTGGAGTCCGACTAACAAGCTGTTAGTAATCGCGTCACCGATTTATTTGCATGCACTTTATGCATGATACATTTAAATGGAATGCACATCACGCTATGAAAGTTGTGACGAAACTGTAGGACGGAGCACATGTATATTATTATTATTATTATATAGGGTATATCAGCTACTGTCTACCTACAGTTTGTTTTGGAGAAAATCATACAAACAATGATGTATTTTAGTTTGTTTTACCTTTCAAGTAGACCACCCCAATAACGCAAGAAATTTGCACCCATCCATCACAAGTCACAAGGCTGGAAAACGGATAATTACGTCAAGTGTTTGGATTTTTGTATAACCAGTTTCAGTCATAAGAAGACATTTTGATATCAATTGTGTTTACGTTTATGTCAAGTTTTTAATGGCCGCGAAAACCTACAACAAGTTTAATAACCATTGTTGTCGATCATCATCCATATTGAAATAGTAAAAGTAACGTTTCGGGCGTAGCTGCTAAGTGCGATTTCATAACTTAATTTTTTATGTTGATGCGTCCTTTATTGTGTTGCTCTGTTATAAACTGGCGATCGAGATAGTTATAAATTGCTTCTTAAAAACTGTTGTTTCCTAACGTTTGACGTGTGTCTTCCAGTCTTTCACAATAACATGGAGGGAAAGGAAATTTATAACATAAGCGTACTTTCAAAGTTTACAGACATTGAACAGTGGGCTTTCGATATTTGAGAAAAATACTGGGTGATATTCTGTAATTGAAGATTTTGTTTATTTACGCTAAAAAACAGTCGTAAATGAGGGAGGCATAATGGGCAGACAGAGCAGTCAACGGATGTCAGCGAGTCTCATCCAGCCTGCCATGTGCCATGTACAAGTGCCATTTATCAGTAATGTTAGTAATAACAAAATGTGTGAATGTTTTGAAATATATCGCGATGGAGACAAAGGCCTATAAAATGTCGGCTGGCCTCCAAGCATTATAACTTATAAGGCTTGATGTAATAATATATAGGCCCAACGTCGACCTTGATATCTTGGTGTGCAAGGACCCATGGTCAACCGATGACCTCCGGTGGTCACCTTTCTGTCCACTGTCGAGAGAAGTCAGGTCATTCATCGTACATGTATGTTATTCAAATGGCAGAAACGTTCTGCAAAACAAGTTAATAGCAAATACCGTAGCAGTAATGAAGCTATTACTATTAAGGTATTTGTTAATAGTTCTGTCAAATAAGCTGTTGCTGCATTCCGTTTATTTGAAGAGAGGCGAACACAGCTCCCAGGAAGTTGTTGGTCTGACATCAGTCTGTACCTGTAGCATGCCCAGCCCTTGACTTGATTAGTGGCGCCATCATTGATCTTATCTCGGTAACAGCATCAAGTGCAAAGATCAAGTGTCAACAATACACTTTTCTGTAAAATTATGTTCATGGTTTTTGCTACTCGTGCACGGATATCACATGGCTTATTCTCTGTTAATGTTTATAGTTCATAGTCTGGTTCCTGGAACCCCGTCGAAAGGAAACAAACATCTTTGGTCGTCAACAGAATATATTTGTGTGTTCTTTTGCTCACCTCAGCTCAAATTCTCTTTCGCGGAGGAAATGCAATTGCCAGGGGCCGTAGAGCAAATGTTAAAATATGTAGGGCTGAGTCTACAGCAGTACCATGGCGTTGGGAACATATCAAAATTTATTTTTGATGTGAGAATGAGGGACACGCGGACGCAACTCCCCTATTTGTGCGAATGTCCATGGACACATTTCTCAGCATGCACCTATCTTTATATTTACAAATATTGCAGCAAAATTAATGTACATGGATTAATTGTGTGTTTAAGGTGTTCTTGGATCATCGTTCGAAGGAGGAGGTGTTGATGCTGGTAGTTGCCAAGACACATGGCGCGACACCTCTTGTTATGGCGTGTCGCAACGGCCATTATGATGTGGCAGAGTACCTCATAGAGCGCTGCAATGCCGATATCGAACAAACGGGATCAGGTAAAGCTTGAACAATTCACAGTTCATATACAAACCAGCTTGTTGTTCAATCCCCATTGCATACATGTGTATGCATGGCACACTTCACTAGTAGGGGCCATATGCACAGTCAAATGTCAAGTTAAGTAGGCTTACAGGATTTGTTGCTATGGAATTGTTTTATTACATGCTATTTTCCATAAGAAAAACAAACTCCATAGCGAACAAATCACATACTTAACTCGACTGTGCATTCCACCCTTCTTTTGTAGCCTGTACAGAACAATTTTTTTCATTGGCTCTATGGATCTTTTATTTTTAGTAGCTAGACAGTATTATGCTAGTTATTTTTGTATTGTAATACTGACAGTTGGTGTATTAGTGCTGAATAAAGATAATTTCAAACAGCATTTGATAGCTGGCTGCTATAGCCCAAACTCGCTATTTGAAGAGGAAAAAACATAACTTTGCATTGTAATAACTAATAAGGGCCCATATGTATTGAAAAACTGTTTTTGAAATTTTACTGTCCACATTTTGTGTAATGTGTAAACATTTAACATTCTATCGACAAAATATCTGAAACACTGAAGTATCAAACTTGCTCACTATTATCTTCAAAATGAATAATTTAATCTCTTTGGATAAAATGCTATGGAAAGGTCTTGCATTTATTAGTAAATTTGGTTTTGGTTTTGGCAATATGTAACTTACTATCTGCTCAGTGTAGATTTTCACCAGGCGTTCTGATAACCTTCACTACGTGGTTGTAGTTCCAATGTGATGCTCTATTTGCAGTTGTATTTGACGGAGAAACCATCGAGGGAGCGCCTCCGTTGTGGTGTGCTGCGGCTGCAGGTCACATGGCCGTGGTTCATAATGTGATGCTATACTTGCAGTTGTATTTGACGGAGAAACCATCGAGGGAGCGCCTCCGTTGTGGTGTGCTGCGGCTGCCGGTCACATGGCTGTGGTTCACAATGTGATGCTATACTTGCAGTTGTATTTGACGGAGAAACCATCGAGGGAGCGCCTCCGTTGTGGTGTGCTGCGGCTGCAGGTCACATGGCCGTGGTTCATCTCCTGGTTCGCCACGGAGCCTGTGTCAACAGTACAACGAGGACAAACTCTACGCCGCTACGGGCCGCCTGCTTCGATGGTCACTGTGACATTGTCCGATTCCTAGTTGAAAATGGAGCTGGTAAGTTTTTAACTTTGGTTGCTTAGCTTTTAGCTTTGTGTTTAAATTATGTTCTTGTGTAAGACGGTACATTTCTTTTATTGGTGTTTTTCCAATGGCTACACTCGATGATCGTACTGAGTGCGCCTTTAACAATTAAACAAACAAAACACACACACAATACACAGCAATATACAGTTGACGCACCAGTGTGCACTTAGTGCGCATGTCATTGGTAAACACCGTTAGTTCAATTTGAGTCTGAGTGAGTGTTTTATGTTTTAAAAATTGCCAAATTTTTTAATCTTCATGCCTACCTAAGCCTAAGGCATTTGTCACATGTCTTAGTTCCTAGGTTTATATGCGATGATATTCTTTTGTTTTCTAGATATTGAAATAGCAAACCGCCATGGCCATACATGCCTAATGATTGCCTGCTACAAAGGACACTTTGTAATAGCTAAGTATTTACTTCAGCTTAATGCAAATGTAAACCGCAAAAGTGTGAAGGGCAACACTGCACTTCATGACTGTGCGGAGTCTGGGAGCTTGGAGATTCTCAAACTTCTAATACAAAATAATGCGAAGATGGATGTGGATTCGTATGGTATGTACCTGGGTATGTCTGATTACACAAGATTTAAATGAAGTTATTTACAGTATTTACTCAATTAGGTATATGTTGCACAATGATTTGAGATTTAAACGTGATAAAACTGGGGTGTGGCTAGCAAACTATTAGTGCTACAAAAATCAAACCAGGACACAATTATTCCAGTAATTGAGGTACCTAGCCTTGTGCATTGTACGTGCCTGTAAATGCGTGTCTGTGTGCATGGTATGCAAACATGCAAGCTCGGTTCTCTTGACAAACTTTAGTCAAGAATAGGCACTGTGAACTTACCCTTAAGTCTTGCACTGTTTAGGTAATGAGAGAGAACCAACAGCGTAATGTGTTGTAGACTGTTCGAAGCTTAAAGTTGAAGTAGAAACATGAAAACAAGTACCGGTATAAACACTGATAGTGATATGGGAAACTGTCAAGAGCTGCTGCTAACCATTGTGTGCGCCATTATAGATTCAACAAAGGCTCAACAATTGACAGCTAAACAATACCTGTGCATTAGTTCATTTTGTTGCCACTAGAATGTATCCAATGTGCATGCTAGTCTCACCATTGATTTTAAATCAATTTTAACTTTCAAATTGATCCCAATGTGCAACCTACATAATTAAGTAAGTAAGTAATTCTTCTTGCTTGTCTCATATTAGGTAGCCAACCTCCTTTTACTGTTGGAAACATTGCCAAGTCGGCACCATTATAAGCAAACCCATTGTTTTGGAGTTCAATAAAAAAAAAAAAAAATTTGTGTTAGGCCTACTTCATAGGTCTTACTATAGGCCTAAAAAATAGATAAATGTGTCTACTATAGGCCTTATGTGTTGAGGAGTGTTTTTTCAAAATGTGTTTATTCACAAACTTGAAATATATATTTTGATTATGATATGTACTAGTCGAATCAAAATAATTGTCTATACTGTACTTCATAGGTTAAGCAAGTTATGTTTTGTTAATGGATACATGATTGTAAAATAGCAGAATGCTAAATAAAGAAAGATACTACTACTAATCACGTATATTTTATGAATGTGAAAAGCTGAACACTTTTGAAGTCTAACAATGTTTTTTTATCATATGCCCACATTTGGCTTAATCAGGCCATCATGTAAGATCTGGTCAACCAGTAGAGACAGGCCTCCTTTTCTTCTCTCTTCATGCCGTTAGGCAATGTTATGCTTAATTTGTTAGCAGAAAAATAAAGTTAGAACCTAAACTTAAGTTGTCCTGGTTATTACTTACTGCACTTTTAGATATTGGAAAATGACAAATTATTAACATAATTTAGTATTGCGTTATGTAGTTATTTGTGAAGGTTTTAATCCACATCATCACAGAGTTGCTCCAAGTGTACAAGTTCAGAACATTTTTTGAATTGATATCAAAACAATTTAGTGCTAAAATACTTTTGAATTGGAACAATTATGCTTTCACCTCATGTGTATAATTCAGTTGTGATTGCAGGTGACAAAATAGATTACTTGTGCTAAGAAGATATCTGTTATTTAAGTCTATGTACATCTTTTGTGGTAACAAAACAGAATTTCAACCAAAGCAATCGTTTCAAATAACATCCCATCTGTGTACATAAATGTAAATTTGTGGTAGGATATAAAATAACTGTGATTTTAGGGATGACACCGTTGCTTGCGGCAAGCGTTACTGGACACACCCACATTGTAGAATATCTCATCAACTGTAAATCGCTAGTCTCCAAAGCCGAGCGAGTGGATGCCCTGGAGCTTCTCGGAGCAACATATGTGGACAAGAAGCGAGATATGATCGGGGGTTTGGAACTGTGGAAGCGAGCTATGAACGATAGGTGAGACATTCAAACGGAATCGTGAAATATATTGATATTAATACTGGATTAAATTTAATTTGAATTTCAACAACCTTAGTGATGCAACATTTGAAATTGAAACCATATTGTTGCTATTGTTTGATTTTTCAATGTTTTTTGTGTGTGTAGCATTCATGAGCTCTTAATTACTGAAAAAAATATGTAAATTTGGCACAGTGTTTACTTGTATATTGAGACTGCCTGCTCGTCTCCGGTAATAGGGTATACTAATTGATTTAGAAATACAGGTTGATAACTAGTCTTAAATTAATATGAATTTGGTTTGAAAGTAGGTAGGCAGAGGCTACTAAAATTGCATCCTGTACCATCACTTTACACTGTGTATTTGTAATGTAATTGTAATGCTTCCACAGGTTTGAAGGAAGTACTCCCCTGCGGAAGCCACCACAGTTGGAGCTAGTCGACGCATACGATCGCACCAAAGAGATAACAGATTGCGAGGGGTTGGACGAGCTATTGGCAGATCCGGACGAGATGAGAATGCAAGCGCTGGTGATTCGAGAACGCATCCTGGGTCCCGCCCACCCCGACACGAGTTACTACATCCGATACCGTGGCGCGGTCTACGCCGACGCGGGCAAGTTCAACCGATGCATCTCCCTCTGGAATTACGCGCTGGACATGCAGCAGAAGACGGTAAACCCGATGACGGCGTCTTCGCTATTCTCCTTTACCGAACTGTTTTCGTTCATGATGGGCGAACAGGGGAAACCGACTACGCGTGGCCGCAGAGTTCCCCCCGTCGCGTTCGCAGACCTGCTCGCTATATTCGACAAGGCGGTGAACGAAGTGAAGAGCGGCGTTGAAACGATGGCCAAACTCCCCCTTCCCGAAAGAGACATAACTTACCTTCATCGTGTTCTGGTTATTTCCCTCCACCTGGCGTGTTTGATGGCGAGAGTACTGCCCACCGTGTCGGACGAGGAGAGTCTGGAAGCCCACAGATCTATCTTCAGGCTGGTGCAGCTAGGTGTAAGGGGGCGTGGCGGCCAGACGGCCCTACACCTGGTCTCCACGCGCGACGCGGCCAGCCCCCAAGGCCGCTACCCCGTGTGCCAGTTCCCCGCCCCCGAGCTGGCCGGGGTCCTCCTCAAGACGGGGGCAGACGTGGGGGCAACGGACGACGAGGGCAACACCCCCCTCCACACGGCCGCCCTCTCTCACCCCTGCCCCCCCGCCCTGGCCTGCACCCTCCTTGACAACGGGGCGCACCTCGACTCTGTCAACAAGGATGGGCTCACCTTCCAGAACCTGCTCAAGGGCCAAGCGCTACATGAAATAGTTAACCCACTCAAATATACCACATTAGGTTGTCTAGCAGCAAAAGTTATTCGAAAGCATAAGATACTTTATAGAGGCCAAATCCCAGTCTCATTAGAAAAATTTGTAGCTCAGCATTGAAGATGGTAGTATTTAAACTATACCTGTTACACAATCAGAAAACCATGTCAAGGTACCTTATAGAAAGCCCAAATAGTTTGGTGTTTTTCTTATATACTTTAGAGAAGCGACGGGATGCTCTGTAATTATTATTCTGATCCCTACATTGTTTAATTGAGATTTGTTTAGCACTATGCATAAGCCAGACTACCTGTTCATTAACTTGGAATTATGGTTATCCAAGTGAGGCATTATATTAAAGAGTGAATTTGATCAGTAAACTAAAACCATATTCTTTATACTGTAGGTACATGTTCTCAAAGATGGGCTATTGATACAACAGACACACTATCATATTTTTAAATAGGCCTAAGTTTCAACACAGAATGAAAAAACTTCGATTTTTATTGATAATACTTGTAGACATAATTTAATTGCATAAAAAGTAGATGTACAATCTGGGCCATATGCAATTATGGATAGTGCAGACTCGAACCTTCTTCAACCTCGCCCACCACCAATCACAGAACGGCATCGACATGTGGACGGCTGTCATTGGTGGTTGGTTGTGGCTGTAGAGAGGCCGAGTTGAGGAAGGCTCGAGTTTGGCCTATGCACTTGGACATCAGCAACAGTGTATGTACACTGTACAGTGCTAACATTCTGCTGCAAAGTTGGCAACATGTTTTCAGTAATCGTACATTCATTGATATTAAGACGTAGGCCTATCTATTTATCTGTGGACCGATGGCTAATTAAGATTTAAACAAACATACCGCAACTTTTTTTAACTACTTTCTCTAGTGTACCCCAGATTAGACTACAGCCATTGGCTTAATTGCGAGCTGGCAAGTAAGGATGACTATAGGCAGATATACCCGATCACACTGATTTACTAAACCAAAAGTTAATTTACTATTGTAGTTACTAGTTAGTGTTACTGGTACTTTTGTGGTGGGACATTATTGATTCCAGACTAGGGTATTTTCAGCCAAACATAACTAGCAAATTGTTGTATACTAATTAATATGGTATGATTGTCTACTGATAATGTAGTTGTTAATATATTTGACATTTGTACTGTTATAGATAATATGTAGCAGTGTTCTGACCCCATATTTTGAGCAGTATGTTTAAATGAAAAGATTATCTTTTTCCATACCATTGGACTATTTTTGATAACTTCATTATTTTAATGTGATCTTTGATCCTTGACTCGTTCGGTACTTGACATTTTCTATTATTTCCTTTTATTTGAGATATCATAAACAATGCTGTATGTATGCCCAATACAATGTTTCGAAAATGTTCTGAAATTAAGCAACATTTGACCCAATTTTTTAATTTTTGTATCTAAAGTTGTAATTAAAGCTTGGTGCACACAAAATGCTGAGGATAACAAAAAGTGGCTAAAGCCAACGACTAGCCGTTTCGGTTCACATAAACTAGATTAACGAATGAATGAATACAGCGACGACAGTAGCTTTCATCTGATTGGTTCTCGAAGAAGTATATCTAGTTTCTGATTGAATCGAGTAGAATCTGGATAAGGCTAATGCTAGAAGTTAAAAGTTAGTTATCTTTTCTTAGCCATAGTGCTAGACGTTAGCTTTGTCACTAGATCTGAAGTTTGTGTGAATGCTAGAACACATTTCCAAAATTTTAACTTCTAGCCATAATCCTTAGCAAAGTGTGTGAATTCGTCTTAAAGATCAGGTAACAAATATTGCTAGAAGTTTTATATGTAGAATACTTTCAAGTATTTTAGATACAACGTGAATATTATTGTTCTGGCAATTAGAATACCTTGCAGCCACTCTTCCGGTACCAAATTTCCATGCACGTGGAATGCACATCAAATTTAAATTCAATAATGCCAACTTAGGAAGGCTTCTGAACATTGTTCTATGATCTCAATAGCCACATTTAAACTGAATATGTATGTAACTTAATAAAGCAAAGTCCATATTACATATTATAGGAGCAACAATGTACAGATTCCAGCCTGAATCTTTCACATCAGACATTTGAGGGTGCAAATAGTTGTATGACAATGCTATTGCTATCTGGCTTATTCTGGCATACCAATTATCACACTGCAGCTAGATGAAGAATAATGGGTACAGCTCCTATATGAATAATTATCATACCTGCTGGTATTTTGTTTCTAATGGTTCCTATTTAGGTTTTCCGATGATCGATCCCTCGATAGGTAATTACTCCATAATTGTTTCTTCAACATACAACTCGAGGTTGTTACATAAAACAACCATCGATTTGATTGTGTGTTCAGCCATTCTTGAGTATCTTGTGATAAAGACTTCTGCATAGACTGTTGGGATGTGATATATTTTTGTGGACATAATGTTACATGTCTTTTATTTCTTAGTGTAGACATAAGTTCTAGTATTCTAGTATGTACCATGTGTATGCATATAATAGTTTTGTTTCTGAACTCATTGAGTATGTATAACATTTATTTAGTCACTCGTTCATTGCACATACATTGCATAATTTGTTTTAAGTTAAATTTGATCTTGGTTTTAACTTAATAGTTATGACATGGAGAATCATTATTAATGTTCATACGAATTACCTTTTATAAACTATATTTCATAGTGTTGTTTGGCTATATTATATTTGTGTTGATTTATAAAAATTAGATACACTTCTGCTAAATATTGTTTGCAATGTTTTGCATATTTTGAAAGTATATGTACATTAAAAGATTTGAAATAAATTGCTTTCTCATTTTTATGTAACCTTTATTGGTTTGCCCAGAAGCAATGTCTCTAGTTCTAGTATTTGGCAAACAAGCTATAATTTTCAAGATTAGCTTTTTGCATCAGGTGACTGAAAAAGCTACCATTATTTCCTGAAACTGTGTTTAGCAAATTTCATTATTGTGTAAAGCCGCGTTCACATAAATGACTAGTGACTATTGACTATTGACTATTGATTAGTGACTAAGCGAATTGAACCATAGGCGATACGTGCTGACGTTCACACAACTTTACTTTTGACTTATGACTATTGACTATTGACTAACGAATTGAAGATATCTGGAAGTCATAGTTACAACCAATCACAACGTTCGCGTTCAGCCAATGAATGTGGAGCAACGGAAGTCAATACCACTATTCAATTACTGTCAAGTGTATATTTGTTTTTGACTATTTCCGGCGAATATTATTTTTATGAAGCTGTCAACAATAAAACATTCTTATTTTGAAAACAATCTTCAAAACAAACAAGAAACATACAAAACCTTCACAACTTGGTTAAGCCCATCATTAAACGTTTTAACTGGTGAACAGTTACTATCGCCATACCTCGTTTTCTTCATAATGTTGCAATTTTATTATTTTGACAGCTCGTTGTTTGTCAATCAGTTTGATTCATTTGTTCTAGGTGGCAGATCATACGTGTCAAAGAACTTAGTTGTGTAGTGTTCATATCTTTCTTTGGGTAGTCAATAATCACTAGTCAATAGTCAATAGTCAGTAATCAATAGTCATTTATGTGAATGCGGCTTTAAGGTTCGAATTCACCAAGTTTTTAATCGGGGGATTTATTAATTCGGATTGGTTACCATGGTTTCAACAGGGTTTCAAGAAACACTACTTACAAAATGCATGGTGGCTTCTACCGGGGGCCATTTTTGATCTCCGATTAACAGAAAATCACAGGAAGTTGGTGAAACTGGCCCTAAAGAAATCATGATTACACTCACCATGTTGAACTTTTGTGTTTGGAACCAAATTAATTTTTCACAATCATATGGTTTCCCTACTTCTACTAATTAATTATAAATAATACAATTTTAAGTAAATCGTATTCATAATTTATACACTTACAAAAATAATAGCCCACTTCAAATCAAAGAAGATTTGGAAAATACATACTTTCCTCAAGCTCTACTAATTAGTAAAATCCACAAGGTAGGTGCATTATTCATACTAGGTCACATAGGTAAGACGGAAACATTGCCGAGAACATACCCAAAACAATTCACAGATGGAAGCATAGTGTTTTCTTGACTTAGCTTCAATAGGCAACTCCATGTCTGAACATGAGTGTTAGGATTCCGTTTCCAAAATGTTGTTAGATTGATAAGCACAGATCGACAGCATGCATGTATAATGCTGGGAGTTCGCTATGTAGGGTTTCTTTACAAACACGTTGCACAGTACTTAGGGACAGGGCTTTGCTAAATTGCTGAAGATTATTGTTGAATTTCAATTGAGATTTGAGAGCGAGCACAATAAAGCTGCAGTCAAGGATGTGCTCGGCGCGGCGGAGCGTGGCGTGGCGTGGATTTGCCTCGCCAGCCATTTCACTTGCAGATTGCACGATGCGCTATGTGTCGCCTAGGCCTAGTCGTTTTGCTGACCTGTGTTGTAACAATCATGCACCACGTCCTTCCACACTTGAACACGCAAAACATTACTTCTATAGTGTTTGTGGAATATATTATACAGGATTTCTCTCTTTTCGACAGCCAACACTAATCTTTCGGCAAATTCTTCAGACAAATGTACGTTTTGCAGCCATTTGTTTGTTGTCGTAATCTCGATTTTCTATTGGTCATTCGAAGTGACGTCATGCCGAGCGTGGATTTAGCTGGCTGAAATATTGAATATTTTCAATCCACGGATAGAAATCCGCGGCTCTCCTCGGCTGAGAAATAGAGCACGCTGATTGGTTGCAATCTTCATCCGCGCTGCGCCACGCAGAGCACATCCTCGACTGAAATCGCAGCTTAACATTTTGTGCTAAAAATTCTGTCACCTTTATAGAATAGGAAACCCAGATCTCTGCTTGCACTTTCAATGACACGGCTTGCCAGGCTCTGCTTTCGTCCTAGTCTCCCTCCTGGTCCTTCACCAACTTCTTTCCCTCTCTTCTACCCTCCCATTGCTTCTCTCCTTTCACGTGCTCCCAAGATTCGTTTCTCTCGTATACATAAACTGTATTTTGGATACAAGATACTTTAAGCTTGGAAATTTTTAATACAAAATACAAATGTATTTCAAATTAGGGATGACAACGGGTACCCATTACCCACCCAACTCAGCTTGGAATGTTCCATTACCCCAACCACCCCCTTTTCAATTTTGTTTTAATTAAATTTGATTTTTTATTCCCTGCTGGCAATTTACGAACATAAACTAATGCCAAATTACTCACACACAATATAGAAGGATAGGTTCCTTCACTTTCCTAGATTCAGCTACGTAAGTGTCTTTCTAATCCACGGAAAATGAGGCATGTATTTTTCTTTTTCGGCTAATTTGCCACCCTGATATTTAATTTTTTTTTTTACTAAGTAGGGTACTTACTACCCGGGTAATCCACGGGTATTATGAAAGGGTACCTGGGTCGTTAAATTCGGGTTTCCTCATCCATATTTCAAATTCATGTACAGTATATTTTTGATACTGCCCAGCTGCTTAAAAATAATGCTAGTGATAGGACAAGGTTCAATATATCAATTTATTAGAAAATATAAAAAGACTTAAGTTTCTAATTTATTTTTATTACTCAACCTATGGACGAACACATATACGTAGACATTATATGAATTATCGAAAATGGATATTGTATAGCCTTATACTATTTATCATCTAAAATACCAAAAAATATGTACACAATCAAGCTCACTAACAGACAACAAAGCTTCATAATGGGCCATTTATTTAACTTCTTTATTTAATTACATAGAATATCTGCCTACATATTTCATTTCAAGGGCCCATGTAGAAACCATAAACAGTTTTAAATAAAATAGTTTTAGTCGTTATGAGAACTAGTACATGAGAAATAACACCACGCTTGCAGCCAACTGAAAACCACCACCACCACCCAACTCACCTTTCTGAACCTGACCATGGGTAACATTAACATATGGTGCCTATTAAATAGTCTCTCTAAGTTGAATATGTAATTAACAAATATTAATAACTAAGTATAGGCAACCCAAGACGACCTTACATATGCTTTCGCCACAGGCGAGGTATTCGTAGCTAATCAGCGATCGGTATTTGCACGCGATTGTCTCGGGCGGTTCGCTGGTTGGCTACAAATGCCTCGCCTGTGACGAAAGCATGTGTAAGGTTGTCTTGGGTTGCCTATAACCAGGGTTAAAAAAGTAATGAATAATGTTCATGCACATTCTCCTCCGGAAGTGGTAAGGATGATACTAATACAAAAAACGAATGTTCTTTCTTAATAAGTGATGAACATTTATTGGGATTAATCATAAAATGTATAAATTCAAGGTGCCTGAAAGTCCAGGGAAAGAAAAAGCCTACAAGGTCATGCAGTAGACAGATTTGCACAAGCTGCAACAAAACTGAATTAATTATTTCTGGTTTATAGTAAAAGGAAATCCTGATCCTATATTATGTAGTTTTACACAGTATTGGGTAAGTTCTTAAAAATAAGAACTGTTGTAAGGTTAAGGTAAAGAGAGGAGAGCCATTATTAATTTAAAAATTATTATCCCTCTTAAAAATTGGAACTCAAATTCCTCAAAAGAAACTTATTTCTTTTAGAAGTCACTGATCTCAAACAATTGTAATTGGGGGATAGTTGTAATTAGGTACCTACATAACATCGATTAGTCAAAAAGTGGTTTCCAGCCAATTTTGGTTTATAAATTTGGTTTCAGTATTTTTTTACTGCGTACTCTCTCGCCTTAACCTGAGCAGGGTATCAAGTAGCAAGGCCCTTATTTTTACTTGGACAGAGTTGGTTGGTAGCCGATGTCCCAAGGTAAACCACTTGAATCCCAATCCTTTGCATAATGTGTTGACAAAGCAGAGCTGATGTGCTGTATGCATTGTTCATGTATGCACCTCCACAACCACCCATTTAATCTGATGCCAGTGGGTGGGTAGGTCGATTGTGGTGCCACTATACAGTGACTCGTGCACTGCTCAGAATTATTGCATTTTGGGACAAATATTTCACAAGTACCACTAACAGTATCACTTACAGTGTTATATGCCATACAGTGGGTAGCAACATTGCCACAATGCACTTGTTAAAATGTGCATTTGGCTCATATTATTGCTAAGTGATTGTAAATGTTTCACTGCTTGGTTGTAGTAAAAGTGAAATTAATAATTATGTTAGCTCATGTGATTTTATTTTAATGCACTCTTCCTTTTTTGCAACAATTAATCTGACATAAAAATTGACCATTACTTGCAATGGTTTTACTGCTTCTTGGACAAGAGCACGGCTGTGGTAGGTAAAATTACGGTTGCTGTTACAGTATTTCATTTCTGCACAGTATCTTCCTTTCTAACAACAAAGCAGGTTCATGGCAATAATACATAAGGGGTGAATGTAACCTTTGAAAACCGCTAGTGTAGCACAACCAAGGATAGAAATATGCAACTAAACAAACCAACATTTGCACCTCTCTAAGCCATGGAAGAACATTTCATTCACACTTGCAGAACGACATGAACAAAGAAATTCCTTTAACAAAGGTATAAATAAATAGTATCGCCCCTGCCAGGTTACGAACTGCTGCTGTCTCTCTGCTCCTGCAATACACACGACTTATACTACCGCAAGAATGCCCTGGGATATATTTCACCACAGTTTTAAAATCAATATAAGAGCTTGGAAATACTCGACAGACTTCAAATGGTGCCGGAATGATTCAGTGCATTCATAGTAGAGGTGGTCGCTTGACGTGCGTCACGACTTTTATCGTGAGTGTGCGTGATCGTGCATACCACGTCCGGTATAGGTGCCACGAGTTTGCAGGACCATTTAAAACGTGTCACGCTTGGCCAGACTTGGGTCTATCTAAGCTTGTAACCACCCACGTCTATAATTTTTAGACCTTTTATATCAATACTCGAGTCCTTGGGGTCACTCAGATTTGGTCTTATAAATAAGTAGACAAAATAAACTGACCTCTTGTAAGGCCCGGTTTCACCAAACTTTAAACTGAATTTTACCGATTTAAACTGAAGGTCATATCATGGACAGTGTTTCACCAACACTAATCTGAAGTTTAACCGCCACCCAAGTTAGCCGCCACCTGAGGTTCCGATTATCTATTTGAACTGTAGTTTAAAAACAAAAATGGCGCTCGCGTGCAGGATCCGCTGGCTTATGTTTTGTGTGTGAGGTTATGTTTGCCCAGTGTTATTGTTTACGCGCGTGTGTGGATATTTGAGTAGTGATTCCGGATTCGTCTATTTCTTCCGATGATGACGAAGAGACTAAAGACTTACAACGGCGTGCATGACGGCCAACCAAGAAAGAAACGATTTATTTGATACATTTTTCAAAGCAGTCTGTTGGCATGGTGCTAAACCACATTGAAGCCCCTCTTGAGTTTCATCATGACAGGCCTAGGCCTACCTAGGCCGTTGGGCTAGGAGCCTAGCAACCATCCTAGACTGACCATAAACATTACAGTATGCATACCCTACGCTATGATGTGATTAACTTACCTGTCTTGAAGATGGCCACCTTGTTGTCTGCAGCAGTCTTTCTTGTCTGTTGTTATATGTTTTCATAACAAGTTCTAAGGGAACTCGTGGTTCTGCAATTTCCACCTGTGGCATTGAAATCAATTGCCACAAGCTTCCACGCCCTTTCCTTCTCTTTCCATGTGACTTGGTCCGTCTTTTTATTTTCTATAACACTTGCGTATTTTTCCACTATATTTAGTAGCCGCATTTTCTCCTCTTCTCCGTAGTTCGCTCACCTTTTTGTTTTCTTCTTCATGTTGGTTGAGTGTTGACATGATCATAACCTCAAACAAAACTTTACTGACAGTCCCAGCATAAACTACACCGCCTGTAATATTTATTTCATGAATTTGATGTTGGAACAAGAATATATATGGCGTTTATTTCAATTTACCAATCACAGCTCACCTCGTTCGGCTGTTTCCGTCAAACTTCAGATTAGTTATTTATTTCGTAAGAAGCCTTGGTGAAACGCGCTACTTTTAATCTACAGTTTAAACTGAGGGTTATAATAATCTTCCCCTCAAGTAATCTGGAGATTATGAAAGGTTGGTGAAACCGGGCCTAAGTGTTACAGCTGTGTGATGTTACGGGAAGGGAAGCAATACTAGTACACACCACACATTTCCTAAATGCTGTGCCCTTCTTGAACTTGAGAGTAGGTACATACCCACTTTTCACCTCTGTCTGACTGGGCATTAGTCTGATAAAACTAAGACTTCTGCATTTTAGTTTCAAAAATTCTATTGAAATGTAACTTACCCATTGTCATGATTAGCCTTGTTTAAAAGTTAAATACGACTGCCAAGGCAATAATCACCACACACCTTACCTGTAGGAAATATCCTAATAGAATATACTTTGTACCTTGTGTATTTGGCTGGAGATCTGAGGCAGCCGATTAACTTCCTCCTTCACCAAGAGATGATCCTAAAAGAACAAAAGACAAATTACAATGGAATACATATACTGTACCATTTAAAAATATAAAAACTCGAACTCACAGAAATCTAGTCAACAAGTCACAATTGTTAACGTTGTGTAAGTACAGTAGTAGCCAGTTTACATATGAATGTAATGCTTGGAAAGTTTTTCTAAGGAATCAACTGCATCACCGTAAGAGCAAAGGATGAACAGTCGCTCCTAGTCACAGGATGTACAGCCACTCAAGACTCTCGTAATGCCTAGGATTGAACAGAAGTGAAACCTCCTCGACACATTCTCTATAAACACGATGTTTGTCTTGGTATCGGAATACCTTTATGGGAGAATGTAACTCCTAGAACACTAACTTAATAAATATCTATTTTCATCTCCCATAAAAAATGTGCGAGAGATTCCACTGAATCCAAAGTGTAATGCTCGACACTATTCAGCTGTAGTACTTAACTTACAATTGATAGAAAATTATCTTAACTATGGAGAATTGTATTCAACAAGATCGTAAGGCAAAGAAAATGAATGATAGATAGTCCACAAGATGAACTTGCTCAATCTCAACTGTTGTTACCGGACCAAACAGTATTGGCGAATAAAACACCGACAGTCACCAAACCCCATGCTGGCATTATGATGTGAGAATGAAATACAAACACTGTAAGAACACTATCTGTTTAACAACTGGGGTATTCTCACTCGTTTACCAGGTTACACAGCTACGCTTTGGTTTGAGATGCAAAGTACTACAGAACAGGAGATGAAGATTTAAAAAATGTAACATATTTTTGCTCTCTCTTTTTGTTGTCTTGATACAAAATCCAATTTGCATCTAGCTTTTAATGCCTCTTTCTATTTAAATGAATCACTTGCACAATACTGGTAATTTAAAACAATCACAATGTTGCTTTATGGACAGGAAATATTTCCTTGAAATAAATTAGAGTTTAGGCTGAACTCAGTGCCCCATAACAGCTGAGTTTAGTCCGTAACAATAGTATATCAAAAACTTATTGGAAGTGTCTTCACATGCAAACGAAACTGGGCGAGATTGTCGAGTCGACTACCAAAACACACTTTCAAATCAAATATTGACACTGCCATTCACTTGTAAACATTCAATACCACATGAAGATGTATTTTCATATGTTTAGCTAGAAAGATTGATCATCTCAACCACAAAATGAACTGGATACCCAAATGATCCAATTTGTCGGCATACGACATTAGTACTAGTGACATTAGTTGATTGTTAGGAATAGTATCTATTACCTCAAGCCTAACTGACAGTGACAACCTTTGTAGGACCGCACATTTTTGCCCAATTACTTCCGGCAGTACAGTTGTTCGCCCATTGCAGTGGTTACAGTCGACACATTTTCAAGCTAAACTACTGTTAGATAAGACATGTAGGTGACTAATAGATTCCAACTGTAGTGAGACAAGTAAGTGTAAACCCCTATGTTCATTTGGAATCTAAGAGAATTGGCATCTGCTTTATCTCTGGCAAACTAGTTAAATCCATTCTTTCAGTACATATATACACACTATATTGTCTTGATTAAGGGTGATCATATCACCGTTTTTCGTTTTCTAAAATATGCGTAACATACAAAAGTTTAACTTTGAAATTGAAACATCGACCTCTGATAAATTATTTTGTTTTTAATGGCAATATTGCTGCTAGTTTAATCCACTTCACAATCGAGTCAAATTAAGTTTTGTGTAAAATACGTGATGGTGATCAACAATTTGTATTATTGCGGTTCAAGAACATACTTTGATCTGCAATCTAAAGTATATTCAGTTGCATTATCTTTAACGGTATTTTGTTTATCATTATTTTAATCGACCAGTACAAATACACTGCCATACCAGTAAATTAAAACAAAACAATGATAACAAAATACTGTTAAAGATAATGCAAGTGTATTACTTTAGATTGCAGACCAAAGTATATTCTTGAACCGCAATAAAAATTATTGATCACCATCACGTATTTTTTTTACAAAACTTAGTTCAACGTGGTGGATTAAAGTAGCAATATTGCTGCTACCGGCGACTGAAAAACTTAAGAACAAAATATTTTGGTACTTTCAGAGGTAAATGTTATAATTTCAAAATTAAACTTTTGTATGTAACGCATATTTTAGAAAACTAAAACGGTGATAAGAACAGCTTTAAGGTACCAACTCCATCAACTTCGTTAAGCTCCAATTTAGAAATCACAATTTGGTACCACCACATGGTTTCAACAAACTTGAAAATGCATGGTGGTCGCCATGTTTGTTTGCGGAGAACCTCTGCTTACCGGTTAATTGGAGTTTAAAAAGTTGGTGAAACTTTGCCAAAGTGCCACTAAATGATTGCTTATACAGGGCTGAATGTCTGAGCAATAACATTGCTCAGACATTCCAGTTCGAAACTTCAAAAGTCCAAATGTGTCCATGTTCATTACACAGTGAAAGTGTAAAATATGTTGGAATGTTCAGCGCACGCTGTTCGAACGCTGTGCTTCAAAACAAGCACATCCACCACCAGTGAATTAGTGAACCACTGACAATACAACTACAATACATCAGCCCTGTTTGTGCACTTGATGGGAACGGATTGTATAGCGGCGCCATAAGAGTTTGTTGTTCATTCCATTTCATGTACACATTTAGGTACAATGTTTAGTATTTTTTTCCAATTTTGAATTATATTTAAAAAATATTATCTACGCTATGATGATACAGTAACCATAACAAGGTGCTGCTTCACCCCTGTCCCCACATTCTCTTTCCATCTGGCACGAAGCATTACGAATGTCCACCCAACAAGAGTTGTTGCCCAATAATCTAGATTCAAGTGTCAACCAACAAAGTCGAAAACAAAACATCACTCAACCCGAACTTCCTATAACCCGATCCAAAGACCTCTGGACATAAGTTCCATTGCAAAATATTACATTATGAAACAAAATAAATAAAATATACCGGACACTTGAACCACAATTTCCCATCAAACAGAAGGCATATATCGTTTAAAATGTGAAACGAGTTCAGAACACCAAACCGTTACTCCTCCACCAAACCCTATTGAGACATGTGCAATATCACATTTGGAAGGCAATAGTTTAAGCAAATAAGGTTACAGAACGGTAAAGCAGACACACACAAAACACAACAGTAACTGCGGCGGTCTCTCCCCGAGCCTTCCGGGTTTCTCTTCCAAACCGAGTAAATTCTGCCCATATTCACACCAAACACATAGAATAAAAGTTCCTCACTTTGCCTCTTTGGGCTATACATGCTTTGTTGTTACTAGGGATGAGCAAACAAAACAATATCAAATAATGATAATCATTCGAGAGCGGTTCCAGGTCTCCTGCGATTTGTGTTACTCAATTGTTTAATTCCGTAACAAGGCATTTTGATTAGAGTTAATAAAACGTGAAAACCATGGTATGTGAGATGGGATGGGAGAGTCCCTCGGAGTCCCACCCACATGGGCTATTCCCAGCCTGCCATATGCCCTGAAATAATCACAATACAACCAGATATATATTGTTTGACAATATGTATTATGTCAATAAACTAACGCAATTGTTCATGTCGATTGGCAAGATACACGCTATGCTGCAGCGATACTGACGAGCAGGAAGGTGTCTGCCAGTCTTGATGACATCAGCAAGAGAGAGAGAGGTGGAGAGAGAGGTGGCTGACGGGAGGCTCCTGGCTTCACATTAGCAGACCGCTGTAATATCGGTGCATAAAACAACTTTCAATTTAGTACGATAACAAACCCGGAAGCGGAATGAAATCTTCAAAAAAAAAAAAAATTGCTAGCACGCGATTCTCTTGCTAGCATAAAAAACACGAGTGTTTTGTTATTGAAATGTTAATTGATGTTAATATAAATCGAAATTATCAATAAAATCCAATAAATGTAGACAATCACAAATATTTTCCGATATCAAATATTGAGCGATAAAATTGATAGTTTTGCTCATCCCTACTGCTTACACTTCACAATTAAAGATTAATTGGATACCTTAAACCTAGAGACCAACCAATAAGACTCCCATATTAAAAGATGATACAACTAGAACTTGTTTGCCAGACTACAGTGCCAGTTGGTAATAAGTTGCACACAACCCAAATGTTGAAATACAAAGACTACACCAAAGAAAACTCTAAAATGCTTTTTCCCCTTTTAGAAAATACACAATCACTTAACACAACTATTGAAGTAGAAAGTTGCAAACACATACCCTGTAACTTACCAATCAAATTCATAGCGAATCAAAATGCCTCAATGCTGCAGAAAGCTTGAACGTGCTGACGACAGACAAACTGACCTCGCAGTTTCATACGACAGATCAAAGCCGTTTGTCAGAGATGAACCAAACAGTAAGTCGTGGTATGCTGAAAGCAATCTCAACAACAAACAGCTCCAATACTTTGTAGCACTCCGCATCACACTGCATCTGCTAGTCTGCGCTTGTGAAGAAAAACAAACAATCAAATAGAAGGAACAACAAGATTTCGGCGGCACTGCGTACAATACAACGAAATGATTCTCAGAAGCAGCGCAAACAATATCCTTGTAATTTCTTGAAGTGAAATTATAATATAACAAGTCTCCTGGTAAAATTCCAAAATGATTTAAAGTTTCAAGAGAAATGCAGCTGTTAAGGAAGAAATTAGGGGAACATTTAGATTGAGGAATCAGGTGACCACTAACACCCAAGACTTGGTTTAGGATACGATGCTCACCGGAAGTATTCAGCTCAGAATGCATTTACATTCCTAGTGAGAATGTACGCTATTCGTATTTGTGACAGTGCTTAGTACTGAATGGAGAACACCATTTACAAATACAGAAACAATTTATTGAAAATTGAAATTCAGTAGAACTGATGAGGAAACACAAACAAGATTATAGTTAAGAAATTTATTTGGACTGAATGTTAGTTTACAATAATTCCTATCTTAATTCCGTTACAAAACACAAGAGATACGATAGATACTATGCGGTACAATACAACACTACGTAAGGACGAGCTAGTACGACTCTTTGCCAAGCAGACAATTATAGACTTCCAAGTTCCAACCTCAAAAGACTGTAGCAAGACAAGATCAATCCTCCGCAACAATCAGTGCACCTTATATTAAACTAAGCTAATCAACTAATCTAAAAATGATGAAATGAAGAATATGATGACATCCTCTTCAAACCACAATATAGCTTGATGTCTTGTAATGTTGCGAGAAACATTCAATTCTGTTTGGGAATTCCTTACTCCAAGTCATTATATAAAAAAAAGCACTTTCAGAGTTGACAACATATCAAGTGTTCATTCGAAAAAGTTTATGGCCATTTTCTTTCAAAGATCAAAATCTTACCGACACAGAAACAACGGTGATAAGAAAAGGCATTATTTTTTTGACTTTTGACATTTACCTAATAAAAACAAACGTCGATTGTGCGCCCATCAAATCTTGTTCGATCCATCATATCTGTTAAAAGAGTTAAGGAAACAAGAAGTTGTAGAATTATACCTAGTTTTTACAACAAATAAATTATTTTAAATGAACAAATGGAACATTTAAATAATGGATACCCAACAACACACACACAGATTAGGCCAAATAACTTTCAAAAGTAGCTCTAAAATTTAAGGTATTGACAGTGAATGGTATTGGCACCTATCACAAAGTTGCATAAGAAGAAGCCCTGCCTAAAACGGTAATACTGGTGAAAGAGATACCCAGGTTTAAAAGTAGGACCCAAGACCCGATTCCTACCCAGGTACATATACTGACCTCTTCTTCTTGTATGCATGTTTTGGTTTTTGATATATGGGTTATTTCAGATTTGAAGTGACATTCACTATGACAATTATTTACCACCTTAGTTGTAGGTTAAGGAATTGCCCAATGTGTAGTATAGCTAAGCTGCTGTATGCGGATGTGGGGTAGCTACTGTATTACAATTCACCAACTTAGCATGTTCAAACTTGATCTACATACCAGGGACATCAGCCAAGAGGATCACATCAAATAATGTTACAGGATGATAAAATGGGCGGGTTAAAAGTTTAAAACCTTCCTGAAAATCACCGTCGACTGTCCTAACCTGCTATGTATCTCAATGTTATGTGAAAGGATACGGACTGCACGTTCAGCATCGTGTTGATTGAAGAACCGCACGACGCCCACTTCCTTGCCTCGCATCTCCGCATACTTTACCTCTCCGACGTCGTTGAACTTGTCTCGTAGCATCTGCCATGTGGCACTCATCGGTAGCTGTAAACATGTTTGGTCAATGGTCAGTAAAACGAAAACTTACAAGTAGGTACTATAGCTGTTAAACCACTATCTAACCCTGTGGAAGGAAATTTGGCTTTGATCAGATAATTGAGGAACAACAAAGAACCGACCGTTGGCCCGCTTCCTGCATCCTTTCAAAATTAGGCATTTATATTAAGTAATTACTTCCAATGTACAATGTCTGATATTGATAAATAAATAATAATAAATAATAATAATAATAATAGTACATTGAAATTATCCCTTCACAAACTATTATTCAGGGGTCTTGCACTGATGGCACAACTATATTGCAAAAATGAAAGAAAACCTGCAAATAACCTACCTACCCCTCACATTTATTCCCAGGTCTTCAATTTAGACCTTCCAAAACAAGGGTATGACATACACTCAAGGAAATCAACAAGTTAACAGAACAGTATTCAACCAAAGTCTCATACTTACATTTTTCACAACAATTGTATCAGATGATCGATTTCCATTTCCAGCATTGGATTGGGAAACTCCTCCTCCCATTCCACGACTCGCTGGGCCATCGGAGTACGAATTATTTCCCCCTCCTTGTCCCCCACCCCTATAGTCTCTCTCAACTGCACCACTATTGAAGTCATTTCTATTAGAGGCATTTATAGCAGCACTCAAAGAGTCAAAGTCCCGTCCAACATTTCCATAGCCACCTCCTCCCAGGGAGGCAGAAGCATTACTTCCATAGCTCGCTCCTCCCCCCGCATTTCCTAGGAAAGCACTGGAGTTGTTTCCCATACTGCTCATGGCACTGCCCATCGCATTTCCCATAGTGTTTCCCATTGCACTTCCCATTGCGTTTCCAAATGCATTTCCACCCCCCAGTCCACTGGAACCTCCGAGTCCAACCCCCACACCTAGACCTCCGCCCATACCGGCTCCCAACCCGGCCAATCCCGAGGCGCCAAATCCTCCCCCGAGACCGCTTAGATCCCCTGCCCCGCCAAGCCCGGAGCCCATGAGCCCAGCCCCAATCCCTGCCAAGTTTGCAGACAGCCCCGTAGCACTGCCTACACCTGGAAGCAAAACAAAATATCAGAACTCGAGTGAGGTAAGTGAGTGGGAATAGAGTACCCCCGGTACGAGGAGTGTATTTGTACCGGTCGATTAAAATAATGATGCACAAAATACTGATAAAGACAGAAAATGCAACTGAAATACTTTATAAAGACTGCAGGCCTACACGTTAGTATGTTCTTGAACCTCAATATTGTTGACCACTGTCAGGTATTTTTAATTTAACAGTTCAACGTGAGGTGGATTGAAGTAGCAATATTGCTGGTACCAACCCTGTGTAATATGATGATGTATTAAGAATTTAAGATTTGCTTCGTACCAATAATCATATACGTAGGGGAACCTTGAACCATGGGAGAAAGAAAGGAAGGCAAAATAGAGGCTGCAGAAACGAGATTCCTAAGAAGACAAGAAATACAAATTTTACTATTAGAGAAATACTGGGTGTTGATTGTAGAGAAGTTAAGAAATAGGATGGAAAGGAGACGTTCGATATCGTTTGATATACGAAACGATGTAAGGAAGTACACCAGGTGAATATGAAAGGGGAATGGAAGGAAAGACAAAGACAAAGGCCAAGCAAGAAAGGGAAGGAAACAATAGCAAGAGACATATAGCCAAGAGAAAAGAAAGTGCAAAAATTTGGTTGTAAAACCCAAGCTGTTCCTGCCAAAAACAGGAAGTGATGGATGATGATGACTGTAGTCAACTATTAGATAACCAATCCCTTCTGATCTGTCTTCTTAGTGCATCCACTTAGTCACAAATTAGCAGGTATGTCAGTAGTTTGTGAAAAGATGGAAAAGTGGTAGAAAACCAAATAACTGTTGCCGTTGTAGAATAGTCAGATCGAAGCAGACCCTACTTCATGAAGACTGTATTAGTTCAAATTGATATTACAATTAAAACATACCCAATGCAGATGGATTAACCACGTTAGACAATGCTGCTGCAGTCAAGTTAGCTGCCACTGGAGTAACTGATCCGACCAAGCCAGCACTTGGTTGAGCAGCATTCGGCAGATTCCCTGAAGTAAACACAGTCAGTGAGATCATCTAATATTAAAAGCAGAATATTTTCAAATGAATGAAACATGACTCCATGACATGAAGCCACCATGTTCAGCAACAAACAAAAAAATAACACTGCATATTTGAAATTAGAACTGTCATTAATAGGGAGTTGAGGGACTGCATAGCTAAAAGGGTGGAGATAGATATGTCAATCTTTGGAAATGCATAGCAGTGACGGACAGTGGACCAGAGATCTGCATTGCCCATAGGGGCCAGGGGTGTGAGGTCAATGGGATGAGGGATGCTGGTGAATGGGAATGGTGCATGTGAATGGGATGAGGGATGCTGGTAAATTTTAACAAGATAAGAATTTTTAGTCTAAGGTAGAAATTTACTTGCCAGAACTACCTGATCACTGATCGGCTTTAGACTGAAAATGGTATTTTTCTATAGATCTAACACAGCGAATTTTCAACTAGGCCTTATCAATACATTTTTTCAACTCCTGACTTTCGCGCATCTGTCAAGCATTATGGACAGTCAAAGAAATGGCACATCCTAACAATGGATGGAGCCTAAATGAAGTAACAAAGTATGGAAACATGTATTACTTCATGAAAAATTGGCAAAATTGAAAATACTCTTCATTTTCATGCAAATATGAGATAATTCGACACTAAATGTGTCAACAGATAGCACGATCGCAGCTACCAAATTAGCAACATGGCTGCCAGTTTGAGGGTAACAAACTGACAAAAGAGCATGGATCCGCCTAAACGTGATATGTATTGTGCAAAGTAAGACTTTATTCTGAAATATGCAGATACTGTATTTTAAAGCAAGTGGAGACGAAAGGATACTGAACGAAGGGAAGGCAGTGTTAAACGATATGACCTTTTAATTGCATGTGGTTAATTACCACTACAATCAGAACATGAACTTCAGATACTTAGTTTGTGTTTACAACCGTTACATAGCCCTGATCCAAGATCCCCGCACTATCGAAGGCACTGGATAGCACAGCAATATAATTACAATGACGCATGCAACAATGTCGTTTGTTTAACTGGATGTTTCTTTGGAGAAAATGTGGCCATTCTCATGTAGGCCTAAACACAGTGATAAATGACATCCAGCGGCTGTTGCCCTGTAATTACTATTTCATGATATTGTCGCCAGAGGTCGTACCTGCAACACTAAGTGCTGAATATGGGAATGGGATGGGATGCACTATTTTTTGCACCTACTTCACTAAATAGCAAACATTTGCTCTTCAAGATTAATTTCACACTTAGGCTACTCACAAAATAGAAAACTATTTGTAATGCCTTAAAATACTATGATACATATTATGCACAAGTAAAAAATTGTTGTTTTTTTTTCTGCCCCTATGCCGAAAGTTTGATTTTTCCATCATTTTAAATGGCATTTACTACTGCATTTATTTAAAATTTGTGCATTACTTATTGTGCTACAAATATGTATAGGGCCTACAGTATCTATTGTATTGCATACACTATCAACTAGACCAAGCAGCATATTTGCCAGTGGCCTGCTAAGTAGCCAGCCTTCTTCAATCATTGCAGGAGAGTACTTGTTTGTTACCATTTGATTATCAATAATTTAAACTTGATCATTGTGATTTGTGCATCCCTAAATGTATGGAACAGATGCTCTCTTCAATCCACATGTATGTGTAGCTAGCTACTTACTTGTAACATCTGCAAGTGGTATTCCATTTGCTCCAAGCCCCATTCCTAGTCCACGTAATCCTTCCGGTAGCTTAGGAGGTAGTTCCGGTTTGTGATCCACTCGATCCATTCGAACAGTTAGTTTACGGTCGTATAACATTTGATTGTGCAGCATAGCTATGTTTGTTAAGAATTTTATCAGTGTAGTTCTTAAATCTTAATACAATAGACAAGATTGTTACTAGCAATGAAAGCAAGTAAATTCCACTTTTAGTTTCACTGCACCTGGCACTTTTAATGTTTACAAATGTTGCTAGCTAGTAGCTACTGCCTTTGACACTATGGAACAAAATAATATACTAATAGTAGGTAATACTATATTACGGCTTGTCTATATTGATCCATCTACTAAACAAATCTATACAAATCTAAGTGGTTTTCTGGAACAAACCACTATTTAAGTGGACGACGTACATACTTAGATCTAAAGGTGAGCATGTTCCCATTTACTTGTTTTGTTGTTAAGATTTACCAACTTCCTCTATTTTTTTTTGATCCCATAAAATGATTTTAAGAAGATTTTTTATGAATTTTCAACAGATAAAAAATGCATGTAATACTTGATAATTTTAAACGGCTCTGAATTAGCATAGGTAGGGATCCTTGCAAACCTTGCTTCTTGTTCGAACCGAGCTCGAACTGCAATCCAAAATAAGTGTCAAACTTTGAACTCGAAACAAGCTTTTTGTCTTAGCGCACGGACATGCATTGGTCGAAATGACCAAAACCGAACATTAAACACCATTAACATTAATTTTGTTATTGTTATTATTATTATTAGTAATAACCAGTAATTAAAAAGTGTAATTCAAGGATACAGATAGCTTGGACAGCTTCTACAGGATGTTCATACTCGACAACAGCAAAACCTCTACTTTTGCCATCTCTGTCAAGACTCAGCTCAGCAGTTACAACTTTGCCGGCAATCTTGAACACTTCCTTAAGCTTCTTTTCATCAACTTTGTAGTCCAACTGTAACAAATATTTATTTTAGCCTTTCTGCTTTATTTATTCAAAAGTCTTAACACTTCTAAATTAAAGATAGCCTAGGGTCTAGTCTACACAAACGCAAAATCAACAGGTACCAAGCGAGCCATTTTCACAAATGTTCGGATCCCTAGTCAAGAGACACATAAAATCACTCCAATTAGCCCACGTATCAAATATGAAGGGGAATCAAATCATAAATAAAAATAAATTGTCAGCAGGCAAATCTGGGCAGCTAATGTGTTAATGGAACTATTTTGTTATTTTATAGTGGGCCTATTTACAGGGTATACAGTATATTGATTGAATGATTGACATTGATTTGATAATAGTTGACATTATCGATTGTTTTGCCTATCACTATTAGTAGCCTAAATTAAGAACACTTACATTTGCAACAAACACTCTGGTGACAAGTGGTCCGGAAATCCATAGAGATTCTAAGAACTGTGGGCTCAGGCCGTAGGTGTTGCCCCATTTGTTCAGGTTGCCTCCCCCGATACCTCCCCCTCCTCCTCCCTGTTGCTGCATCACATTGAAAGATGCACCCAACGAAGAAGGGGCGTCCCAGTTTCCACGTGGTTCGTCTCGCATGCGTGCCATGTTGCGCATGTCCCGCATATCTCTTGAATCACGAGAGATGCCTCCTCCTCCTCCACCCCCTCCTCCGCTGCCGCCTCCACCTCCACCTCCGCCGCCACCACCACCTCCCCCACCCATTTTTAATGGTCGACCAAACTTGTCCCGTTCAACATCATAATCCTACGGAATGAAATACACGGTATAACACAATCATTTTATGACAAAAAATCTGCAACATGGTTCAAAATCATGGATGATTTAAATGGCATCTAGAACTCAAACAGGAGGAAAGTTCAAGTCACCGACAACCTGTGAATATGAGTCCACTACCTGAGTGTGCATTAGGCATTAGGTTCTGTTTGTGCCAGTTCTGGTTAAGTGGAAGAGTGATAAATAATCAAACCTTGCTATTTTGCTTTGTAATTCCATTTAACAAAATTTAAAAAATAAAAACTATCTATCTATAAATATGCCTGCCAATGTGTCCAATATAGGCCTCGCCCAAAGCTCCAGCTGCTGATAAGAATAACGAACCCATCCAACTCCCTAAATGCTGCCCTGCAACGAACACAGCTTGAACCTATGCCACTTGTTCATTGTTAACAGCTCTCACTTTCCACAAATAAGCTAGACTCAAAATCACAGCTTCACAGCTCAGTTTACAGAAATGGAATCCCAAACATTCGCAGATAGCATGCATGACACAAAATCACACAACACATTTTCCGTTATCTTTTTCATATATTTTTCACACTAGCCTAGGCCTATAGGCATTGATAATTTGGTTTAATTTAGGTAAATAAATAGTAAACCTAGCTTAGCCTATTGATGTAGGTTTTGGTGTATTTAGAACTTCTAAGTAAGATTTAGAAACAGAGTCTTACAGTTAATTAATATTTACAACATCACAGCCATAGTCCTACAGTATTTAAGCTTTTCAAACACTTGCCTCTTTGACAACCAACTTCCTTCCCTTCAAATCGTAACGGTGCATTTTCTCAACAGCTTTCTTCACAGAGTCTGCACTCTCAAACTCTACAATTCCACACCCTCTAGGTTTGTCATTCTCATCGGTGAACAGCTCAACATATGACACTTTTCCAACTGTAACATAAAACACAATTCAGTCATTTAGGTCTACAGGAAAAACCTGCATTCTAAACCATCTGGACAAGGCAGGAAGATTACACGAAATAATTATCATGTCCGCTCCCAGTTCATCTTCGTACACACTACACACTCGCAACAAATTTTGCATTAGTAAAGTCTCCATAGCACTGTACAGATAATAAATAAATATTATTTCTCAGCTGAACCTTTCTTTGATGCCAAATATTTAAGGCTGTCAATGACTGGCAAGAATTGATAATTTAATCCATTCTACTAAATATATTTAGGCCTACCTAGACTAAGAGGAAGAACACCGTAACTAATGCCCCCCCATTAATACATACCTACTGGCAGTGACACCCATGATCAACCTGTGTCAATTGAACTTAAAAAATCATTCAACATCACAAAACTCTGTTAATTTTTACCTTCAGTCCTAAAAAGATCTTTGAGTTCTTGCCAACGATATTCATATGCAATATTAGAGACAAAGATACGACAATCTGCTGATCCTTTCTTGTCTCCATGGTCACGGTTATTACTACTGCTGCGGGGTGCAAATCGACTCGGTCTGTCACCGCGTCGAGATCGGTCACGATCTCTGTCTCGGTTAATACCCAAATCTCCATCATCTCGGCCATCACCATTCAAGGGAGACCTGAAAAATTGTTTACTGTAGCCTGTATATTCCAATCATTGTTGCCTGGGGACTGGTCTCTGGATGGTTGGGTGGCAGTTTCTTTTTTAAAATCAGATGGCAATTTAACTTTGTGGGCTTCTCTTCCAATTAATGTACTACATAAAGTATTGTGTAAATGTATGTTATTTTGTTTGAAGCATTACTAGGCTAGGCCTAGGCCTAGGTCTAGGCCACCGGGCTATGAGGACCAGCCGCAGAAGAGAGCTACTACTAGGCCTAGGCCTACTAATAATACTACTACTAGGCCTACTACTACTACTACTAGGCCTAGGCTGGGGTCTATAAAAGCTGGCCTTGGCCTGGGCCTAGGCCTAGAGCCTAGAGGCCCATGAACCATGTTTGCTCTTGCTTCGTCCTAGGTCTAGGCTAGGTAGGCTAGGCCCCTAGGCATCTTCTGGTTTTTCTACTTCCAGCGTTCGCCAGGCCTAGACTAGGGCTTAGGCTCTGGCGTTGGGTTTGAAATTCAAACCCAATGAGGTAGGCTTAGGGGCCTAGACCGTGCTCTAGACCTAGGGGCCTAGGACCCTCCCTAGATCCTAGGCTGGAACTCAATGGCTGGACCCTAGGCCTAGAGCCGCATAGGCCTAGGCCTAGGCACCTATTCTAGAGATAAGTCTGTTGCATTCTTACCTATCCCGCACTTCCGCCATCATCATTGTATATACACGAAAATTCGTTTGTTCGTTTCCGTCGTACGACCAATGATTAAAAACGCCGATATTTTCTTAAAACAATCAACAAGCCTAGCAAAACGACAGACGCGAAACGCAACACAACGCAATGCAAACCGGTACCGGAACCGGATATTGAGGAAAAACATTCGTCGCATTGTGGTCGCGGTGGCAGTACTACTACATTACCGATTTCATTCGTGAATGCGGTTTGAGAAATTGGCGCGTTTTCCACAATTCATTCAACGTTCGCCTTGTTCCGGTGTATATACGGGTCGTTTGTTTCCTGATTTCGAATGACTACATTCATCATGTGAAAACGTGGAAATAAAAATTAAATATGCCACAAAATTGATTGTACTGTTAAAGGTCGGTCAGGCCTACGAATACAAAATCTGATACACATTTTTAATTTTAATTTTGACATAAGTCTTGAGATTAGATCATGGATTTATAATAGTACCTTGGATCCTCAACCCATCACCTTCTTGCACGATATCTCGAACATCATCATCGTCATTGTCGTCTTCATCTTGGTTGATATCGTTGATTGTCGATATCGTATGCACGTTGATACAAGAATTGTCGTTTGTGGCTTAGAGCATCTTTGAAAAACGATAGAGTCTAGAACGCGCTCTTTTAAGAGCAAGTAATTGGCTGTTATGGATATATATGACAAGTTTTGAAAATTAATGCTGCATGGATAAGACAAGGTTAGGAAAAACGCTCAATATTCGACATGCTTTTACTACTGGATAAAGCAACTTTTGTTTAAATATTTTCTTTTAGTTAGATTCTCATGTGGAAGACGAAGAAAATGGTGTGCGGAACTAATTAAGAAAAAAAAAGTGGACAAGACGAGTTTTGCATCTATAGGCCTACGACTCAATTCTCCAGTCGGATGTATTATATTGATCAAGCAAATTCCTCTACTCTGGCTTCTACCTGACAAGTATGACGAGCACCAGGACTTTGTTGTAGTTCCACCATTTTCTGTATGAGGAAGTCATATTCAAGCGAGTTGAAAGCTTTTGAGAGAACTGGTGGCATAGTACGATTTTGACGTTCTTTTATTTTCCAGTGTATTCGTGAATCAACTGGATCATAGCCGAGGTTGTGGAATGTCCTTCCCTAAAGCTGAAGCATCATTTAGATAGCCTATCGCTGTCTTGCGGTTGCTTCACAAGTTTTTGACAAAGTATTCTTTCTAGTCTAGCTAGGAAAGAGAGTGACAATGAAAAAATTCAAATCTTGTGTAGAATTTCGTTCAAATTTAATAATAATATACGTTTTTTCAACTCCATTTCAAAAAAAGAAGAAATTGCAGTATCTGGAGAATTGATTTGTATCGTGTACTCACGGCACAGATAACGGAGGTTTGAAGTTTGAAGTTGAATATCTCAGCAGAGTGAAAAAGCAACAAAGTATGACATGGAACCTCAAAGCACAGCTCAAAGTCTACCTCAGACGGAAAATACAGCCTATTTGCATAGCAGGTAATACCAGTACCACAGATAATTAATTACACATGTGGTAAATTTGTTATCTGTGGTAATACCTTGCAGGTTTTCACATGACAGACCTATCTACCTATTTACATAGAAATAAAACAGTCCCGTGTACATATATGCCTACTCAGTCGAGTAGCTGTAGCTCTTTCTGTACTAGGAGTACAAATGAACATACTGCAATGCGTTGCGACTGCACAAGATCGGTCAAGTATATAAATCTTGGACGCAGCAAGACTCTCGCTGTGACATCGAATTTCAAAATGCCTTCATGGCTTTGAAAGAGAAAGAAATTAGTTTTTAACATAAGCACGTACGAAAAAATGCACAACTTGCTTTGAACTTCTACGTGGTAGCTTCGTTGGCTGATTTGATCATAGGGTTTGAAGGATTCAAAGTTCAAACATCCAACATCTTTGATTCAAACCCAATGATTTGGTTGTTTAAATTTCCCGGTTTATCGCTGCCAGCCTAATTATTTTTTACTAGTCAAAAGAATTATTCTTATACAGCGAAAATGTTTAAATTTTCTTTTATCCTGGAATAGTTTCAAATATAATTTTAACTAGTATTTGGTCGTTTCAGGTGGTGTGTGACATGAAGTTATGTTTTTTCTGATTTCTCGAGTCGATGCTCACAGTGCAAGTAAAGCCCATATCACACTACAATTGGAATCGTAGACTGGAGTCGCCGATTGCAATCGCAATCTACAATTATCCAATCACACTTGACCAGCTGTAGCAGTGGCGTATTCACGGGGGGGGGAGGGGGGGGACAAAACCCCCCCTTTTGCAAAGGAAACATGGAAAATGACCGTTTACATTTCATTTCAATAGACAGTATATCAATAGACAGTATCAATAGACAGTATTTCAATACAGTTAGATGTTTTACTTTATAATTATTGTATATTGTTGTAATTAAAAGCGAAAGCAATACGAAAAATATGCAAATTATTAATTGAGGTTCCTTTTATTAGCGGTGCTAAGGAAAAAATGTGTTGCCAGAAACTAAGTAATCTTGTTTCAGTTGGCCGCTGTAAAACGCACAGATTTGCACTAAAATGACCTTTACGAGATTTTTTTCGGGGGGCAAGCCCCCCGGAACCCCAATTATGTTTCGGCATCCACTCTCTATATGGGTTGAAAACCCCCCCCCTTTCCCAATTCCTGGATACGCCACTGAGCTGTAGATCCTAAAATCGTTCAACTAGGAAATAAATTCAATATTAATAACTAATAAGACAAGCCTTAATCACAAACAAATATATAATTAAACTTATTGGCTCTTTGTTTCCATTAAAGTAGTTGTTGCTTGAGGTTATGTTGTGACAGTGCTCAATTCGTATTTAACCGTTCTCCTTCCTGATTGGTTCACGTGACTCGGATCTACGATTCCCAATCTTATTTTAGAGCTCGGTCTATAAAAAGATTGCAACCGTAGACTGGCCGAACTGAGCTACTGCGCATGCGCCGCCAATCGTAAGCTCGAATCTACGATTGCAATGGACGAGTGGTGATTTACCCGCCCTCTGACGTCACGAAGGAACGTGGCGCCCACCCATAGTTGGGACAAATCCGTGAACTGTTACGCTTTCACGCGCTTAATGTACGACACTTATCTCGTTCTAGCTGCTATAATATTCACTTTTCAGGTAAAACCTATAGGAAAGCGTAGTTAGTTTACATCCCAGTGGTCAATATAAAGAATAGTTCAAAATTATAGACCCAGTAGTTAACTTGTTATAACAATACGCGCATCAAAAGGATAAAATGAGCAACGCGTGATTTGTTTTTTCAACTTCAATTGGCGAAAAACTAATGATCGGATTTTGACGAGAGTTTCTTTAGCATGTGTTCCAATAATGTGAGACAATAAACAAATAAACTTTCTAGATAGAAATTGCTCAGAACGAAAATTCATAGCATGCAATAATATGCAGGGTGTAGCGGTTGGGCCTCAAAAGTATCGGTTTTGACCGTGAAACTAAGCACCTTGCATATTAGTGCATGCTATGAATTTTCGTTCTGGGCATTTTCTATCTAGAAAGTTTATTTGCTTATTGTCTCACATTATTGGTACGTATTCTTAAGAAACTCTCGTCAAAATCCGATCATTAGTTTTTCGCCAATTGAAGTTGAAAAAACAAAACACACCTTGCTCATTTTATCCTCTTCAGTGCGTGAATTGTTATAACAAGTTAACTACTTCGTCTATAATTTTGAAATAACCTTTATATTGACCACTGGTATGTGAACTAATTATGTTTTCCAGGTTATATCTTAAAAATGAATATTATACCAGCTAGAACGAGATAAGTGTGGATGTGTTTTGCGTGGATCCGTCCGGACAGTAGGGACTTTTCCCAACTGCTAGTCACGTGACACAGTACTCGGCGCAAGCTCCGCCTATCAAAGAATTGGTAGCAACTTATCTCCATGGTCAAAGAAAGTAATATATCTTACAATTGTACAACCACATTTTGATTTTTGTGCATCAATTCTATACCAGTCGTTCCTGGGGGATCTGGAAAGACTGCAGCTATTGCAGAATAGAGGCATGAGGCTGATTTTAAAATGTAGTAAATATGTTCCTATTAGATGTATGCTTGACGCACTGGAATGGTTAAATGTGGAAAACAAAATAAAAATGAATGCAATGATATTTATTTTTAAAATGCAATGTGGTCTTCTACCAAATTATTTAAATAACCGCCTGGTAAAAACATCTGAGGTGCATTCTTATGCTACAAGAAATGTTAAAAGTACTTACTATTTGAAGAGCCACAAAAAGGGTTTAACAACTAAGTCGATATTCTACATGGGTATTCGTCAATATAACCAGTTACCAAATGAGTTGAAATTAATGACAAATGTTCAAAGTTTTAAGAATGAATATATAAAACTGTTAAATGATAATTAGAATTGCTGTGTGAGAATTTAAGAGTAAAATTGTATTATATAATTTTTATACGTGAAATGTATAGCAATAGTGCTAATAAAGAATTTACATACATACATACATACATACATACATACCACTCGTCAATGGCGCTTTGCACTGCCACATTCTCCCACTCGCAGCGCCAGCGTAGTGCCAGCCCTCAGACAGGGTCTACTTGATCTCCGCATAACTTGGCCATGAAAAAAGGGCTGATTTACCCATCCAGAAGGCTCTGGACTTGAGCTCGAACTATGGTGGCGCTACTTTTATTTTAATGTCTTTGGCAAAATGCTGCCATCACAGCCTACTGGATGGGTAAAGTAGACCTTGTCCGCGCTAATTTACCCATCCAGCAGGTCATGGATTTAGGCTTGGACGGTGGTGGCGCATTCTACGTCAAGCTTTGCGTGCAAAGCCCCATTGTCAGTTCGGAACCTAATATGGCCTTAATATTCCAAGGTCTTTGCATGGGATGAGAAAGTGCTGCTTCCTGCGGACAGACAAAAAGCGCAAAAAGCGTCCCTGCCACAGCCTTCTTCTCGGGGTCAATCCGCGGATGGACCGACGTTCGAGACTCGAACCACAGTCGAACGTCGAGTCGAGCTCGAGAAGGCATTGGTCGCTGCGTCAGTGAAAACTGAAAAGAGCTCATGTTGGTGTTTGTACTTCAATTTGTCGTTACTTAAATTTAATAATGTCTGGATTTAATTTTGGTACAGGCAATAATCCGGGTACTTCTGTTCCTGGTTCTTCAGGTCTTTTTGGGGCAAATAAGTGAGTTATAAGCCGAAACTTCTTGCTTTGTAATTTTTTGTATGGATTTTGCCCTGCGCATCTTAATCTAACCTCACTTTAATGTATGCTGCACACACTTTTTATGGCCTAGAACTGTGAGACAGGCTAGGATAGGGTCTAGGGCCTTTATTTAGGCCTGGGCCTATGATATAGACATTACTAGGCATAGCCTAGGCCTAGGCCTAGTTTGTTATGTCACTACCTAAGCTTGCCTCTAGCCTAGGCCTAGGCCTAGCCTAGGCCTAATTTTTCTCTTATGCTCGTGTGGTTAAGAAATCCTAGACTTCTTTCCTTGCAGTAAGCATTGCTGATTGGTGGCAGAGTTTTCGCCGTTTTAGTCTGCCCTTAAACCCTACCAATTCCCCCCCTCCCCCTCTAGGCCTAGGCCTAGGCCTACCACTTCAGTTCTTCCAATCCACGGTTGCCCCAGGCCTAGGCCTAGACCCTACTGGTACCAGTAGGGCGATTCTGTATGGGCGACGATAAATTTATCAGCGGTTTTAGTCGTTACTGAAGGCGAATGCAAGGCGATGATTGGCTCATCGCCTTCTTCTACCAACTGAAACCGGTGATAAACGTATCGTCGCCCATACAGAATCGCCCTGCAGATAGGCTAGTACCTACCTATAAAGTAAAACTTCTTAACATCTTTGGGATAGGCTAGCAGGCTCTCTCGTACTTTCAATCATGATCCAACACAATTTAGATTAGCCCTACAGCTTAACTAATTCGTAGACCTAGAGTCTAGACCCTTACCTTTATTTGATAATAAGAGATAGCCTAATTACAATTATCTCACAAATTACAGTTTGAATGTGTGGGATGACAATCCCAACATGCCATACTTTAGTCTACGTTACTTTACTTTTCTTCGGCGTTACTTCGCCAGTGTCAGAAACGCTACCTCCCCCCACTTTCGGCACAAGACTGGATAATATGGCCAAAATAGCCTGCACCAATTTTACGACATAAGACTACACACACGTGCATCTGTCTTATATTTGGTAACACCTAGTTACAATTTTAGCAAAAATCACACAGGTTTTAATAAAAAAAAATTGCTTGATTCCAGAACACCAACAACTTCCACTGGCTTCAGTCTTGGTGGTAGTACGAGTACTCCAGGTTCTTTGTTTGGTGCTCCAAGTACTCAACCTTCAGGGCTAACGTTTGGATCTCCTGCCACAACTATGTCATCTGGGCTGAGCTTTGGAGCAGCTCCAAACACTGGCCTGTCATTTGGAACTCCTTCATTTGGGAGCCCTGCCGTTTCGTCTGCTGCTCCGACAGCTGGTCTCTTCGGAGCATTGCCCGCAGGCTCAACTGGCCTCTCCTTTGGAAGTGCACCTACAGGTCAACCATCTGGTATGTGATCTCAAGTATAAACCACACAATTACATGTGAATGGCATCAGCTTGTCTTTTTGGACTCATTGTACAAAGACCAAGACTAGTTTAAAAGGGGGTAAAATCAGAGCTCGACAAATTACAAAAATTGCATGTGCTAACTTATTTTAACTTTTCTTTAGTCCTACCCACTTTCCCGAATTTAAGAAAAGTGGAACTGAAAATGAATTTTTTATAATAAACACTCTAGGCCATAAGTCATTATTAACCAATGAAAAATCAAATTGATTAATTAATTTGAAATATTTAATGACCCGCAGGTCAAACTGGAATATCATTTGGCCAGCCAGCAGCAACAACAGCTCAGTCAGGATTATCGTTTGGTGGTGCTCCAACTGCACTGTCGTTTGGTTCGAGCACAACTGCGGGTCAAAGTGGACTCTCGTTTGGAGCCCCGACTCTCGGGGCCCCAGCTACTTCGGCTCCCGCAGGTTTCTCTTTTGGATCCAATGTCCAAAGCGCCCCAGCGTTTGGTGTTACCTCATCTGCTCCTGCCACATCGCTGAGCTTTGGAGGTCCTACTGCTACTGCTACGGCAACTGGGCTCACGTTTGGAACGTCTACAGTTTCTACAGGGCTGTCCTTTGGGGCAACTACTGCAAGTACCTCACTAGGTAGGTAACTCGGCCACGTGTCAGGTAGCCTACTCTGTTATGCAAGGCAACACATCTGCCCTGGCAGACAATGCTCCAGCATTGATGCCGGGCCCCGGCCTCTGGGCAAATCCGGGCCCTTTGGCAGTCCGAGCCCCCAGGCTGCTACCAAAAAGTTCCTATGATGTATACTTCTCTGTATATTGCTAAAAAAAACTCTTAACCTAACTCTATAGGGTAAGTATTATTTTGAAATTATAATTGAATTTATTGTAATATTTAATATTTATTGTAAATATTCAATGTAATTAATTGAATATAGGATAGAAATAATTTTGCTACTGGTAGGGTGACCTCCATTAATTGCACCCTAAAATCGTATTTTAGGCTATGAAATTCAATGCAATCCCAAAAACTGGTTACGCCTTTGGCGTATTTGCCTCCGGCGGCTGGGGCTTTGCCCCAGACCCCAGCTGCACCGCGCCACCTCGTGCGGGCCTTTTTATCCCAGTTCGCCCTGTCGTAGAGAGAAACGGGGCTTATTCTGGCATCACACGGACACCCTCACTAGACTCCCATTCAACACTAGTAGCTGGCTTCGGATCCATTTTTGATTGCATTTTACAGCTAAACTGTGCATTGTAGAGGAAAACGTGGCTTATTCTGGCATCACACCGAATCCCTAACTAGACTCATTCAACACAAGTGGCTGCCTTGGGATCAATTTTGTATTGCGTTTTACAGCTAAACTGTGCATCGTAGAGCGAAACGGGGCTTGTTCCGGCATCACACAGGCACCCTCACTAGACACTACAACACAAGTGGCTGCCTTGGGATCCATTTTTAATTGCATTTTACAGCTAAACCGTGCATCGTAGAGGGAAACGGGGCTTATTCTGGCATCACACAAACACCTTCACTAAACTCCCATACAACACAAGTGGCTGCCTTGGGATCAATTTTTAATTGCATTTTACAGCTAAACCGTGCATCATAGAGGGAAACGGGGCTTATTCTGGCATCACAGGGGCACCCTCACTAGACTCCCATACAACGCTAGTGGCTGCCTTGGGATCAATTTTTAATTGCATTTTAAAGCTAAACCGTGCATCGTAGAGGGAAACGGGGCTTATTCTGGCATCACACAGTCACCCTCATTAGACTTCCATTCAACACTAGTGGCTGCCTTGGGATCAATTTTTAATTGCATTTTACAGCTAAACCGTGCATCGTATAGGGAAACGGGGCTTATTCTGGCATAACAGGGGCACCCTCACTAGATTCCCATACAACGCTAGTGGCTGCCATGGGATCCATTTTTTATTGCATTTTACAGCTAAACCTTGCATCGTAGAGTGAAACGGGGCTTATTCTGGCATCACACGGGCACCCTCACTAGACTCCCATACAACATTAGTAGCTGCCTTGGGATCCATTTTTAATTGCATTTTACAGCTAAACCGTGCATCGTAGAGGGAAACGAGGCTTATTCTCTCATCACACAGGCACCCTCTCTAGACTGACATACAACACTAGTGGCTGCCAGTGGCGTAACTAGGAATTATTTCGGGGGGGGGGTTATTAGGGAAAAGTGAGATAAGGGGACTGAAAGGGGTCTGGGGCAAAGCCCCAGCCGCCGGGGGCCATTTCGCCGAAGGCGAAATTTTTTTTCACTTCTATAATTATTTTGTGCCTTTTGGACTCAAAGAATACTACTCGAACCACTACTCATTTGTTTGCATTATATTGAGGTTACAGTGTGTAGAATAGTTCTAAATAAGAATTGCATAGAAATTGTATTTTTAATGTTTTATGGTTGTTCAATATAATCTCAACATAAAGTGAAACATTGTGGTCACAAGTCACATACGTTATTTAAATTTTAATTCACAGACCGTGATATTGTAATATTAGATTAATGCATTTTTATTTATAGGTACCCTCACTTTTACTGGTTCGAGCGAAAGGTGTATTAGTTGTAGATGAACACGTAAATAATATAATTGAATTATTGAAAGAAATTACATATATATCTTATCTAAGTGAAGTGCATGGTATGATAAATATAATGAAAATGTTGTTTGTTGTGATTGTTATACACTGAAGTGGTTTAAGGATCTTACAATATAGTATTAAGTAAATGTAGTATTAAGTAGAATCATTCTCGAGGGAGTTTTGGGGGGGGGTTTAAACCCCCTGAACGCCCCCTTAGTTATGCCACTGGTGGCTGCCTTGGCATCAATTTATAATTGCATTTTACAGCTAAACCGTGCATCGTAGGCAGGCGCAGTCCGGGCTCCCGGGCTGCTACCCGAAAGTTCCTATGATGTAAATACTTCTCTGTATAATGCTAAAAAAATCTTAACCTCATTCTATAAGTATTATTTTGAAATATAATTGAATTTATTGTTATATTTACTCTAAATATTCAGTGCAATTAATTGAATAAAATGGAAATTATTTTGCTACTGGTAGGGTGGCCTCTGTTAATCGCGCCCTAAAATCGTATTTTAGGCCATTAAATTCAATGCAACCCCAAAAAATGTTTGTCGCCTTTGGCGTGTTTGCTTCCGGCGGCTGGGGCCTTGCCCCAGATCCCAGCTGCAGCACGCCACCTCGGGCGCCGCCGAAACCCAGCATCCCGCGCCTTTTCATCCCAGTCCGCCCCTGGCTGATGCTAAGATTAAGAATGATACTTTCTGCAGAATACGGTACTCAAAACTGAAAGTCTTGGCCTGCAGTAATGTCCTTACTCACTTGACCCATTTTCCATGTCCGTTAGTCTACTTACTAAAGTTTCTTCCGTAGGCAAAATATAAAGTGCTTATTGGATTTACATGGTGTCGACTCTCTTCATTCATATGTGGTGTGTGTGTGTGTGTGTGTGTGTGTGTGGGTGTGTGGGTGTTTTTGTGTATACGTATGTAGAGATCCGATCATAAGGTTTGGATACTTAAACTCTCTTGTTTTCATTCCAATAGTTGAACATACATATTTGTACATAAGGCACTTGTGCTATACAAAGATTAGATTATATTATTCAGAGCTTTTCCATTCCTTACCCCACTGAAACTTTTTGATTAGATGTATTCAATTCCTCTGATTGCAGGATTAACAACTCCCACCACTTCAGCAACAAAACCTCTTACTTTATCATTCGGAGCACCTCCTGCGACCTCTCAAGGTTTAGGTCTTTCCCTAGCGCCAACTACACAATCTACAGGCTTCAATTTAGGAGGAAGTTCGGCACCTACGGGCCTGTTCGGAAGCACAGCAAAGCCGTTAAGTTTGGGACAACCTCCAGCAAGCATTGCCACATCTATCAACTTTGCTGGAACAATATTGCCTTCATCTACAGCTGCAAATGTTCCATCTGTAGGCCTTGGTGGTGTTGATGCATCTCAAAATAAATCAGGCCAAACGGGTAAATTATTATTTGTTATTATTATTACGTAAAATTGCAATTTAATTTTAAATTTTGTAGATTAAAACTTCATTTAAAATTTTTACTCAAGTAATGAAATATTGCAATTCAGAATAAAAATATCGATTGGCCTACTGAAAATAATCTAGTGTTATGATGTTCCGATGTATATCGCGATCGATGGCCAACTTTATTGGCGACTGGTTTGCTCACAGTAAAGATGAACAAAGTGATAGTCGTTTCCTTACAATCCTAAAAAGATTGCCCCAGACAGTAGGTAGGCCTAGGAATTAGGATTGAAACCCCACTGTAAAGAGTTGAATACATATCTACAAACCAAGATGAAATACATGAATATGGTAACCCTGAGCTATGGTAATGGTTACACTCACAGTTTACATAATTTATTCTACGTTATAGGTACAACTGCAAACAAAACTGATAGGGCTGTCAAGGAAAATCAAGTGCCTAATGAAATAACTCAAACAATAGAAGGATTTAAGTAAGTACAGTGTTTAACTTAAAAACATTAGCTTATTTTCTCTACACATAGTTTTACCTTTTTAATTATGGCGTGCTTCTTTTTTTTAAGGACCAAGTAATGGCTGGCCATATTACTATGTAGTTGCAGTAGAAAGAGCAACCATTTTAGTTTCAGCTTTAGTCTGAAAATGATCAAAACCTTACTGCCCATATTTTGTCTGCCGGTTACCAGGCCTTAATCATGTATGTATTTATTTTTATTTTTAGAACTTTTGTGAAAACTCAAAAAGGTCTTAGTTCTGATATCGCCAGAGGGTCAGCAAAACCTCTTCGCAAAGTGCAAGAAGATACCGAGTCGTTACGGCAAATGCTGACATCTATCAAGAGCGGGCTACAAAGAAATAAATCCTTGGCCGACCGATTAAAAGCCGACACTGCTAAGAGTATACATGATGCAGAGATGGCTCAGCGAACCCATGACACACCACCGGGTCTCCAGTATGATAACACTGCACCATTACAGTACTTCTCTGACTTGGTAGCAAACTTTGAAAATGAGATGCAGACCTTTCGTCAAGAGATTGAAAATGCTGAAAAACACTTACAATCATTATGTGAACCAATAGCGCTTACACCTCAAGGTAACTAATCAGTTATCATCCATATATGTATTATATTATTGTATACAACCTTTTCAAGTTTGTGGATAGTACATAGTGCATTGCATGTAGGCCTATGTACAATATTTTTCAGAGAATGACAGCATCTATAATCTATATCAAATGAACCAATTTGATTTTTCAGAACTCTCATTGGCAATGAGACACTTGCACGATAGTTTTGTAGCACTTGCTGGGCGACTTCAAACAGTTCACAATTCAGTTGAAGCACAAAAGGAACAATACTTGAACCTACGGAAATATTTCTTGAAAGATCCCACTAATGTCTTTGAGGAAGCAAAGAAGTCTCATCTTAACACCATGAAGCCAATAGTACCTACCCGAGTATCTCTAGGACCTACTCCATTTTCACGTAAGTTTGCTTTGTACCTTTGGTATAGGCCTACCTTTGTTTTTTAAATAAGCTTACACTATTATAGTTGGCTACGTATCTAGCATTTTGGCGTTTTCTTAGATTGTAGAATAGTCATGTGATGTCATGTGACATAAAATGTAGTTGCAACGTGTTATCTAGGCCTACATCCAGTTCTGTATTTAATAGTTATAGTAACAGTGCATCTCTTGGCAGGCATAGTGAGGGCACGTTCCAAGCAAGTATTACGACCGCATGCAACAGCAGTTTCTTTTGAAAATTCTTCATCTATTATGAAAGTATCTTGCAAGATATGTTGAGGAAACTATATAACAAATTATAACACTTCCTGAATATACATGTGATGTACATTTATGTTTTTTTTTCTGTTTAGCCATGGGAAATCAGCACAGATTTGGATTGTTGTCTACTGCAGCATCGGATTCTACAGCATCATTTTCTACAGGAAAGCCTCTAGGTAAATAGTGGTAAGACTTATATTTGATTTCCACTATTTGAAACGCCAAACATACTCCTCTTTCTCCTTGATTTCTTGTAGAATCCTCTTGACTTGAATGCTTAATTTAAGTTTGTTTAGACTATATTAGTACCTCTGAATGAGGTTTATGTTTCTTTCTTATATGTTAGGATATTTTAAATGTGGTTTTAATGTGATCTTTTGTTGCAGGATGGGGTGGGACTCAGCTTCAGATGCCAACCACTAATGTGAATAATAGTTTCACAGGAGGTCTGAGTCCTTTCTCCTCGTCTCTCCCAGTTGAAAACCAGAGCTTTCAGCTACAAAAACCACCTCTTGGGAATAAACGAGGGAAGCGTTAAGTTTTTCAAATTTCTATAGGTATTTTTATCTTTATAATATGTACACGATTGCGTATATGAACAGGGCTCACTTAGTGGCTACTCTATACACACTTGTATTGTAAGGCCTTACTGGCTGCAGAAGTATATGTGAAACAAATTATTTACGATGATAATGTTCTACATATTTGTAATAGCCTAATAGGAATGTAGGTACTATTCTATCAGGCACTCATACTAACTGGCATGATCTTTTGATATTCTTTTATATAATTTTCTTCAGATTCATGTGTTAATTTATAAATTTACAACAGTAAAGGCTGATTTTTCAGAAGTGGGTATAACATTTTTTAATTGACTGGCTTTGAAAAACATTACCTTTTCCTTACCCTTTGAAAAAAAATGACTGCCCTCAATATTTATTTTTCTACATGTTAACAATATTGTACGATCCATAAATAATAGATATCCTGAATAGTGAATGGGCCAATAAAGAAACTTGACAAGTACTTACTATTAAAAACATTGCCCTGTCATACCTAAAAAAATGGGGTTTGAAATAAGTGCAAGTGATAAAAAATACATTATATCTTACTAATGCTGCACCTAAAATATACACTAGAACCAGCGTGAGGTTTAATTGGTTTTCATGCGGTTTTTGTTGGTTTTTCTTCTTATGGGGATATTGTTCTTGGCACCAGAATGCATCCGCCTATTTTGACTGGCCAACAAAGACTGCTTGAATGATTTATATGTTGTAATGGCAATGTCTTCCACAGACGTGCTGCACTTCTGACGAAACTGAATTTCGTGTAAAAGTTGTCACGTGTTGCACAGTAGCTGGAAGTAGAGCTTACTGCCGCTTCGCGCATGGTTCCTAGATGGTGCTGACTACTTCTTCATGTGCTACGGTTAACATAGTTGTGTATAGGTCGCGACACTAGTGGAAAATCAACAGGTAATCACAGTCGCGCGCTAATTTTATGAATAATATTGGAATGTTTACTTATCTCCGTTTCGTCATCATCAGTAGGAGACGAAGCGCATTCCTATCTTTGTTCTTCTGTTTGCTACTATTGTAGTTTGCATCCCATTTAACTAACGACAAATTTTGAGCACATTAATCTGATCATCTTTCAATAATTTAATTAACGCAGATGCCCTAATTTTTATAAAGGAATGCATTGTAAATTATCACCCCACCACTACAAGAAATAACAATAATTTTCTGAAAAATTGTCTTTAGCTAAAGAAATTGGCCAGGTGTACCCTTATTGAATTAAAATAAGACCCACAACACTGCATAACTAAATCGTGATATTGACACGATAGTCACAAGGGCCAAGTGTAATAGGCAGGGTGTAAAGGGCTCAATATATGGGGGCTAATCAGCGCAATTATTAAGTACTTCGGCCAACTATTATTTTTAGAAAAATTCCCACCATGCGTTTTGTGTTGGCGCTCGAGCGGCATACTCAACTGCTAGAGAGAAGGTTTTAATGACTGCTTCAGTTACTTGGAGCAAGCCGTCGAGGAACGAGCTCTACAGAGCACCCGAAACCAGAAAGTTTCATAGGCCTACTCGTTGTACAAGGTGGGAAGTGTGAATCTGGGCATGGGGGAAGTCATTCAAGTAAATTCAGTTTTCTGTATGTTATGTTAATGTGCGCATTCCTTTCTCGAACTATCTGAATGCTGATTGGACAGCGAACATGAGTTGAAAGTGACGTCACGGCTGTCCATGATAATGAGGTATTCAATATGGCGGAATAGCTAGTTTGTGTTGTGCCAGTTGCTATCCTATGGATGGATCTAAAATATAAGTCGTGAAATATGCCGAGGAGAAGAAATGGTGAGATGCCTTTACCTGATGGATGGGACTTCGCAAGGGATTACGACGGAAAAATATATTTCATCGACCACAACAGCAAGAAAACAACTTGGATAGATCCGCGAGACAGGTAGGTTCAATGCAGACTGCACCCTACGGGGCCCCACGTCAAATCGTAAAATTCCTTAGATGTTTCCGTCTTATTTCATTGGTATGACCTTCGAACGTATTGATCTCAAACCGAAACTAATGCCAGTGTAAAATGCTGCAACTAATCACCGTAAACATGTACGGATATTTTTCTTATTACTATGAATTCCTTATGAAATGTGGATCATTGGTTTTCGGATGTTATGCATGTGCTGCTCTCTCAGTGAAAACGCGCGAGGGTCGGATCAGGTCGTGGATTTGATTATCATTTAGCTGTGCCTAGCCTAGCCTAGTGTTCAGCGTAATAAGCCCACTATTGGCTGTAACTTGTAAAGAAAATGCTGTTCAGAATAATTCGAGAGCCTTTATTTGACCTAACGTAGACCTAATCGTGTGGAATGCGGAAATATTTGGTTATGTAGGCCTAGACATAGGCCTATCTGCCTGAGGGCATTTGCTTACTCACCCTGCTCGTACAGGCTAAAGGTACATTATAATTTGATAACAATATCTTATTTTGCGTTAAAATTAGTCCTAGATGTAGACTTCGTAAAGCTAGTTTTGTAGAGAGGCTAGGCCGTAGCCAGTTGTTGTGACAGCTAGGCCTATCGCGTATACTAATAGCAAGTTGTGTTGATCTTTCCTAGGACCTTGGCGAAGAATTCTTGAATGAGTTCTCGTGCTGTCGGTCAAATTACGTATTTCAGTTACGAAGTATAGGTCTAGGCCTATAGGTAGGCCTAAATCCTAGTGCATTTCAATTTGGGAAAATTGGGAGTGCAACAGGTGATCGATGCTAGTTGTCACATTGAAGTGAACTCAACGAATTTGACATTTGACTGACTGCAACCTGGTACAGGATAGCCCTAGCTTAGGGCTGTGCCAAGGCCTACTGCAAGTTGATTTTTTCCACATAATGCTTTTCACCGGGTATTTTAACATGTTGCTAGGCCTAACGTAGCCTACCGGTGCCTAGCCTATGATTTATATTTTCTCGTGCTCGTCGCAAATAACGTTATTGACGCGCCGTAAAACTTCCACCATCTAATTAATTTCCTTCAAATCATCGGGTGGTTTAGTGCATTTATTCCAATCCTGCCAGCAGGGTAACAGTGATTTGGCGGGAAAGAAAGACAATCGGCAGGCTTGACTTCTCCACTGGCGCGCGCACACCACTGGCCATAATTAAGGGTAGCCGCCGAGTTTTGTTTTGGAGGGATCACAGTGTTTAAAATCTCCGAGATGCATTTTGTATGAAAAGCTAACTCGTAATGCATTCAAACAATTGTATATACTTCATTGGTCTCCGTGGTTGGCTTGATTAGCTTCACATAAACTGTGACATCAGCTCACTACGACCAGTTTGGTTTCAGACTCTGGAAAGTGAAGAGCGTTTTGTAGTAGCCCTTATTTTTTGGTATGGGGCGCTAATTTCCTAATGGAGGGATGCGAAGCTAATAGCTCGAAAACTTTGTCAGTATAAAACTCGATAAATTGGTGAAGTGTTTTGCTTTACAACGCGCTTAGATTTGTATGGAACTCTTCATGGAAATTTGGCCTTTGTACAACTCCCCTACCCTACAATGTCGTAATCATAATATTTATATGCGTATGGATGTTTGAAGTATTGAATATATTTATAAAATAGTACACGTGGCTGCTCTCTGCAACTCTTGTTCTTATCATCGTTCAGGGCTTTGTATTGACTAACGTGCGTATTATGCGTGAAACAGTGAAAACAAAAGTTTTTGCCAAGTTTCCCCAGAGCATGACTGTGAAATTGTTGTGTTTATTTATCATACACAAACATAACCAGTTCCGGTAGACAGTAGGCTACTGCATAGGCATATCGAGTGGAGGCCTACTCTAAAGCATCGTTATTTTTATTGTTTAGCCGGTACATTTCTGGTAAGCGACGCGGATCGTCGCCTTTCTCGACAAATATCTCGAATGTGTTCTTGATCCCACTAGTTGGCGTCAAGTCACAAAGTTCCCCCATCGGAGACAGCTTGGCGTCGTTGATTGAGTTTTACGTGGCTATTTTCAGAGTCGGCTCCTTATGCCGTTCTGGTAGGCCTACTGAGTTGGCAACGCGCACCCGCACCCGCACATGCATTTTGCTTTGCGTAACCTTATTTTTCCCTCAACTGGACGGTTAGTTGATCACCCGCACTCATCACAGTATTTTATGCGTCCACATTTTTTTAAATAACCAAACGTGTTTCATTTTGTTGTATTGGAGGTTTATATTATGTATGTATGTAACGGTAGCGTTGTCTAAAGTGATAGAAACATGTCTAGATTCTTAATTTATCTCATGCAGTCCTGCCAAAGTAAACCAGCCTACACAAACCGTACATCTTTGTGCAAATGTAAATAGCAATCAATATAATTATCTACTGCGAGTGAACAAATACACCGGCATAAGTAAATGTTAACCCCAGCCCCAAATATTATCATATGCCAGCCCATGATTGGTCCGTACTTGACGTTATCTTATCCGACCTATGAGATCTAGTGATGAATTCATCCATTGGACTAGCCCTTTATCTACGTCACGTACTGTCTCCTGAACCAGTACACTGTCACCTGAACCAGTACACTGTCACTTGCTGTCAAGTTCCTCTAATGGTGCACATGTTATGTGTCGTCTCAATGGTCTGACAGTCTTGGAATAGTAATTTATATAATTATTATTTATTTTTGGAGTTAATTGTTACATAATAAGATAGTATGACTATGAGGCTCCCACCATGGAATGTATGGTTTATTAGACCTACCTACATAACATGTGCTGGTATTTGACCTTTTTAACTATCGATGTTGCATGTTTCTTCTTTGCGTAATCGTATATGTGAAATTATCTCTACAATGGAATGGCACTCGGGGAAACGTTTGCCTTGCCAGCCTACGTCTTCAGAAGTCCATTCATGCCTCAAGTCTTGTAGACACTTTCACTTTTAAAATGTGAGTCTTGTAGACCTTACATATTTCCACGGTGACAAAATGATGCAGAATACACAATTAGCGTGTTGTGTAGGCCTACTGTACGACTTGTGTTGCACAACCACCAATCACCATCTTTCAGACTTGTGTACATCATTGTCTTTGCCACTTGAAACGTTCTTCGTGTTAATGAGAGTGACCTCGTCCGTCTTGGCACATGGGCGTCTGACTAAATGACTTGACTGTACCTACGTATCGTCGTACTAAATGACTTGACTGTACCTACGTATCGTCGTACTAAATGACTTGACTGTACCTACGTTAACGTATCGTCTGACTAAATGACTTGACTGTACCTACGTATCGTCGTACTAAATGACTTGACTGTACGTACGTATCGTCTTACTAAATGACTTGACTGTACCTACGTATCGTCGTACTAAATGACTTGACTGGACATACGTATCGTCTTACTAAATGACTGTACCTAACGTCGTACTTTAGCTTTATCTAAATTTTAACTATCATCACCTTTTGGTCGATACATGTACACCCTTTTTTTTACAATGTCCTTCATTATCTGTAATGGGGTTGAGTGAACAAGTGCAAAAGGTGTACGTGTACGTGTAGGCCTATATAATAAGTCAAACGAATTTGTGCTTGAATTCCGCGCAAACATTAGTTGAGGACTCATCTTGCAACCATCCGCCTTCTGGTAATTTACACATACCAGTGATATTAGTAATTAATAGGCTATTATGCTGGATACTCTCAAATGTTGTATGTTGAAATTGAGGCAGTGTTCTTTCTCTAATTTATCCAGTAGAGTAGACATCCAACATTTGTTTGTAAAATGAAGTCTGAGGGAAAAGATAACATTTTTCTTATCCTCGAATTCCTTGAGCGGATGAAGCGTTCTCACGCTCCTTGGGATTGGGAATGCATGAAAACTGTGTGCTCCGACCTCTGGAACTTCGTTCGGTAGCATTTTTATGCTCATAAGATTTATGAAGACATTTTTAGCCATAGTTAAAGTCTAGACCTACCTACCATATTTCAGGAATTAAAACACGGGCGGGTCAGAAGGCCGTGGCTTGTGTGCAGTTGCTGTAGCCAGTATTCCGGCCATAATGTTACTAAGGAAGTCTAAAATAATTGGTCGAACTTGGGGTGTATGGAAATCCAAGGTCGTAGTAGATTATCTGCCTCTCTCACCCCAAAAATAAAATATAAGGATTTGGTGGTTATTGCACATTATATTGTGTAGAGGGGGGGGGGGCTGGTTGGCACTTAGAATAATGAGGAACGGTTCACATTTTAATTTCTTTAATCGAATCTAAAAATGCCGGGAATGCCCTCTCTAACAACACATCAAAATTGTGTTTGAGATATTGTAAAAGTTCCCCAAGAAACTCTTCAGGCTTCGGTTAGAGCAAAACACACACAAGTGTCGTAGACCCTGTATGAATATTACATTATAAATATTATTATATGACGTCTTGCTAAAACAACTTGAGCATGACAAAACAAACATTGCACCATGTTCACGCGCCATCTGCTTTTCCCTAAACCGTGTCCTGTCCTGATGGTGTCGCACTTTCCACAACACAGCACCTGCTTTGCACATTGCACATTTCTTCCCCACCAGCAGAATCAGATCGTTTCCCATTGTTGGCCTAGTTTTTCCGTTCGCATGCAGGTTTATGCAAATAAAACATAAAATACATTTTGCATTTAGGGCCTGCCCATTAAGATACGAACTGATTTTCAGTGGGCGACATTAGAATAGAAACCATATTTTATTGTGTGCCTCTTTGCTATATGACGGCTCGAAAGTCGCTGTTTAGATGTATGCCAGAATGATGATTGAATGAAAGTCAAATCCAGAAGTTACTTACAACCCTAGCAAAGCAATTCAACCCTGCATTGAAAGCAGGTTGGTCCCCGGGACCAACTAGCCACGTGGGAAACCAACCACTCTTTTTGTTGTTGATCCAGCTAAATAATCGAAGAAAATTTGCGTTTAAATGGGTATAAAGATTACACCTTGCAGGTGTGATATCGGTCGAGCAAGGTTAGGAAGAACGAGGTGGTATAATAGAGACTAAACTACGGATGGAGACTTGATTGCGAGTTCAATATTAATAACTAAATAATTCAATGAAGAAAGTAAAAACTATTCATTATTGAAGTTTGGAGCCTGACAGGTTGAGGTGGAAAAGCCAGGCGAAAGGCAGTCCACATCCTCTTCTCCTCTCCTTTTACACCCCTTTACGTCCTACATGTCTCTTTCCTCCAAACATCCCCCGACGTCATTTAGTTGTCGAGTACGAATAACAGTAAATAATTGGAGCTTGGCGCCAAAATGTTAGTCACTTAGTATTTACATAAAAAAAATATTCCCAGGTTAATTTAAATGAATAATGAGGGTGTGCGATATTTTAAATTTATGTTAGTCCAAAATCAGAATTTCATGATTTTTGATGAACAAAAAAGTAGCCCATTTAAAAACTGGCAAAAAATGAAACTCGTATCATTTTCAAAAAAAGTTTTTTCATAATCATAAGATTAAAAGATAAATTTCCGCTGATGAACTCTCAAGAGCGGGGAGAGATTTACTTGTCAATATTAACCAATGAAAGGAGAAAGCTGATACTGAGCGATATCATCGACCGACTTCTCCACCTCTACCATCGAGAGTGACGAGTTGATGAGTGATGACCGGGGAATGATGATAATTCTTGTTGCTTTACGTCTCTCACGCGGGATTCGAACCCATGTCCCGAGGCGGCATGCGTTTATGGCCTGCGGCTATAACACCGAGGAAACCTTGATCTAGAATTGCCGTTCGTGGGAATCAAATTATTAGTTGTTTTACTTTTACGACGTAGGCCTACTCGACAGCTGGTCATACGACGTCGGCCGAATCATATCTCATCCCAAGGGGGTTGGGATTGGTGAATGAGAAGTATAACAATAAGTTCTGCACCTATGGATGACTGAATAAAATATATAGAAGTCGTGAATGTTGACCCGCAGAAAACGGAATCCGTTCATGCAACGGATTGCAATTAGGCCAGCGTAATATATGTGTATTGCAATTTGGCAATGTCGTGTATGGGATTCCTCCTCATTGTTAATTTATGGATTTGTTAGTTTCCTAGCATCCATGTGTGCAATGCAGGTTGTAGTGTTTTTACTTTTAGCTGTTGCTTAGGATCATTCATTACGATGAACAACCCATCGATTCATAATTAAAACGTAAGTTTGTGTTGCGATCTTGACTGCGAGTACTGTGCTGTGTCTAAAGATAGATATAACTTGATGTGGACATCTGCACAGAATACTCGAGTTGCTAAGAATTTTGACCAATTCGGGGCGGGGGTCCATCGCCGTAAAGTGCGTACATAATCCCAGTCGAGGATATTTTAATGGTCAAAATCAGTCGTAAAGAGCAACAGCTGTGGGTTGAGTGCATGGTCTCAATACAATACATGTTCATTTTGTAGTAAATTGCAACATACAAAGTACAAAACAAAAATGGCGAGGTTCAATCATAAAAAATTGTTCTTTATTATACAAATTTTTGTTGTGTCCTCTTGGGTTACTTTGTAAATGCTACTATCACAGCATGGATCGTAATTATGCATAGATCCATATTATTGCATTCAACATTTTCGTAGGACGTCTCACGTGTTTTTCTTAAAAAAAAAAAAAAAAAAAAAAACGCGTGTCTGAAGCCTTGAGAGTACAATTATTTCAGTCTGGTCGCTACTGCCGCCATTCCGACCCGTTCATCACATTGTGTAGTTCTGGTCGTCCTCACATTTTGAGATCATGGTTTTTACTGTTTACCCATATTTTAGCCGGGTAGAGTAGCGAACACCTGTGCATAACATGCAGGCATGCCACAAACACCTTGCCTTGACACGAGTCGGATTGATCCAAGGCTTCCTTCCTTTCAACCGACTGGAAATTGGCCGAGGAACCGAGGATCAACGAACATACATGGCTATTAGCTCGTATTTAGATTTAATTTCACGGTTCACTTGAAAGGAATTCATATTATTCAAGGCCTACGCCTATTTTAGTATGAGCCGAATACCTGTCGTGCCGTTACCCAACACAATCACATTATGTACCCTTGGTGAATGAGCACGTTGCGTTTTCAAGTACACCGTGAAACCGTCAACACACGATGAATGTCCCTCGTTACTTTTCGATCGAAACGTGGTTGACTGAGTTTGACTTGTTTGCGTTTGATATTCTAAGAATTCCATTACCTTGGCTTTTCTTTTCTTTTGATATTAAATTGATTGCCATTGATTGATGCCATCGTTCCATCTTGATGGTAATCAAGGTCCGAAATCCATTATTTTATGTGCGTTTTGATTCCCAGGAATCGATCAAATTCGGACATGCTATGCTACTAAGGTTAATATAAGAATTGGTAGTTGGTTGGATGATTGGGACGGAATATCCGAGGACTGTATATAGTAATAATTCCACTACATTTGTCTTTATGACTGAAATAACATATTCAGATTTGCCGGTAGCGGGAATCGATGCGACCTTCCGAACTATTGTATCGTCTGTCGCGTGTATCTTCTTTCAGGTCCATAATTATGTTCGGGGTTCTTTACGATGTGCCAATAAGTTGCTGATGTAAATAATATTATTTTGTCCTTTATACGTCCAATGGTTGGACTGTAGTGGGTGGTGTATGGACATCGATACATGGACATCGAAACGTGCTCCTCGTTGCTAGCCCCGGTCCCTACACGCAGCAGAGTGGACGTAAAATCGTCACGTGACTTCCAGGCTGACCCCACGACCGCCGGTCAACTCACTTGACCATTCCTTGTCAAGGCGATTACAGGAGGCGTAGGCCAAGCCGATTGGAGCTCCCCCCCCCCCCACTCGTGATCATAATCATTCATTAGTCACTCTAGTCTTGATTAGTATCTAAGAATACAAGTTGGCTAAAACTGTAAAAAATAGTTGAATCAGGATGTACGTGTTACTACTTCAAATTTGTCATGAAAACTGTGTGCCGTATGTTCACATGTCGAACAGATATCCGTCACATTCAAAGATAATTATTATCATCACCGTATTGTGGCAAAGGTTTACATCTCAGCACCCAGCGTAAATGAAATGTTTGCACCATGGCGCCACGGAACCGCCAAAGAACATCTGTATGCTACGTATGATTTTTTTTGCAAAACATTAGCACAAATTCCTGAGTAAGTTGATGGAGAGAAAGCGAACATACTCCGTCCGCAAGTCAATGCTATGGAGGGGACTGCCGTGCCGTAGGCGGAATGTCAAGTGAAGGAATTTTTAAAATGCTGGCCGATAGCGTAAAAACACGCCTTTTACAAATTGGAATTGACCGACCGGGTGTTCGTCAGTGCGGTTCCGGAAGGAACCATCCCCTCTGTCTATCTTTCCACCCCTCCGTTCCCCTCACTCTCCTCTCCGGCTGACGTGACCGGCACATTCCTTTCCCCCACCAGTACACTCGGCTGAATTCTGGCCCTCAAACTACGGACCTGCCTGCAAACATTCGCTCGTTTTTGCCTTCAATGTAAATATCCGTTGCAGGAATGTATTTTCGTCGTATTGTACCGATGCAATTTTAACTTTGAAGAGCTTTACACACTTCGTTTAGCGTTGTCAACATTCATTTAATTTTAAGCCGAGGACTGCCCAATGATTGTCGGCTGTGCTCGAAGGAATCTAGATAGCAAGTGTTTTATTGTGGACAAATCTAGCTTTTAAGTTTCATTTTACGAATTTCAAGTATAAATAATACTTCACTTCCACGAACACTACACAAATATTTCACTTTCATTTAAACTATTTCAGAAAGAAAATAAATTGACGTTGGGATTTCAAATAACATTAGGCCTCGAACAACACTTGTTTTGTTTCACGGAAAGAATGTTGTCTACATATTTTTATCTACCAAGGAATTTGGTGCGACTACGCCTCTACATTGTTTGGCAGCGACAGAATTGTAGATATCCCCACTATCAGTGGGTTGCTTCCTTTGCAGTGAACCGCCTATCGCGGTTCTATTTTTTACATGCTCCATTTAGATTATTGTATCGTGCAAGTATAGTCTGAACTGCATGTAAATTGTAAAGCATAGCTTGCCGGGGTTTTAGCTCTAACATCCGATAATCATATCACATCCACGCACAAAATAAATATTATATAAAATAAACAATAGGTAACGGATCAACCAAAACCGAACTCTCTGCAGTGAATGATAACGGTACGGGTTTTCACGTATTATGATCATAAATTTGTAATCCTTGACAATGCTTGTTGCCAGCGGCGTATCCAGGAATTGACAATGGGGGGGGTCGAGCATCCCAAGCAGGCAGGGGTCTGGGGCGAAAGCCCCAGCCGCCGGAGGCCAATTCGCCAAAGGCGAAATTTTTTTTCTTCATTTATGACGTTTTAAACGCCTGGAAACACGTTTCAGAATAAGAAAATGTCATAAAATAGGTTGAAGAGAATGTAAGAATGACTAAAAAAAAAATTAAAAACCCAGTCACAGAACAACAAAATTACTGCAAAAATAAAATTCTTTCCTATATTTTTTATTTTAATAATTGTTGGCAAGTCTCCTCGTAACTGGTAGTGTTGTAGTTCAATGTAGTTAAATTCAATGTAGTTTCTTATACGCAGTGCCAATCGTAAGAGGAGAGAGAAGAGTAACTCCCTGACCCCTAGGCCCTAGCACCCATTAGCATTTTTAAATATATTATCCTCCAACTTGTCCCATTCCTCAAACTTCTTTTCCGATTGTCCCCGGGAGACAATAGGTCCTAGGCAGCTCTTCCTGACGACCAAGAACCCAAAGTCGTATGATTTAATGGTTGAGTATGTTATTTAACAATAATCTAAATAGTAGTTTCCTCTTCCCTCCTCCTATCCTTCCTTCTCTCCGCATGTATATATTTTTTTTTTTTTTGCATGGGGGGGGTTTGAACCCCATAACCCCCCCCTTGGATACGCCACTGCTTGTTGCACAAGTGGAACGCTGTGAAATGAAGCGATTAAAAGTAAAACCGTAAAGCGTTATTAATGCCCATTGCAATAGTACAACGAACGTCAGTCAGGTGTTCCCTTGCAAGTGTCAAACTGTTGTTCTTACACCTCATTGCTACCGTGTTTTGTTTGTTGGCCGATGTTGCAGATTCCTACGTCACAACAGCACTAATATAATATTTCACCCATGGATGACGAGCAACTTTGAGATAAGCCCACTGTGAAGTAATTACCAAGAAGTATTCAAAATTTTTAAATTTCGAAAAACCTTGAATGGGGTGTGCATTCACGTTTCAGAAAACGAGGGAACAAACGTCGAACCAAGACTAACGAGTGTGCGGCCCGCTCTCGTTACAAACCCGGTCGCAGCAGTCTGTGGAGCGCACTTTACGTCAATCATTGGTCTCTGTTCAATTGATTGGAAATTGTTTTACTGATTTTTGCGATTGGCGTGCCTGACATTGTACCAGCTGCATGTGTTCCCACTGAACCATACAAAACATTAGAGTGATTTAACGAGTGGCTTTATTGTTATGTATCAAACCCATCTGGCTCCACCCCATGTAAAATATTACTCTTGAAGGATGAATATTGTTAGTCCATCTATGTGCATGATATATTGTCCGTACTCACACAATGTTTATGTTTTGCAGATATACGAAGCCTCAGACTTTTGCTGACTGCATCGGCAACGAACTGCCACTGGGCTGGGAAGAAGCATACGATCAGCAAATAGGAGCATATTACATAAATCATGTCAATCGTAAGTACATTTCACGTTAACAAATGTAAGTGTTATTAATCGACATGACTGGAATTCCTGGACATCCTGGAATCCCTGGAATTAATCTCACAAGTCGTATATTTGCCAGATTGTAGTCACAAGTGATTACAACTGCTTGAACTGACACCTCCAGTGTCGGAAAACTTGTGATTAATCAAGTTCACATACGTTATCGCGTCCTAGAAACAGGCAAACGGAACACCTTAGTTAGCTATGTGTGATTCAGAAATTATTGCGAGAAGCAAAAACATTATCATAATCGAGTTCGAAATATTGAGGGAATCTATCTTTTGCGATTTATGATTTATATAATTCCATTACGTTCTAACTTGACTAGGCTACTTCTTATTTTGAAAAGGAAACCAAAATTTTTCTTAATTACGGTAATTCGTAAGAAGAGACGAAAGTTTGGCCAAGGCAGAATCGCAACCGGCGAAATCGGACTTGTGAAAAGTTCTATTTCAATTTGAATGCATTTATGCCGGGTTGTTGAAGGGGTGGCGTGAAGTCAAATCTATGCGGGGTGTGAGAATGTCAGCTTCCTACGCCGCATCCTATATGGACCGATCTACGATTCATAATAATGCCAGCTTTACTTAGACCCGGAAAATCCTAATTTGTTCGGATGAATTTACGTCATTCTCTTACGTCATCACGACGTATTTGTTCGGAAACCCATGATAACATTCTGGTGGAATGCCTCGCTGGGTTTGCCATTTATAGGCCTATTACGTCACTGCAGAAGGTAGCCTCCACATTCCTCGTCATCGCGAATGTCGAACCGTGGTTGGTGGACCGTCCGTCACACAAAATACTGCCTATTTGCATCGAATTTGTAGTATCCGCACTCGACGTATTTAATATAGAAGGTTGCGAGTTCGATTCCCACCACAAGCAGTGTCGCAAAACCAAAATAATTGCGGATCTGTAATTTCAAGGAAGGAATAGATTAATCAATTAGCAAAATCACACATTTATTATAATATTCCCCTTAAGGCACACAGTACGGACCGTACCGTTCTTGAGGGGGTAAATATAAAAAAATAGAATAATTGTGCATTTCCAGTGCAAACACGACAAAGACTGTTCATTTTTTTGAAACCCTTGATTGTCTGTGTGCACATGTAATGCCTTCACTATCAGATTCATTTATAAAATTGATTTGCTGTGGATCTAATGGAAAATTATTGCACATAAATTGCTGCCCTAATCATTCTTCCATAACGTAACACTTAATTAACTTGTTGCATGTTTTGAGTATCTTTAATGCTACATCAAATGCAACAGCTATCAAGCAACCTTTAGCAGGCGTCTGAGATTGATTGATTAGGGATCTAATGGGTAAACAAGCTTTTTATCGCTTCCACTTAATTATCTAGATTAACTATTGAACATAAATATCCTCAGTTTACATTGACGAAACACACACATTACATTACACTTACCATTTTTATTTTTACATTACGAATAAATTCCCAGCTTGATAATCACATTTTATTTATGCCTGTATTTTGACTCGGGGGAAGTAAAGTATGCTGTGTACGTGTTTGATAGCCCTACTATATAACCGCATGTTACATTCCTCGGTTGTGTCGAGGGACGTGAAGGAATTCATATACTAATACTCAGTCATGAGGCAGGGATGACTTTACTATGACCTTCTTTACTCTTAGATTCCGTCGAGATTTTTAAAAACATTGATTACACGAGAAAAGAAAAATGTACTCAAGCCTGTCACATGTAACAAATAGCCACTGTCTTGTGTTTGATTACCATGTACAGAGTACAGTGTGACAGTGTACACAGTCTGTTGGTAATTGTAATATGCATTCAGTTATGAACATTGTACTTTAACTTGGCTAATGAACTACTCAATAAATATGTCAGTACTCTGACTACTAAGAAGTTCAGGCAGGCTTCATAACGCAAATAAGTTAAGTCGTTATTTGGAATAACGTAGTATGTTTAATTATTTGGTTTTAAAATCAACCAGACTAATAATTATGATATTTGCATCTACTCTCGAGGACCAAACCAAAAAAATACTGGGGCTAGATGAGGAACCTACACCCCTAGATCCAGTAAGATGGTTGTTTTCTTGGACACTTACAAAACAAGGTTTTACCCTTTAACGTGAATTACCATAATTATAAGTAGGCTTATTAGTAGGCCTAATTATATCTTCTTCTACATTCTGCGCATTTCAAACATGAATTTACTTAGGTTCTCACTTCTCAGAACCATCATACGTTATTGGAATAAGCGGCAATTTTGTGTAGACACGTGTATACAAATTATTATATATATATAATCAAAAATGCATATCAACGAGCATACTACGGGGGGGGGGGGGGGGGGAATACTGTGACTGCAAAAGTGGGTTTTCCGAGGACTCTTTACAATACTGTATGACTGCGTTACTCACAAGCTTCACCCGGCGCCACGTTGAATTGAATCTCATTGTAGCTTACATGCAGTAAGTGCCAAGTGGTAGCATTGGCTTCTAATTTATAGTCCTTGCTACTCTTTGTTGGCTGTACGGCTGTCTTTTTCATGGCGGTAAATTACAGTCTAGTTGTTCATAGTATTGTTTTTGTGGTCAATGTTCAGTGTTGTACTACAACAAGCCACAGGTCTTTTTACTTCGACGAGTATATTGCAGGCGTTTGTCACACGTAGTATATTCGTATGTCTTTACGTGTGGGAGGGAGTGGAATTCATACAAACTTGATGTACGGTTGGGCCTTGCGAATGAAGGAAGGACCTTTGAGCGAGAGAAGTATCCCCGAGCCAGGCCTCGGATCCCCGACTCTCTTGTTTACTCCCGCGGTCTGTTGTGACCTGTCAGCGATTCAAAGCATCTCGTGACAAAAGAAAGTATTTGTTTTACGTAACTGGAGTTTTTTTGTGTGGTTTGTAGTGCACAACAGATGTGCCTTGAAAAGAAATGTAAATCAGAGGCGCGTTCCTTGCCCGACTGGGTTGTATATGAGGGGGATGAGGTCACCCCAAGGACAATGATGGTTTATGGATGGAGCGAGCAAGCTGTCATCTTGACAAGATAAACGTTCCTTTTCATTACATTTTGTTGTAGTTCCTGGAATGCGCAGAACTCAAAAGCGCTGCAGGCGACGATCCGACTAAGCATAACGATTCTTTTGAGCTCTAAGTGTGCTTAACAAAAGAGTGTTATGGTAATGATAATGAGTGATATAATTCGTTTCTTGAGAAGCAGGGGAGTTATCGGCTATTGAACTAGTGGACATTCTCACTGCACTGACATGTACACACGACCACGTATGTCAACCACATTACCAATGATTTTAACTTTGATAATCTCGGATTGATGACTATGGTTTCAACAAACTTTAAAAAGTCTTCTACCAGGTGAGGGGCCCCGTTTGTTCGGTTCGGAGCTGTCTCGAGACTAAAAGTGCTGGTGATATTAGAGTTAGAAGACGAAGTTCTAAGCTTTATTGGACGCAGGAGATTCGAATGGTTGTACTCCACATTTATTGTCACTCGTCACATATAATCCCTGTTATCATAGTCTTGTCTTGTGTTACAGAATGCACGCAGCTCGAAGACCCGCGCCTGGAATGGCGAAGTATACAGGAAGCGATGCTACGCGACTACCTGCTTACCGCTCAAGACGCCCTAGAAGTGAGTGCCATGATTTTCATTGCTAGATTTATTATAGTGTGAGAACGTAAGAGATGTGATACACGTACGTTTGCTGTTAGGGCGATAACGAATCATATTATTGCGTAATGTGACGAATAAGTGTTTGCGTCATGAGAATCCAACTTTAATTACTTTACATTCTATTACTATTTAAAAAAAAATGAAACTAGATTAATTGTAAGGGAATCCTATGTATTATCCGTGCGATGCATTCGTACTCTCGGCCATAAACGTTATAATTTGATTTGCGTTGATACAGAGCAAAGATACGAGGCCTGTGTGCAGGGAATTGTATTTTATCCATGCGCTAGGCGAGGCGCAACGTTATTCGCGTGAAATGTTTGTTGCATCCAGCGCGTCCGCTCTCGACTGCAGGAGGAAAAAAGAAAGGATCGACTCTTGCTCTTGTTTCTAGTTGTACTAATTAATTCAAGATCACGGCAATGATTCGTGGATCTACCGGAAGTCGTTCTGAGGGGAGTGATAAGGCGTGGGAAAATTAAAGAGGCCGTCTTCCTCTTGTTCGTAAGAACAACACGCACCTCTTTGGTCAGCTTCGGCTGGAGTCTACAACACAATGTTCTTTGTTTGTAAACGTTACAGTGGACTCTTCATTTGTTCTAATAGTAGAGGAGCAAAAGGTAACATTTAAGTTCTCGTGCGCCTTTCGTGAAAGAGTATTGCGGTAAACGGTATTCTGTTACGGCATACCACACGAGTATTTTGCACCTACCTGGCACATCCTGGCACGCTGCAGAGGGCGCCAGGAGCGTCGTGACGTCATAGACACGTTTTAATTAATAACTTTTGAACGGTTTATGTCACAGAAAATATCAAGAGGACAATTTCATGATGTCATACTAGACAAGCATTTATAACCTATCTGCCACATTCTGGCGGGCTGCAGAGGGCGCCAGGAGCGTCGTGACGTCATATACACGTTTGAACTAATAACGTTTGAACGGTTCATGTCACAGAAAATATGTAGGCGACAATTCTACTATAAAATACTATACGAGTATTTTGCACCTACCTGGCAAATCCTGGCACGCTGCAGAGGGCGCCAGGAGCGTCATGACGTCATAGACACGTTTTAATTAATAACGTTTGAACGGTTCATGCCACTGAAAATGTCAAGGGAACAATTCTATTACGAAATACTATTTGAGTATTTTGCACCTACTTGCCACATCGTGGCACGCTGCAGAGGGCGCCAGGAGCGTCGTGACGTCATACACTTTTTCATTAATAACTTTTGAACGGTTCATATTACAGAAAATATCAAGATGAAAATATTATAGACAATTTAAATACAAATCGATTAATATGTACCAATAGGGTAAGCATGCAATATTTAAGAGAGATATTGCTAACAAATAATAATAATACAGTGTAATTAGATGTGTATATGAAATGCAGGGCATCCCTCAACGTAAAATCTATTTATAACTATTTCGGAGTTATAATTGTATCGCTGTGAAGGACTTAATAATCGTAGTCATCCCAACATACCCATGGATATCTGTTGTTTAACAATAATAATAATAATTATTATTATTGTATACTAGTTACTATTCATAGACTGATTAGTAAAACTCACGTTTGTTAGAAGTTCTCTTCATCTTCATCATCATTGTCTTCATCCTCATCTCCCGTGTTGTCGGTATTCAAGCACTCTTGTTCCTCGTTCACAGTTGAGCGGCCACAAAGTTCGGTGCACCTCATGTTATTTGCTTTGCAGCTGCATCTGACGCACACCTTGATTTTAAGCAGTTGACGGCAGCCGGTGCAGGTTCGAGGGTTGTCATGACTGCCACATACTCGTTGCTCTCAAGTAGCCATCCGTAGTCTTCGGGCAATAAGTTGATAGGGTTGGCAACCTGGTCATTATGCCACACCCAGCATTGATGGTGAGCACGAAGTATGGCTTGGAGATATGCGGCTTTGCTGGGTGGAAGCTTTTGGTGGGTGCTTGGCAAGACTTTTTGTGAAACATGCGCTATCGAAGGTCAGACACTGAGCTCAGTTTAGTGAATGGACAGTACAGTTTGCAAACAAACTTCTCTAGACCACTTATCACGGAGTATTTTAGAGCAACAGTTTAACCTAGTTATTTAAATGCTGAAAATATTTCATGAAAAAAAAAAAAATTCACATATAGAGTCTACCCACTCAGTAACTAAACTGATTTGCAGTGGGAGACTTAAAGTGACTAAACCAACCCTGTAGGCCTCGAACACCATCGACGAGTGAGCTATAACCAATCAAAGATCGATATTTCAAATACAATCATATGAATCAGTGATTGGACAGTGCGAACACCTGCAGACAGATGCCAGAATCAACAGAAAATTTCAAGGGAACAATTCTATTACGAAATACTATTTGAGTATTTTGCACCTACTTGGCACATCGTCGGATTCTCTGAAAGCTTTCCAGCACGAAAGCTTCCCCATTCCTGAAAATCCCCCAGTGTTGTCGGAACCACTGAAAGCGTGAAATCCAGTTAGTCCTGAAACTTGATTGTGCCTAAGTGTGTTGTATAGTGACCCAAGTGCTATCCTTCTATTATTTCGTCCTTTACATGTAATGAACACAGTATTTTTACAGAGAACGGTGTAACGTCGCAGTGCCAGGATAAGGACATCTGTATCTGGGGAAAAAATAGATGTTTGAGTAGCTCCTCGTTTTGTCGCATCTACTGCATGAAGCAACATCTTTGTATCGGTTTCTTCTTGTTCACTATTCAAGTGTGGTAGAAGTGTTTTTGTACTAATAGTCTTGTTACTCCATGCGACAACTGTTTGTCGCTCCATGGCCTGTGAGGCTCGAATTATCTTCTGTGAAAAATATTCTGTTAGCTCATACTTGGTTTTGGTGTGACCAAGTAGAATTGCGACATGCTCAAGTGCCCGATGGGCGTGTTGTCTGTAATGCGATAAGCTACAGCAGCTTTTCCTCCTTGCCGGGTCTTTCGAGTAGCCGATTTTAATGAAACAGGAATGTCATATCTATCAAATACCATACCACGTGGACCTCTGAAAACTCACTTTAACTGTTGTCAATGCGCATGATAAGAAGTTTGGCTAGATTCTCACAAGTGCTGGTGTGTGGAAGAATCCGACTATGAAATATTTTCAGCATTTAAATAACTAGGTTAAACTTTTGCTCTAAAAGACTCCGTGATAAGTGGTCTAGAGAAGTTTGTTTGCAAACTGTTCTGTCCATTCACTAAACTGAGCTCAGTGTCTGACCTTCAATAGCGCATGTTTCACAAAAAGTCTTGCCAAGCACCCACCAAAAGCTTCCACCCAGCAAAGCCGCATATCTCCAAGCCATACTTCGTGCTCACCATCAATGCTGGGTGTGGCATAATGACCAGGTTGCCAACCCTATCAACTTATTACCCGAAGACTACGGATGGCTACTTGAGAGCAACGAGTATGTGGCAGTCATGACAACCCTCGAACCTGCACCGGCTGCCGTCAACTGCTTAAAATCAAGGTGTGCGTCAAGATGCAGCTGCAAAGCAAATAACATGAGGTGCACCGAGCTTTGTGGCTGCTCAACTGAAGACGAGGAACAAGAGTGCTTGAATACCGACAACACGGGAGATGAGGATGAAGACAATGATGATGAAGATAAAGAGAACTTCTAACAAACATGAGTTTTACTAATCAGTCTATGAATAGTAACTAATACACAATAATAATAATTATTATAATTGTTAAACAACAGATATCCATGGGTATGTTGGGATGACTACGATTATTAAGTCCTTCACAGCGATACAATTATAACTCCGAAATAGTTATAAATAGATATTACGATGAGGGATGCCCTGCATTTAATATACACATCTAATTATTATTATTTGTTAGCAATATCTCTCTTAAATATTGCATGATTACCCTATTGGTACATATCAATCGATTTGTATTTAAATTGTCTATAATATTTTCATCTTGATATTTTCTGTGATATGAACCGTTCAAAAGTTATTAATGAAAAAGTGTATGACGTCACGACGCTCCTGGTGCCCTCAGCAGCGTGCCACGATGTAACAAGTAGGTGCAAAATACTCAAATAGTATTTTGTAATAGAATTGTTCCCTTAACATTTTCTGTGACATTAACCGTTCAAACGTTATTAATTAAAACGTGTCTATGACGTCATGACGCTCCTGGCGCCCTCTGCAGCGTGCCAGGATTTGCCAGGTAGGTGCAAAATACTCGTATAGTATTTTATAGTAGAATTGTCGCCCACATATTTTCTGTGACATGAACCGTTCAAACGTTATTAGTTCAAACGTGTATATGACGTCACGACGCTCCTGGCGCCCTCTGCAGCCCGCCAGAATGTGGCAGATAGGTTATAAATGCTTGTCTAGTATGACATCATAAAATTGTCCTCTTGATATTTTCTGTGACATAAACCGTTCAAACGTTATTAATTGAAACGTGTCTATGACGTCACGACGCTCCTGGCGCCCTCTGCAGCGTGCCAGGATGTGCCAGGTAGGTGCAAAATACTCGTGTGGTATGCCGTAACAGAATACCGTTTACCGCAATACTCTTTCACGAAAGGCGCACGAGATACCTTTTGCTCCTCTACTATAATGCTTGGTCGATGAAAGGTGCGTTATACATTATAAGCAGACACGTATTATGCGGGTCGAGGTGCGAGGGTACATACATGGCTCATTGGACTTGAGTATACTCAGGTTTCCAATGAAGAATGTTCAGGGTTCAATTCCCAGTTCGGGTTTTTAATTTTTGGAAATTAACTTGCCTTACACGATACTCGCGTGTAAGTAAAATAACGTCATTTTGGGGCAATCGTGGCAACGAACTACAAATAGCAATATAATGAATGTTACACACTGAATCAGTTTTTTTGTAACTTACGGAACAAATACAAGGTTATAATTTTATTTTATTCGATTATGGTTAATTACGATTGTACAAATGCCATGAGATCGTGTTTTGTTTTGTATAAACATTGAATAATATGCAGCAATTAAAGAAAGATAGCAATATATTGTTTGACCGACTAATTGAAAGTGCAATGGAGTAGTTAATTACGAAAAATAAGTAGTGAATGGATGGTCTCTCTTTTATCAGTTCACCAATCAAGTGATTGCATATAGGCCTATGCGTTGATGAGCATGTAATAAATCATGGATCGTGGCCTCCATGTACGCCAACGGCATCAACTACCTATTTGTGTAATTACAATACCACAAACTGAATGTCAAACCGAATGATATTCAAGTTGGAATTTTTGTTGGCTGAATTCCCATTATGTGGATAATATTATGCATAGCCCATGCCCTGCAGGACAACGAATAACATTATAATAAATGAATGCCCGCTGTTGAGTGTAGTATAATGACAGTTTTTTAATTGCATCGCATTCTTTAAGAATAAACTACTAATAGAGTTTGCGCGAGGGTATTTCCCATTTGGCAAGAAAGCGATTTCTCGTAACGTCCTGGCCCGACATTTTGGATGTACAAAACGTTTTTGTGTACTCGGATGTGATTTATGGCGGGTTTACAGCTTTAGCATTGTTATTGAAGGCAAGTTTTATTGCAAGCCCGGTAATCTAGTTGCAACCAGGCGCATAATGACCGCTAACCGTAATTCAATTGCCAAATAATGTCTCGTACAAATGGCCTCGTCAGGTGTCACAAAAAGCAGGCAAGCAAAGCAAGCCAGGCCATGTGGGCTCGAGCCACGGCTAGGTATCACAGGTCGATCTCCTACGAGGCTGCAGCGGCCGCGGGAGAGAGAGACAGAGCATGTGGAATGTGCCTCCATTGCGCTGTTGCCGTCACAACTAACATGCTCAGGAATGTTGAAGGCTAAACCACAGCGGAGCGCCTAGAAGACTGTATGCTCGGCGTGCGATTACAAATAGACCTCGGTAGTCAATTTACACGATTTGCATTATTCTACGCGATTCATTTAATCATTCTACTGCTAAATATTTGGCCGGGATATCTTATTTCGTGTACATTGGATGTTTTCATGTAGGCCTTCAAAGCATTGCTTTTTGAATACCGGTATATCATTTCTACCCCTGCATGTTTGCGGATCTGAATGTTATTTAGGAGGATGTGTGCCGGCGTTGCCCCCTTGCTAGACCCTAGGGTGCAGACATGCATTTATGATTTTTATCTTGCATTCCTTTCCTACACATCTGTTCGAGTACTGTGCTATAGGTTCAAAAACTAAGAAGCGCTAGCAGTGTTTTCCGCTCCAGTCTGCAATATTGTGCTGCACGCAAAGCGTCAGAAACCTTTCATACTTGTTTCATACTTGGTAGGAATAGAACTCGAAAATGAGTAGGCTACATGTGCATGTATGTATCTGTTTGAAGTTTTCCGGCAACACTACGTCTTTCTATCTAGGCTCACGTCGAGAAAGTAAACTATTCGTCGGAATTGGTGAATTAATAACACACCCCCACCCTGTAAACATGTGATGCAAGTGTGATGCAAACGGGTTCTGGCATCAAGAGTGCAACTTTTGTAGTAAAACCGGTTTTATGTGTTGAGTCATGCACTGCAACTGCAACACATTGTTGGCGGGGTTTTCGGTGTATATTTATAGATATTCCCATGCAACAATCCTTTTTGTCGATAATGTAAAACCGTTCTGGCTTCGGGAAGTCTTACGGTGGAAATGCAATCGGACTTACAGCAAACTAATGCACGTTTTTTGTGATTATTTACGCAAATCAACCCCCCTCTCCCCCCCCCCCCTCTGAAATTCTTTCTTTCTTTCTTTCGAGCAAGAGTGACCACCGCAACAATGCAACTTGAACTGTTACGAGCGAGCATGCGATGGTTGCATTCGGTTCGCATCGCACACGTCTCGATTGATCTCACTGCATTCCTCCTTGTGTATCACTCCCAACTTACCATCATTTATGTTGCTTTGCGTCTCTATTACTGCAATCATGTTTATGCTATTCGAGATGGTGAAGAAAAAACATGCGAATTATGCATGCGGGATTCGAACCCATGTCATTAGGTACGTAGAAGATATGCGCCCCAACCGTGTGCGACCGATTCCCAGCTCGTCAGTGTGTTGAGTTTCGTCCGATTATCCTCGTTACACAACTGAAATGTCAGGCTTTTAGCAATAAATAAAATTCGTCTCCTATTATTTCTCTCTTGAAATTACTAATTAATAGATAGCTTATCAGCTTCTCTCTTGTGTATTACAACTATCGATTATCTTCTGGATGTGTTTTCCCCCGTGGATCTATTACTTTGTTTACAAAGTGTACCGTGGCTCCTTGAGCGACCTTGATTTTCATTGTAATTTGACGTGCCTGCATCAGCAATGCGTTTCCTTTATTATCATCATCGCGCATTCCTCATACACCAACACGTATACCGGGCTATAACATTCGCGTTTCTCTTTGATTGGCTGGCTGGCTCCCCCAGCTAACTCACTCTACCACGTGACATTCCATTCGAGCGCTATGCGATGATATATTAGAAAGCCACCAGGGGTCTCGCCCAGTCACCATATTTATTATTGTTTATACTATACCCCTCTTGGATAATTTCGTTCTTTGCACATTGGGCTAAAATAGTTTTTTTAACTACGCATTTCGGTTATATAGCGTTTGCTCGTACGACCGGCAGAGCTACTAGGCCAAAACGTTGTAAAGAATGTATGCAGGGTTCTGGAGTCTAAACCGCGGGCTTCAGTTTTCGTTGTACTGAATGATATCCTTGTGGAACGACACATTTAGGTGCTCGTACGACCGGCAGAGCTACTAGGCCAAAACGTTGCAAAGAATGTATGCGGGATTCTGGAATCTGAACCGCGGGCTTCAGTTTTCGTTGTACTGAATGATATCCTTGTGGAACGTGTCGAGGAGCGTAACATGGCAACGTCGCTAAGAGCCTGGCCATTATACCCAGCTTGCCACAACACACCAAGGTAGAATAGAAGACTTATATGACTTCAGTAGCTACCTGAATTACACACGCCTTACCTTACGCAATTAACCGACCGGGGCCTACATAACGCATAGCGATCTTCCGGAGACACCCGAACGTAAGCCGAACATCATCTCGGCATCTCTTGCCTGGCATGGACCAGACCATTGACTGACTACTCAACGCGAATGTTGCAATAATATCTATTCGGTATTTTGTAAATATTAACAATAACACTGTTGAGAGCATTATAATTGTCTAACCTTATATTAAGCGTGATAAGGAGGCCTAATAAATATAAACATAATAATAATAAACACAAATAACAATAACAGTATGGTTCAGACACTTTGTTTTTTGTTTACAACGTCAACGACTCATTGATTGTGTGTGTTAATTTTGTAGTTCTTAATTTGTAGGCGATATAAACATTTTGTTCGTATAACGTTGAAATTAACTATTTTTTCTCGAATCGGATCGTTTTGTATAACAAAAATTAACTACGGGCATAATAAAATGAAATATGAGTATATGTCATTGTAATAAGTTTAGGAAGTTCGTAAATGTGATGCTAAACCCAAATTAGATTTGAAGTCTAGTATTCTTTTTTTTATTGCGAGCACCAAGCTGCTAAGACAGCTTTTCTCCGAACCGAAAATAGTTTCTATTGACCGAAGAATGCGGAAAGAATGACTTCATAATTGTATTGTTCAGCACTGGCAGAATTGAACGTTTTTTGATTTCTTTAAAACAACACTTATGATCGAGATTTGGTTCCTCAATTCCTACATCAATAATAATATCGATTCATTCACCTTTCATTTTAGAATGTTACTTTCCATTGGCGTTTTTAGAATATGAACATATAGACCCAAAACACCCTCGTCTATTATATCTTCTGTATTGAATTCGTTCCTATACATTGTTGGTTGTTTTGCGGATGATACGTCATTCGTTCTACACTCACATGGGCAACTATCTATAGAGTTGCAAAAACCAATGTCCTCTGCAATATTCGAACCCGCGTCCCTTTCTACTATTCGTCTTCAACATCGCGTATAGCATTAAAGTATTATCGCGGTCCGTTTTCTAGTTTCTTTCTCGATAGCCGTCGTACAATAACAGTAGCGACATTGTGTGCAGTGCAGTTTATGTTATAATCAGTCACCGAGCCCATTGCATTCCACTCCCACTCTCTTCCGTCGTGTGCATCTAAACTGCAGGAACACACCTTACAAGTGCATGCATGCCCTTGTCAAATGAACACAGTGCAGGTTGTGAAAACATGAATTATGAAAGAAAGCTGATAAAGAATGCTTTCCATTCTAACTAAATGACTTTGTTAGACTGACTAAATGTCATCTACATATTGAAATTGTTCAAAACGGGCGTCTACAGTTTGTCTGTATTTTGTATGGTCTTCCGAATCCAAGTCACAGGGACTTGGGGTCCCAAATGCGATTGCTTTGCAAATTGTGCATATATCGATTGAAGATTTTTGCTTCCAAATTTGATGCTTGTATTCAGGGGATTTGCTATTTGCGACAGCATACACTAACTCCCCAACCCCCGCCCCAATTTTCCAAAAATATGTGTTTTCAAGGGAAAGTAACGGAACGTGTGCTATTTTTGCTCGTAAATGGTTGCCTTGACGACTGTGGTTGCAGTGGAAGCATTCTGATCTGTTGCGGGTTATCTAAGTGTTGGCCGACACTGGACGCGACCGAGTCCGAGGGACAATGCGTAAGGCGATGCAAGTGTCAGGGTTGCATGTGTTTGTGCGTGAGAACGGATGCATACTCAGCGACACGAGGTTGATAATTTGATAAACAAATAGCTCGTATGTAATTTACTCTTCTTCGTATTCTGCTGCTTGGTGCATATTTTATCTAGATTGCTTATTTAGCAAGACTGTACTGGTCTACGGGTTCACCATAATATTGTGAGTGATCGATACATACAACACCTTACATGTACTCGGCTCGTCTATAAACCAATGCACGCGTTTTAATTTGGTTTGTTTTGCATTCAGGACTCGCTTATTGACGGTACGACCAGTCGTTCATAAAATAAGTTCGACGCATGGAAAAACTTGAATTTCATCATAAAAGAACGGCGATTCTTGAGAGTAGGATCCAGTTCGACGTGTGTATGTGTGGAGCACGCGGTAATGAATGAGTTACGATACTGGATGTCCACATGGCGAGCGCATACCACGGCCGGGCGTGTTTTCTGATCTGTGCTAGCTCGCTGTTTCAACGTCCAATGTGAAACATAACTCAAAAGTTATGCCAAGTACCCCTCCCATAAATGAACCATGCATACTAATAGAATAATTCAAAAAAATATTTTTACCCGGGTTTATAAGTGGGCTGGATTTGATTGATGTTAATGATAGGAGAGTAATCAATAATTGCCATGGTGTACGGATGTGGCTTCTGTATTCGCCTCGGGTGGATTAACTAACATTATAATCGCGTTAGGTCTCTAATCTAGAGGGACTACACTTGGGGCGAAAAAACACACGCACCAGAAATTGTTCTAAACGTTTCTTTGCTAGAAATGGAATAAATTACCATCAATTTTCGAGGCTGCGGGGTAAAAACCCGGCAACCCATCAGTTGTTCCAGCCAATAAAAACACTGTGAGCGTAGTTCTTACATTGTTGATGCCCACACAGTTTCGACCTGATTATGTCGACACTATAATAGTCTCTTGCCCACTATATCATCTTTGAGATCTTAAAAATCGATTAGGAGCAAATTTATGCTTTCTTAAATGCTCGTCCTTGTGTGAGCCTGTGAAACCCCTGTGTTAAATGAGTTCGTCTGTATTAGCGTGGGGACGATCGCCTCACATGCCACTCATCCCGGTGTTGTTTCATACATTACTGCTACAAGAAGTAGCTTTGCAAGCAGATAACAGCCCATACTATTCGACTTAGTTCAAAACATTGTGTATAGAAAGACAAAATATCACGATACTCTTGACTTTTCTCAAACGTACTTAAATTCTGCATTACAACAAACATATTGCATACACAAATATTTGTATGCGTTATGATTTGTGGTAATCGTGAGTCATAGTTTTCGCAAACGATCTTCTGACATTTCTGTGACAACGCATGCATGGCCACATGCATAACCACCCACACGGTTACATTTCTTAGCGTTATCTCGCCCATAAGTAGGTTGTAATCTCAGGAAATGAAGATGAATGATAGTATAAACAATCCCCTTCTCGTCGCTGCCTCGCGAATGCGCAATATTTCTCGATTTGTCACACTGCTCGTTCCCTTTTGTAGCATCAATTTTTTGTTGTCCCGCCGTTTTTTCTACGCATTCCATCCAGCTGACATTCTGGCCGGTATCTTATTTACAATGTTTTTCATTACCACGCTAATTTATCTACGGCTTCTACACTTACACACTAAAAAAAAAGTAGAATTTAATTTCTAATAATTCAAGTATGATATCAGTCAGGTCTTTGTACTCGAAACGTCCGCGCGAAGATGAAAGGAGCCGCTGAGCTGTGTCTGGGTAGAGTCCCCGATCTCTTGCGAGCCCGAGCCCGAGCCCGAGCCCAACCCAAGACGCAGACATTCCTGCAAGGTCGTTCTCCCACCAAGGACGCCGCCGCAGCCTGCGTAGCCGTAGAGTGTAGACGCACCACAAGAGAATCTAGCTAATCGTTTATTAATTTCAATAATCCATTATTCCGAGAAGGTAGGATGGTGAATTCCACATTGTAGTCGAGCTTCGTCGCTCGCTCGTTCGCTTCCAGCTACGTAGCCTACCTACGTGATATATCTCAATCCTGATCGTTGGACAATAATCGATAATTCATTGATTACGATGAATTGATGCCGTTTCCCGTCCAATACCTGGAAGCATTTTCACAATATCAAACAGTCTGGTCATTGTGAATAATGTCCCCCGCCACACAACACACTTTCCTAGGTCCCTTTGGGACGTTATGGTCGGGTATGACCAAACAAACGCACGCTAGGATTTCTATTTCGGAGGTAGCCAAGGGGTAACATTCATCTGGGTGTTTATTTGGGATATTACGATTAATGTTAGACGGACATTTATTTTCTATAGAAATAGAAATAAAATATTGCTTGCTATTCTTACATACATGCATGTTATGCATGTCGTGCAAAGTTATAAATAACAAAATTTGAATAATTATTTAATAAAATGCGGATAAAACCAGGGAGACCAAACCATTCAGATTGAGATGTGAGGCGATGTTAGAAATTGATGCTCCAAACTGAAAAGCACCATATGGGAATAAGTAACAACCGGGAAAATGGTAAGAAGAAAGCGATCTCGAGAAGAATTGGTGGAGAGACCTGAGGAAGAAGTGGAGTGAGATAAGACAAACGAAGAAGTTACAATTACAAAAGCGTTGCAGCTTCTGGCATGGCTTCGACGGGGGCCAAAGAGTCAACCTCTATCCGACATCATCATTGGAAAAGTGCATTGCAGTTGTAAGGCTAATGTTGTTATAAAGCCAATCACCCATCGCGATGCAGACCGCGGCCATCCTCCCAGAACGCCGCAGGCCAGCGGTATTCCCCGACCAGTGGCCATACTCTTTGGAACGCACGGTACCCACCGGGTCCAACTACCGAAATTCCTCTCTCGAGGTGCGCGAGTAGCGAGCGTTGGTCCACGAGCAGATGAGATCAGTTGCAGCCAGCGACCGCGGCGCGCAAGTCGTCCACGTGCAGACAGACATGTTGATTGTCTCCAGCATGGATCCGTGGCCATCCATAGATACGTACTTCGGCTCGTCGGCCAAGAGTTACCCGGACGTGATACCCGAGTACCCGGTGCAATGTGTTCAGTGGGTAGCAGCGTCGCCGGCCCCGTATTACGTCAACGCGTACCCGCGTCTCGCGTGCCATCACCACATTCCAGGAATATACCTCAACAACGAAAACCTGATGACCGTCACTTATGAAATAGTGAGATTCCCGTTGATTCACTTGTAGAGAATGTCTGCATGTTCACTTCCTTCCTTCTATAATCATACTTGGCCAACTGCAACATTCCAATAACAATGATTGATAATAACAATAATAAGAATAATGTATTCAGTTTTAAATAGTAAGACATTCCTGTAAATCTCTCAGGAAAGTGCTACCGATAGCTTCATTAAAGCAAGGCCAGAGGATTTACTCGGAATTCTGTATTGATGTGCTTTTATTCTTAGTTGGTGGCTGCTTCCCCAAGTGTGAATGACGTGCCTATTATGAAATTATGCTATTCCGTCATTGACTGCTTTATTTTGTAGTGCGTTTTAGTTTAATGATTTTTATGCAGATACACAATTAAATCTTATAAATTATCTGTTTGGTCTTCTGACCTGTGCAAACCAATGTTACGTGTTCCGTGTTTGACATGATATTAAATTATTACATGTGTACCTAATCTTAATGTATGCAGTGTTGTCTTTTCAAAGACTCGTAGCAATCGTTGCATCCTTTGAATCTAAATGAAATGGGGCTTTCTATGTGTTTTTTTATTGCCGTTACGATATGCGGTGGATATTAGTATCACTACTTATTCGGCGCTTTCTTGTTTTTCAGGCTAAGAAAGAAATCTACGATGTGAAACAGCAAAGGTTATATTTGGCGCAAGAAGAATTCAACCACCTGCACAATGCACTCACAACTCTCAACACCTCGAGGACAAGCTGTAAGTGGAATAATAGCAAGTACATCTAGGACACGTTGCTTACATCCCTCTATATCTCGAGTAGTCATGGCGTTTATTTTTAGCGGTTTTTTGTTTGCAATCTGGATGTAAAAAATAGAGTAATGATATGTATTACATGTTGTACTAACATAACAATTATAAATAATAAGTAGATATAAACAACTGAAAACATGCTTGTGCGTCATCCAAAGTATCTAATGGTGAGCTTTGATCTCTCGTTTATTCATTCTTTAATTTATTCATAAACAAATTGTTCACAAAGTGAACTTAACATAACAAGGGCCGTATTTACCACATGTTGAGAAGAGATCCCTCTAATAGTTCTCAGCATGGGTAGCCAGGCCTTCATCCACAAATTCAAGTAATTAATTATTGAAAATGGAGTTGTCATTGTTCATGTGGAATTATTTTCTGATCATTTAGCTCATACTGATTATGCTTAGGATGCATGGTATAAGAATGTTCTGACTGTTGTGATGAGTGTCTTACACAGAGAATCCATTGGCTGTTTTATGATATGTACCATGTACGTCATCCTTTCCCTTCAATGATTAAATTATCTGTTGCATAGATGTGACTTAAAGCTACACAAAATAATATTTAGGAAGTTTAGTAGTAAATTTCTAAAAATTTTTGGCCATAGAAACTCCACTAAACACTTGCATAGAAACTTACAGTTATAAGTATGATTAATAGAAGCTATCATCCATATTTTACTCTTGAAAATATTATATGTAACTAACTGCCCTTTTTATTGGCAGATCTCTGTTTGTAGATGTATTGACAAGGGTTGGTATATCTCATTTGGGTCTTCTTTGAAGGGATCATGTAGAAACCTGTTGCATTCATGTGCCATAGTACTTCACTCTTTATGTGTCTACAGTGTGTTCGAGCTCAAGCAGCGTCAGCACCAAGTATGACCCAGACCTACTCAAGTCCGATGTAGCGTTGGCTCGAAACCGAGTTTCACGCTTAAAACGGGAGTTGGAGCAGATCCGAGCTGAGATGAGCTGCACACAGCGCGGTGTTGACACACTTGCTTCGTACGTACAAACAAACTATTACCAGTACTTCAATTGTCCCCTCTATGCACTGTGTTATGGCCATTTTTATCCATCATAACTTAACTAGGGTGTAAATTGATTTGCATCTTCAGAGCAGCTCATACATTTCTTGCTATAAGTAGTTCTATAGTAAGCCTGTTTAGTTACATAGTTAGCATGTTCAGTATTTCAAAGAATAACTTGGATGTGTGTTCTTGCCTTGTATCTATCGCTTTTAAATTCTACAGTACCATGTCATTTATTTATTTACTTATTTACTTATTTGCTCGCTTTGGTGTAGCATACTCTTGTTGTCATCGTAGAGGGATTCATTTAAGAACTTCTGTGCTGATTTGTTAAATTCTCAAGGTAGTTAGCTGTCAGATTGAATTGTTGGGCTATGCGACAAAGGAAACATGTTAATTATCTTCTTCAAATCCAAAGAAGCATTACAAGTTGTGTTGGTCTATAACAAAACAATACTAATATCATTATTGGTGGTTCTAGGGTTGAGCAGAAGCTGAGTACACACCAAAGTGGATGCTATAACATAACAGAAGCACAGGCAATCATGACTGAACTACGCAACATCCAGAAGTCCTTATCATCTGGCGAGAAAGAAAAGGCAGAGCTTATGCAATCTCTAGCTAAACTGAAGGACGATCTTACAAGGCTACAACTGTGCGAGAGTTCGCCGGACGTTTCCACGTTGAGCTTACCGCAGGAGAAATTAAGCACGGCTTCTCAAACGGATCTCTCCGGGGAGCTCGTACCTATCGGAACGAGACTGGCCGAGATGGCCAGGATGAGGCTTCAATACGACGAAGCAAGAAAGAGTATACAACTAATTCAACAACAACTAGCTGACCTCGAAGAGAAGGTGACACCTGGACAGGCGGAATCTGACAAGGATAGGTAAATAGCCTAATCTGAGCAATGACTTTTGCAGGCCACACATCTAGCTAAAATCGAAATAGGAGTATTAAGACACAGTGGTATGTGTTGAATATGCTTTAATTAGGTAAAACATAAGAGAAACAAAGGTTACATTATACGAACACAAAACGTCGACCAAGAGCGTCCTCCATTTGTGAACAAGACTAATGGTGGCTTCACAGTACCGCCAACAACTGGGTATCATGCAGAGGCGGGTAATTTAAATGTTATACTTCAACACTTCCTCTAGAACTTAAAATTACTAAACACAATTACTAAAAACAATTTACTTGTACTGACCACAGTAATTGCAACAAGTTACTTCTGATGAATGATGCTCTAACACAATATGTACTTTACAAACACAACATTCCTGCTTCGAACCACACGACTTCCAGACTTCATCCAGATGCGATAGCCATCTACATCTTCTGAATAGCCGACAAACACACCATGCTGCCCCTTTGCGTCCCACTTCTTACGCCGATCATTTGGCACATGCACATAACAGTCAGTGCCAAAGACATGAAGTTTATCCAGGTGTGCAGTTTTTCCCGTAAATAATTCGTATGGTGTCTTCTCATCAACACCACTCGGTCCCGTTCGGTTAAGAACATAGACCGCAGTGTTCACCGCTTCAGCCCACAGTGCTTTCGGTAAATTCTTCGCTAACAGCATTGTTCTAGCTAGCTCGACCACCGTTCTGTTTGTACGTTCAGCGCAACCATTCTGTTCCGGCGTGTACGGGTTTGTAACGATAAGCTTCACACCGTTTGATTTAAGAAGATTGCGTACCTCATTGTTATCAAACTCCCGGCCACCGTCACACTGGAACGCTTTAATCGCACGTCCACACTGGTTCTTAACCATTTCCAGCATCTCTCCGATTTTCCCTGCGGTTTCTGATTTTTCCTTGAGGAAATAAACTATGTGTAGTCGCGAATAGTCGCACGTGAAGCACACAAAGTACTTAGATCCACCAAGCGACACACATTCCATTGGACCGCATAAATCGGCATGAATGACCTCGCCAGGTTCAGTCGCACGCTGATGACGCGACTTGAAGGAGTTCCGATGCTGCTTGCCTTCAACACACGCTCCACAGAAGTCATCGTTAACAGTTACGTCGATTCCATGTTGTTTCAGAGTTTTCTGCACATGGCGTTTATTCTGATGACCCAGCTGCTCGTGCCAGATCTGCAGCGTATCCTTTGATGTAAGATTCGCTTCGTTGACACACGTTGTTTCCGAAGGTATCACACGGATCTCCATCTTGAACATTTTCCCAATGCGCACGCCTTGTGCCTTGACGATACCATTCTTTACGAATTCACAACCGGTACTGGACGAATTGCAAGTCAACCCCTTGTCAAGCGCAGATATTACGGAAAACAAATTTCTACGTACATTCGGCACGTACAGAACATTTTCCATGTGGCACGGTAGCCACTTCCCATCGACAGCGGCTTCAAACCTGATTGTCCCTTTGCCAAGAGCATCAATTGTACTTTTGTCACCGATTTTGACTTTAACAGGCACTGCGAAGCGTTCAAATGATGAGAACCATTCTCGTCGAGATGTCATGTGATCAGTCGCACCAGAGTCAACAACCCACATGTCACTGTCAAGCTCAGCATTCACAGTTTCTGTTACAAACGCTTGATCACAACCACTTGAAACATTATCAGTGTTCTTACCTTGCTTTTGTTTTGGATTTGGGCAGTTTCGTCGAATGTGGCCTAATGCGCCGCAACCATAGCATTTGAAGTTAGACTTCTTTTCCTTGCCTTTTCCGGTTGTAGATCCAACAGATTTCTTCGGTTGCTGGTTTTTACCGACGCCTTTCTCTTGAGTCTTGCTTTTGGCCGCCATTAGAGCCACCAGCTCTCCCTGCTGTTCAGCTCGCTGTTTCCGCCGCTTCTCGTCCGATGTCAGCACTTGCACCAAGTCAGTGAATGTTTGCTGGTTCTCCGACCTCGCCCACCAAGCCTGTCGAAGACTTTCATATTCATCCGGCAAAGTGTCTAGCAATTTTACCATCAAGGATGACTCATCTGGTTTTACATTTAGCTGTTGCATTCGCAGAACTAAACCCTCGAAATTGGCAATGTGAGTTACCATGTCCTCGGTTTGCTTCATGCTAAAACCAAAGAATTCAGCTTGGACTGTATGTGCAGCTTGTTTAGTTTGTTGCTCAAAAACAGCATGCAACTTGATCCACATATCTCTTGCCGACTCGCAAGTTACTAGTAACGCCATCACTTTAGCTTCCAAAGTTTTGACAATAACTTGACTAGCTGCGCGATCTGCCTTATCCCAGATCTTAAGGCTGGCTTCATACGTAGTTTTTTGAACTGCAGTAGCGTCATCTGCCAAAATACTAGGTTTCGATATTGTACCAATGCATACCTCATATGCGCCTTCAATTCCACGTAGTAGATTTCTCAAGGCGAATTTCCAAATGCTCCAATTTTCGGCACCACGAAGTTTTTCGATACCGTGATATTCCATTTTCTCTTTGCAATCCGTTGCGTTTCCAAATGAATGAGCGAGATCACTGCCTAGGCCCTAGCTTCCGACCCACGCTACCGGTACTCACGTGATGCAACACAAAGACAAAAAACCGACCGAAAACGAGAGATTCACGTATTCACACTTTGTTCTACACATAAACCATGCTCTGCTACCATATTAAGACACAGTGGTATGTGTTGAATATGCTTTAATTAGGTAAAACATAAGAGAAACAAAGGTTACATTATACGAACACAAAACGTCGACCAAGAGCGTCCTCCATTTGTGAACAAGACTAATGGTGGCTTCACAGTACCGCCAACAACTGGGTATCATGCAGAGGCGGGTAATTTAAATGTTATACTTCAACAAGGAGAAACAACCTAGAGATAGCCTGATAGTGATAGGTTAGCCAACTGAAATCATGTGGTTTACAGTTGTGAGTAGTGAGACAATTATGGTGTTGTTTAGCTGCTTGAAGTATCTTTACTATTTGGAGTGGAGCCCCCGCTCCCTCGTTTTAATTAGTAACTGAAATCATGTGGTTTACAGTTGTGAGTAGTGAGACAATTATGGTGTTGTTTAGCTGCTTGAAGTATCTTTACTATTTGGAGTGGAGCCCCCGCTCCCTCGTTTTAATTAGTAACTGAAATCATGTGGTTTACAGTTGTGAGTAGTGAGACAATTATGGTGTTGTTTAGCTGCTTGAAGTATCTTTACTATTTGGAGTGGAGCCCCCGCTCCCTCGTTTTAATTAGTATTACTGGTGCAGTATGTGGTCCATTAGACAGTCCTGTAAATGTGATTCCTGTATTCCATGTTTGAATTCTGGTTTGGAATGAAAGAGTGTGACTTTTTACATTACCAGTTCATCACATATCAGCCACACGTCATCTTGATTAGCACCATTGCTAACAACAGCCAAACAGCACCATTGTGTGTAATGTGTTATTGTTAGATGGTTTATTTTTTGAGACCTAAAGAGTAACATGAATGCCTCTGTATATCAGACTCTATTTTTTCCTGTCAAAGCATAAGTGTTAGGTGTGATTAGTTTTGATTTTTACAGCCATTCACTATTATTGCAGACATTAGAGATGACCTTACAAGGCTGAGTGAGGTATTCACAGATATCTTTTTGAAGAAACTGATAAACCCTGATTCTGGAATGTTTACAGATAGTGATTAATCTGGCTGGGGTCAGAAGCATGTGTACCTAAATGTATCTTATCAGCTGTTATCATTATTGCATTCATGTCCAGTGAGTCATTAGTAGTATTAAGTAAGGCAGAAATGCTCACTTGGGGAGATAGAGATAGAGAGAGTGAGAGAATGGTTTCCATGACTATACTTGGTACATTCATGCCCTTTTTTCTCTATTATGTACTAGTAGTCGCATTAAGGAGTCGTAATAGTACTGAGCGAGCACTGAAGTTGTTCAAAACTAACTACATATTCTCATGCGGGTGAAGTAGTTCCAATAATACCAACATAATGCCTTCTCCAGTTGCTTATATCTACTTCAATTCAAGTACCTAGATGTGTTAATGATTATTTTTTTGACCCTTTATTGTTAATTTGAAACCCTAGACACAATGCACATGACTTCTTTTCTTAGACTTAGCTAGTGCACCGTAGTAAGGAGAAGATCGCCCTTACGGATGTATGACAGAACGTCCAAAATCAATTGATTTTTGTTTGTACAGTGTGCATGTGACGTCACAAACAGCATGAGAATAGTTCTTCGAACAGAGCGTAGACTCTCGCATTATGTGGAGCAATGGGAAAGATTTGAATATCGTATTTTGTTTCCAGGCTTCTTCTATTCCAAGAGAAAGAGCAGTTATTACGTGAGCTACGCAGCATAACTCCGCGTACCAGAAGCCAGCAGGAAATGCAGGACATTCAGTTGGAGATGAAGAGGTTGGAAAAGGACCTCAACAGTGCTCTGGAGATGTCCAATAGGACCATCACTGACAGGTAATGCATACGTACTATCAGAACAGGAAATTTGTTTTGTGCATATTCTCGAGAGTACAGTTTTGTGATACATATTGGGACATTGTTTAACAACTAAATATGTGTGTGCATATAAGATGTCATTGTCTGTATCATTTTAGTTTTAACAATTCAAATAAGCAACAACCAGTAGCTAAATATTTTTTGCTCTAGTTCGTTTTTTGCCACTAGAATGTTTATAGTAGTCGTTTAATTAGTGGAATAGGTATAGCGGTATAATTAGGCAAATGGCATGTAGGCATATATTACAGAATTAGATATGTGAAATGACTGTGGTTATCTTTACCTGTTTGTTTGCAGACTTCGCCTCCATGAAGAGAAGACTATTCTCTTGCAACAGTTGCGTGACGCATTGCGGTCTATGACACAGCTGGAGTCTCAGCTGAAGACTCTGTCCGCGAGCACTCTCTCCGTGAGCAGCAGTTCTAGTCTGGGCTCTCTCTCCACCACCAGCAGCAAGGGGTCTCTCAGCTCGGGTCTCAGTTTCACCGACATCTACGGAGCCCCTCAGTATCTCCCGGTGGGCGTGGCGGCAGACAGGCCCGTGGACATGGTCGACCTGCACAGGAGGGTGGAGAGATTGCTTCGAAACGGAGACAATCAGTCACAGCCTTCGTTGTCGCCGAGATCTTCGTTGTCGTCTGTTTCTCCGCCCGTATCTCCGCTGTACGACGTGACCACGGGGCCACCCCCCGCCTACGAACAGGTGGAACAACAGCGAAGACAACAAGGTGCACCCCACAACCTACAGCAAGGTTTCGATCGGCTACAACTCGAGGATAGGCTAGCAGAACTGCGATTGAACCAACAAAATTTCGCCGCGCAACTGCAACAACACGAATATCCGAGTGCGGCAATGTCTAGTAGTGTGTCAGTGCGAAGTGCCAGTCAAAGAACTATCCCGTCCAACATACCGTTGGCAGACTTATTAGAAATAACTCGTAGTTGTAATATGTCGCAAGGTTCCGGGCTGGGAAGGCCCAGGTGTAATTACGACCTCAATGGCGACCCTCCTCTTTCACCAATCTCCGAAACCCCGCCCGCAATCCTAGATGGTTCCGAGGAGCTTCTTCAGGTGGCATCACTGTCGACACCTTCCTCCTCTGGCACCAACACGCGCTCCGTATCTGCTGCCGTCAGCGACGAATCCGTCGCGGGAGATTCAGGCGTGTTCGAAGCTTCCAACAAGAAGAGATCTGGCCAGGGAGGCGAGAATCCAGCCCTAGATGATATGAACCTAGAAACAGCGCAGGTGCAGATTAAACTCAGGTCAGTAAGCTATGTTAAGCTTCCACTCTTTGCATTTCACAGTTTACTAATTATTGTTTATTTGTTAATCTTTATTTAAGCATAATCAATAATTATTAATTGTGCATGAATTGGAGAAATGGTTTCGTCGAAACTCGCCCAGATATTTTAACATAGCGATGATCTTCCCCACGTCAGTAATCTGATGCTAATACTAAAGAATAAAGATTGTTTGTGATGATTTGATGATTTTACAAAGAAATTTTAATCCAAGCCAACAATAGCCTGACGTACATATCTGCCATAAAATATGCCTTTACTTTATCAACTGACGCCAAGGCTTAATAAAGCAATCAATTTCACTATATGTTGGATTCCTCAAGAATATGCTTCTTTTTTGTACTATGCCCATTTGTCTTCATTTTAATTTCAAGTAGCCTGGTCTATAATACCATAAAATTGTAAAATTGTAATACATTTTTTAATTCACCCATAATTAGTAATTATGCATACATCTTGTGTTCAACCTATTTCATCAATGTTGTCTGATTACAACTTCTTATATTTAGTGTACTTGGAGGACCCTGTTGCTAGAAAGCTAGATCTATAAATTTCCATAAAAGTAAAGTCGTCGCAGAACAACCTTACTAATAGGTTTGTCATTGACAATTCATTCATAGGAAGTTGCTAATTTATGAATGACACATTCTAATATATGATTTGTCTTGATTCTGGTTTTCAGGTATTCGTTGTGCGATGGTTTACTACACGTTGGCATTGAACGGGCACGCAACCTTGCAGCATTGTTTATTCCTAACAACTGTCAAGTGTAAGTCTTAAAAAATATGGCTACATAATTTAAGTACCTGTAACCTTGTAAAATGTTGACTTGCAAAAACTTATTTCTTTTTTTTTATTAAACATTGGTCCATGCCTGGCCTGCCATTGGTGGGTGCATTTGTTATTAAGTTACATAATTATATCTGACAAATTTTACTGCTTAATTTCATAATCATCAACATCTATTTCCATGCCTATTTTTCACTGTTTTTTCAACCAATATTTATTATTTTAGTCTTACTAGTAGAACAGAATGTTATGTTTTAAAGAAACATTTAAAAAACTAAAGATGTTATTAAGATCTTTTTCTATGTTGTCCATATATCTGTCTATAATTTATGTTATTTTTGTCTTTCAGATTTATCAAAGCTGCCCTCCTGCCTAGCCCGCCACCACAAGTACTAGCGTGCTGCACTAAATATGTTGCTGATTTACGTAAACCAACTTTCGGAGAAAACTTCCCCTTGTCTGTGCCACTCAACAAGCTCTACACAAAAACTTTACAAGTCAACGTATGGTCAATTAATGACAGCCAGAGGGAGGAATGCCTGGTAAGTTTTAAGATAAATAAATAATCTAAATGCATGTGCGGCCTTTTATGGGATAGGTCATACTTTGTGGAAGTAAAACAAATACTATGTTGTTTATTATAAAGAATCAGTACAAAACAAATTATCTGATTTAATGAAAAGGAGCAATCTAGCCCATGGCCTATTTTGGCAATAATTCTATTTTTACTTTTCCATTATTACTTATAAAAGCAGTTTAATGAAAATTATCAGCATTTATTATGTACAATTTTCAGATCCTATTAAAAATAATATAATTCCAATCAACTTGAATTAAATTTTATTATATTCTTCAGTAAAACTAAATAATATTACCTTTTGCCATCTGCACAAAAACTAATAGGCCTACATGCTAGAAGAGCATAGTATTATTATACATAGTACCTGTGTATGCCAACTACACGTGTACTATGTACAGTGTATAATTTGTCCTTTGGATGCCAATTAAACAAATAAAACATAATATGTAAAACTTATTCATCTGTTTTCTTAATAGGCCTACATATGGCCTTCTACAATTTAATTTCTCTTGTTTTTAGGGTTGTGCCCAAGTAAGCCTAGCGGACTTTGGATCAGAAAGTGTATCCGTCAAGTGGTACAATATTCTAAGTTTTCGCTTCATGCAGCCGCCTTCCGAAAATGTTAACTTAGAAAATCCATCAAAAGATGAATTAACAGATGTGAACAGTATATTGAAGGACTATAGCCATGTTAAATCCATAGAAGATATCACAAGAAGTCATGACAAGCAAGATAGTGAACTATCTGCATATAATCGACAGGTAGCAGCCATTAAAGAGGAGAGTTCTGATGAATCAACAATAATTTCGTCGCAAACATCCACGTTAACTCGAAGTCAAGGTGAGAAAACTATCTTTGATCATTGCGAAAGGAAAATGTTGCATTTTGTTGTGTGTAAAGATGCTATTTACGTTATTTTATACCGAGTTTAAGAAGTGGTTATAGTCGGGAAGAAACATAAAAACTAAAACATTTCACAAAATGTGGATAATCCTGTATATACACTTAAACAAATACAAAACCACACAAAGAAATAAATGTTCATAATTCAAATTTAGACCTATGAGATATTTAAAAATAAAATGAAATGCTTTGAAATATCCAAGAATACTGTGTCTTAAAGTTTGTTTGTCCATTCTGTATTCTTTACATCCATGAAAGCTGTGATATAGCAGGCCTATAATCTAAATCTCTCCTCATTGCTGTTGCCAGGTTTCTCGACTGTGAGCATTCGCGTGGATGAGCTGGACAGCCAGGAGGATGTTGACGACGATGAAGATGACGATGAAGAAGATGACGATGACGATGATGACGATGATGATGAAGAGGGAATCCTTGTTGAGTTCTGTCAAGAAGATATGTTGGAGCAGGTCCTTGAATTTGCTGTAAGTGGAATTTATCTCTTTTTTCTGATTCCCTTAAATTAATTATTGTCTCTATTTAACCCATTTTTCTTTTTCTGTCAGCATCAATTGAAAGGATACAATCAATCCCATTGACTTAATATTGTTGTAAATTGTATTCTTGACATTTTCATTGAAACTGATTTGTTTTTTAATTGTTCCGCGATCACATTAAATTGCTTTCCAATCCAGGCTCTTTTATTATCAGTTGATATGGTGGCTCAGTTCCCTTTATAACATTTGTATACCTTTTCAATTTTAGGAAGACACTGCTGTGACAGACTCGTTGGCAGAGTTCCCCATGGACACATTTGATAAAGAGACTAACACAGAATGTGTCTTCATTCCCGAGAAGGGTTTGCGGAAGAGAACGGAAGACCCGACAAGAGCAATAGTCATCAAACGCTCCCAAACATTTAGTCCTAGTGCCGTTGTCAGCAAGAACCAATACATCTGTAGGGTAAGTGTCGCCTCCTTATAGCCTACTGTCGTGATGTATATTTTTTTTTGTAATTTTGTTTCACTCAGTGGAAAAGAATAGACTACCATCCATGGTTTTTATAGTTTGTAATGGTAGCTTACTTAGTTATTTATCAGAACAATTAATAGTATATGTATGTATGGTACACATGTATATGTATATGGTGCACAACATTGGCACAAGCAGTGCCAGTGACAGAGATGGTTACTTGTGAGGTTCAATTCTGAAAGATGGTACAAATCAATTTTGTACTTAGGTTTAAGACAATTAAATAAATTACTTAGAAATGTAAGGGAAATTAAAGGTGGTGGAATGTTTAGTGTTGTGAATTGTTCATACAAGGTAAATAAATGCAACTAGGATGTAAAGCTGGCCACATACATGTAGTCTTACTGGTGGGGTTGCTGACGGTAGTGTGATGGTTACAGTTGAACCGCAGCGACAGTGACAGCTCAATGCCGCTGTACCGTCGCGGGGGACCGTTCCAGCGCAACTCTGTGGAGCGGCGCTCGCTGCGTTGGCGACGCCCCCCGGGGGCCGGGGGTGGGGGGCACCGCCGCTCCTCGTCTGCGGGGGTGGCGCGACAGACGGCCACGGCGCGGACCTCCCTCGACCTTGAGCTGGACCTGAGAGCGCAGCACACCCGACTGATCACCTTGCAGGACGACCTGGCTCGACTGAGGGAGCTCAAGAGCCGACTGGAGACGGCGCGGGCCCGGGGGGACCAGGAGGTGGCGGCGTGGGTGCTGGAGGACCGGCAGTTCCAGACTCTCGTTGCTCAGGTACAGACAGCAACGACCTTCGTTTTATAAATAAACCTATAAAAGAACTGTTCATCTATTATTTCGTTACAAGTGGATTAGATCGTTAGTTACATAACAATTGGGGGCCCCGCAGTGTTGATGGACATACAGCCTCAACATTAATAAATTAACACTACAGATATACTGTACTGCAAACTTCAATTGGAGTTTTTAATCGAGTCGGTTTTGGAGCTCTTCTGTTTAGTTATCCCTTGGACAACCAAATTCTTGGATGATCCGGGATGTCCGTTTATCTATCTATTTACATCGTAGGCCTAACAGTATTCTAAATATAGATAGTACTACATGTAGTTATGGAAAATCATTGTGAACACTAAGATGAAGAGAAATATGATAAAGCATTTATAGGGTTACAGCTAGGGATGCACATCGATAAAATTAAAATTATCGATAATCGAAAAGGTGACTGCATTATCGATCGATAATATCGAACGATAATGTCGGCAGAACAGGCGCAATTCTTGACGGAGAGTTGGTCCCGAGTGGCGAGTGCAAACTGCACGGCTGCTAGCCCCGAGGCTGAGACGCGCTATCTCACTCGCTCTTACGCTCATACCCATTTGCGCGCTCTCTCAGTCACGTAAATCCCAGCCCTGAGCCGACGACAAAGTCTCGGCAGTTTGTTGATTGCTGATACAACAAACATTCGATGAAACGGGATACCACAGGCAGGAAATAAAACAGTACGGCCATTTGGCGTTGAATATTCACTAATTATTATTCACCAAAACGGAACACGAAACAACTTTTTACTTGTCTACGCGATCTTTTTTCTGCCACTTACAACGATGAATGAATTGAAAGGACCAAAAGGAAAACACAGCGGGTGGCTTGCCGTGGCTACAAAACATAGCGCTGTCTCAGTCCCTCTTTAGCTCATAGACATTTGCGCGCTCTCTCACTGCTTGCCTCGCTGGCCAGCAACCCCGGCTGTCGGCAACAACAAGTCTATGTAGGATTGAGGCGGCTGAGGTTCCGTCGAGCCGTGCAAACGCGGGATAAATGAAAAATATCGATAATATTTCTATTATCGATTATCGGCGGTGTATTGATTATCGAATAAATTATTCGATAATATTTTCTTTATCGATTATCGAAATTATATTGATTATCGAATATCGATCGATAATATCGATTATCGTGTGCATCCCTAGTTACAGCTAGTAGTGCCAAAAAGAAAGAAAGAAAGAAGGAAATGAATGAAATAATTGTTTACATTTCGAGTTGACGGCATCTTATCGATCGTAGGTCGTGCTTAATCCAAACATGTATGTGCTTGCTGCGGCTGAGTATCTGCCACTAGAAAATGTATGTGTTACTTTTGGCAACAATTTTAAATGTATGTGTTCTGAATATATTCTTTATGTTGTACATGTTCAGAAGGTATACTAACATACCTAAGTGGGCTGATAGATTTTTTAAATTTTGTGTTACAGGCTGAAAGTGGGAGGAATGCCAAGAACCCAGATGATCGTAAAGTGGAAAAAATGCTGAAGAAAACGTCTAAAGAAATCTACAAACTTCGTAAAAGCAAAGCAGGGAAGGGGAAACCTGATATTATATCTTTCAAGTAAGTAACTTTCACTTTATTGCTAGTTTGCTTCAGAAGTTTTTTTTTCATTAGCCTATCTCACTCCAAGAGCAATGCTCAATTGCACTCTTTGCTCTGGGTGCTATCTTTACAGCAGTAAATTTACAACCTTTGGCAAATGTTGGATGTATTGAACTGAGATTTGGAATTGGTCATGCTGCCCCAGTACAACAAATTGTTGCCAGTTCTTTAGGGCTGTGCGAGCAGCGATTTTTTGAAATCGAGCGAGTTCGAGCAGAAATCAGAATTTCTGCTTGAATTTCGAGCGAGATTCGAGATCGAGCAAGAATTGAGATCGAGCGAGACTCGAGATTAAAATCGAGCAAGTTCTGAGATCGAGCGAGATTAGTAAAAAAAAAAAAAAAAAAAAAAAAAAAAAAAGCAGCTTAATATCGGAAATTAATGGGTATTGGTTAATGATTGGGTAAATGGGCATAGAACGGGAAAACACCAACTGATAACTGAAAATAAAACAATGTTATAATTTTTTTAATGGTAGGCTGGCTTGCACAATTGCCACAAGCTCATAATTAAATTGTGCCTATGCCCTACACCAGTTTTTTATTCAAGTAAACGAAAACGTTCATACAAAAACAAAATATTGCATGTAGGGCCCAACTCTGAAAAATAAAAAACACACTTTATAGCACCAGAATAATTTAGGGCCTACCCTTTGAAAAAAGTCAATAAAATAATCACTACTTAGTAATTACATGATTGTATTAGAATATGTATTTGTACAAATAAAGTAGGTATAGGCCTATATAGCCTAAGTCTAGTCATATATTGCCAATTTACTTCAATCAGTCAATATACTCTTTCTTTGGTCAGTCTCATTAATACAATAATAAGCGTACTAATTATTAAAAATAAAATATCGTATGTCTTTACTCTACAGACCTACAGCCTAAATCTACTAATGAATTCGCAATTTACTTCAATCACTAATCACTAATCAGTAATCAGTCAATATTCTCAGTATATTTTAACCTGAATCTTTATATCACTAATCAGTGCAACATAATATAACATAACTATTAACTAAGGATGACTAACAGGCAGGATATTCTGTAGCAAATTAGTCTTAATTCCACTATTCCAGTCTCATTATAAAAAGTGTAGGTCACAAATCAAATCATAAACAAAACAAACCATTATTATTGTATCTTTGGAATTGGCAACCCACCCTATCAATCTATGTATTATGTTACATGTAATGTAAAATATACCAAAACTGTAGCATATGTCAACATCAATACATATGTAATATGTTATTGCCTGGCATTGCTATGCCAAAACTCAGACTGGGCGTTATAGGTATATTAAATATTGATGTTAGCATGCAAGAAGCAAAGCTGGTCCACTCTTTCAGGATCAAGGCATTCCCGCCTTGTGGTAACAATATTTCCACTCGTAGAGAAGAGACGCTCGCTGGCAACCTGTGATGCAGGAATACCTAAAAACTTACGGGCTACATCCTTCAGTGTGGGGTATTTCAAACTATTTAGTTTCCACCAGTCAAATGGACTGTCTGTCCTCGGAATAGGATTTGATGTTATGTATCCTTTTATTTCATTAGCGATGGCATTTTCTTGATCATCTTCACTTGAGTGGGCTACGCGCTCTTTCAAGGATTCGAAGTCTTCCCATAAGGAAGTAGACTTCGAGCTAGATGGCCCTGCAACAGGGTCTTGCACGAGTGTAGGAAGATCGAGTTGGTTCTCTTTTACTTTTTGTTGGACATGTTTGCATTCTATTGACAATAGATTTATTGCCCATAACTTGTCAAATTCTTCCGTAAACAGCAACAGCTTGAAACGTGGGTCCACAACCATTGACAGCATATTTACAACATTTCGCTTGTAGTTAGGGAACCTAGCTTTTAATTTGCGGTCAATACTTCGCGCAAATGTAATCCCATGCTTGTCAGCGTTGGTAGCTGTACTGGTAATGAATGACAAGATTTTCTTCTCGATGCAATGGAGGAGAGGAATTATCATCGACCTAGTTGGATACTCTTCAGAGCACACCTCACGTGTTGCTCTGTCCAATGGCTCAAGCACATCGATTGATCCCTCGGCCAGCATCCACTCAGAGTTCGTCAGGTTGTCGATGTTCCTTGAACCATCCGCTAACTCAGCAGAAATGGCCGGTCTCTGCTCGACTAGCCGTTGCAACATTGCATACTGGCTGTTCCAGCGTGTGTCGACGTCCTGGATCAAGGAATGTGCAGGTAGATGAAGAGCCAGTTGGCAGGCTTCTAGACGATTCAATGCAGACGAACTGCGTTTGTAGTGTCCTACGATTGCACGTCCTTTTTTGCAGACGTTTACAAACCCAGCTACCTCTTGCAGTGCATCGACAATGACCAATTGCAGAGTATGTGCAAAGCATTGGACTGGTTCCCAATCCGATCTACATTAAAATTTAAAATAAGTTAAAGTTAAGTAGTTAAGAATTAAGATATTTAAGTATTTTCAGATAAGAATGCCAAACCTCCTCAGGTACTGCCTAACAACCTACCTGTTGATGGCTGCTTGTATGTTTTTAGCATTGTCTGAAACGACATATATTGGGATAGTAGTATGGTCATCGATTCCCCATTCAGTCACCAAAGACTTTAGTTTGGCAAGTAGATGTTCGGCTGTATGGGTACCTGGCAGGTGGCTGTTTGCCAAAACAATGTGAACCGCTTCAAAATCTTTACTGATATAGTGGGCTGTCAGCGAAATATATCCCTGGTTGGCCCGGCTTGTCCAACCATCAGTAGTAAGTGCTATTGAAGCCAATCCTTGTTCTTGGTGCAAGTTAATGGTGTCTTTTACCTGAACCTTGACTTTATTATATAATGCAGGAATTATCTGCCTCGAAAAGGTCGTCCTGCTGGGCATGTCATATCTTGGCTCGGCAATCTAAATTTAAAACATTACAACTTGTACTTATAAAGTTGTAGGGGTACTACTACTATTAAATTATCGTTCAACTCACAATTTGCATTTAACACAGTAGGATTGGTTGATAAATACATATTTGGTTTTACGTGTCATTGATGCCTTGCGCTAACCAAGACAATGTTAATAGTAGGCTGTTACCTGGCATGCTTAGTTATTGCTTAGCCGATGGCGATTGCTCACCTTCATCAGATTTTTAAATCCCTTGTCAGACACAAGAGAGTAAGGTTGGTAATCTACTGCCATCATTGTACCAATGGCTTGGGTAAGAGCTAATGCCCTGGTACTCTTAGGGTCGAGTCTCGTTTGTTTATTAAATAGGGAAACAATATCCGGTTGGTTCTTAGGTTTTTGTTTTGAGTTTGCCTGTTTTTTCTTATCCTCCAAATACCGCCCATAAATTGCAGCATGGGACGATAAATGGCGGATAAGGCCGGTAGTGGTCCCAGTTTTACCAGTTGGTATAACTTTCCGACAGCATTTACACGTCCCCCCTACATCACTCTTTGTATAGTATTTCCATACTACACTGCCGGAAATTTGGTTATCAGGTCCTTTATTATTTGGCCGCCTTCCTTGGTGGCCCAAGGTTACTGTTTCATCATCATCGTCCATCAAATCAAGATCATCACACATCTCTTCTTCAACCATTTCCCGTAAATCCATACCAATTCTATATCTAGCCTACTGGAAAAAACATTTAAACAATGATTTATTTTATGTGACTGACGATATCCAAATAGTAGTTTTGTTTCACAACTTGCCTAAGTTCCAATTAGGCCTAAACCTAGCTAAACGTCTACATGGTCTAGCCTTATGTCAATGTAGGTAGGCACTAGGCCCCAAATCATGATGTAAAATGACAGGTTTAGCATTTCTCAAACACGCAGGCGCTACTAGCCTAGGGAGGTAGGGAGCCTCAATGAGGTTTGATATTTCTACACAAAGTAATAATAAAAAATTAAAAAGTAAACACACAGTTGAATTAGCAAATGCTTTATTTCCACAAAACAATGTATAATGTGCATAGGGCATAGGCCCCTACATATTACCCTTGGCCTTAGGCAAGGGTTAAGGCAATAATTTAATTTCAAAGTTGCAGCGTACGTAGACCTAGGCACCTAGGCCCCAAATCATGATGTGAAATTACAGGTTTGGTACTTCTTATTCTCATACACGTTGGCCCTACTAGCCTAGGCCTCAAGAATAAAAAGTGAACACACGAATGAATTAATGCTTTATTTCCACAAAACAATGTATCATTTGCGTAGAGCATAGGCCCTTACATGGTAGGCCTACACTTAGGAAAGCGTTTAGGCAAAAGTTTAACCTCAAAGTTGCAGTACTAGGCCTAGGCATTGTGCAGTAATTTGTCAAAATAACCCGAGTGTAAGGTTATAAGTTAGTTGAGTATACACAAGTTCCCAAACATAATAATAGAATAGGTAGCCTATGATGAATGCTTTATATGGGTTTGTTGATGGGCCCGCATATTAATCTACTTACTTTCTTGAGTGCTCGCTGTCTTCACGTTGACGTTTCCATGACGTTTCGGATTCGTTCGATGTCAAGTATTTTCTGCTCACGAAACACACACGGAAGCACGCACGCACACCAACGTTGACAATTTACACACAGGCGATGATAACTTATTTGGCCTCGTTATTGTGATATTTAATCATACATGACATATTCCTATTTTATAATAAACAAATTAAGTATTTAGCATTTACTATTTAATGCCACCGAGATAGTCGTATTGATTTTAGAATGTGGTTTTTCACCGTTTTTGTCTGCGGTAAAGGTTATATTTTTATGCCGAAACAGTGGTCATAATGCTGAGCGACAGTGCTGCGATCCTTTGGTTCGTGGGTGAATCTCAAGCGTTCTCATCGGTTGGATGCTCTCTCTCGGAAGTGAACTAAACCACGCGACGCGGTTTGCCATCGCTAATCGTCACTGTTGTCTCAAATCACAATGAAGTAGTGGATTGTGAATTTCTGTTATGCGCCGTGCAAAGGATTTATTGTAGTACTTTTCCTACATAGTAAATAAAACATAAAACTGCGGTTAAAATTAGGCCTATAAATTCGCGAAGTTGGCGGTGAAGTAGGCCTATAGGCCATCCCATGGCCTAGCCTAGAATTAGGTAGATTTGAGGCCTAGGCCTACTAGGCCTATCACTTCAAATGTTGATTGATGAAATTGATTCGGTCTTCTTCTTCGAAAATAACAAAACAATTACAGTTTACTCAAAAATTAGTACCTCGATTCCAATCTCGTGACTCGAAATTCCCGAGACCCGAATTTTTCGAGACTCGAATTTTCGAGATCGTCTGGTGACAATTCGAGCGAGCGTCGAGCAGACATTCCTGCTCGACGCTCGCTCGAAATATCGAGTCTCGCACAGCCCTACAGTTCTTAGTAACCGGTATCAGAATTAGTACCGTATCCCTTATTGATATTTATGTATTTTCATTAAATCTTGTGCATTATTTTTTGATTTTTTGGCACAGTAAGCTACAAATTTGGGATGCTAATGTTTTGCTAATAAATTGTTTAAGATGTACATTTCATGTGTAATTCCCCTAAATGTTACATTTATTTATGTAGCCTACCCTGTACTGACATATTTGTTTTGTTTTGCAGAGAGAAGATGGCTTTCTTCACACGAGTGAATTCAACAGTTCCTGTTCTGCCTTCCGAAGATTGTCCGAGCTCCGAGTGCAGCACGCTAAAGCGAGGGGAGAGTTTACGCGATGACGAGGTCGACTCGTATCTCGGCAGCTCGGCCGGGTACGAGGAAGAGAAGCCGACGGACGGAGCGGAAACCGTGGCGGCGGTCGGGAGAGACGAGACGAGTCCGGACAAGGGGGAAGTGATGGACAGCGAGAGAGGGGAGGCGGCAGACAGTAGAGAAGTGGAGGGGAGGGAGTGCTTGGAAGAAAACAGTGAATCCGAGAGGTTTAATTATGTGGTTGACAGAGTGTTGGGTGTAGAAGTATAACCTCAGTTTTATAATTGTTATTGTTGTGCCATGTTGGTTTTACAGTTTTATGGTAAGATATTCCAAGTATCTTTTCTTTGATTGTGAAAATAAATATACCCACCGACGGATGGTTAAGCTATAAAAGCAGCTGGCCTGCAGATAAAAAGTAACATTCAAAGGAGAAGATTCAGATTCTTACTGGAAAGTTGTTTTGGAAGTTGGAAATAGGGTCCAAGTTAATTGTGAATGAGTGTCGGCCATATGAACGCAGGAGAGACTTGTTTTGAATGGTTGAAATGCGGTAGAAGCCAAAGCGCTCGTGTTATGATGTTACTGTAATATTTTAGTACCAATTGGGTGGGTGATGATTGGGGATCAGGGAAGGATCTTTTAGCTTATTAATGTTGATATTTAAAAGTAAATAATGTGCCTTGGAAGTTTGGTGACGTCGAGGGAAAATGTGCATGGCCTTGTGTACCATTTACACCTTGACAAATACCTAGGTCTAATCTACATATTATGACAAAGTCCTGTTATTGTGCCTAATACTTTTTTAGTTCTCATTTGTATTAAAAAATTCTCCATTTCCAATAGATCTGACTATAAGGTAATTTTAATTGTTGAATATACTGACTATACTGTAAATACGTCATTGTGATGGTTTGTCTGCCAAAATGTTTATTATGATTGTCTGTATTTATGTTAATTATTATGTATTGTTACTCCACTTGTTGAAACCTTATCATTAGAGGTTCCACATTGCTCAAATAAGACTTGTCTATTATCAAAATGCTGAACCTGTTGTTGTCAAGATGACTTAACACTTTTGAGTTTGTTTCACTAAAGCAGTAGTTCACTTCTAGATTTCACCAGTCTTGGCTGTACATTTATACATACTATAATCTGTAAGTATCTTTGTTACTCTTCTTGTGGTAGAAGCTGTTGCCACAATGTAGTAAAGTGCCTCTGTATTTTCATACGTGACTTTGAGCCAGTCGAGTATCTTTTCCCTCAGGAGTTTTTTTTATTGTTATACATCTACACATTTTGGGCGTTTGAAAAACAATGCTGTATGTAGGTATTCAGAAAATATCATAATTGAGAGTTTGAAATAAATTGGCATATCAATATTTTTTCATTGTAAAATAAATCATTATCAGTATCACTTTTGTCATTTTATACTCTATTACATCTCCATATTTTTATTTGCTCATGTAGCCTTAATTATTGCTATTGCCTCATTAAATTCTAGTAAATACTTTTAAATTGAGCTGTAGCATTAATTGAAAAGGTCCCAACATTCACACTTCCATATCCCGTATCCTTGAGTGCTACAGTGGTAAACTATGTACAATAACCGGTGTGAAGTGTTTCGGGGGGGGAGTCTCTCACAGTTCACAGCCTGCCATTCTCTAAAAATATCACATTAGACAAGATATCCAAATTCGATTATTTTATTTTTTGCTAATTGTAGAGATTGACGTTCTGTTGAAGTTTCCATGTGGGAGGAAGCAATTGTTACAACTGCCATTAATATATAAGCAAAGAGGACTCAAAACTACCATAGATAGCGCTGCTAAGCAACCTCCTTTCAGCGTCATTGATGAATAATAACAATAAAACAACAATGCAAATTGACAGCAAAACCACTCCTAATAGAAGTTTATTTTCTTGCCACCAGAGTGCATCTAGTCTATTTTGAGTACTCTATACGTTGCAGTTATATCAGTCGTTACACCTTTAAAATCAATACAATAACAAACAGGTTGTGGAAAGTGAAGATGTGCACAATACAATGCTCGTGCTAACAGCAACCTAACCCTAGCCCTTACCGCTTCGTAAGCTTGAAGTGCGTCGTTTCTCTTTAATGGTGAATGGTTGTCCATCAGGGCAACTGTTCTTGATATACAGTATTTGTAAAAAAAAAAATATAACATGGCACGTGATTTTGCTGAATGCTGAAGTGATACAGAAGAGATGCAGACGACCGCAAGCCTCGAAGCTATGAGCAAGAGAGAGAGAGAGAGAGAGAGAGACTGACAGTGTGTGTTTCACACGCATTATCGATCGGCAGCTACCAGCAGGTGTGAGGGCAGTAATATCGGCACATAGAACCACTTTATGAAAATGGCCCAGATTGCCAAGAATTAGAAATTGCATTCCCAACAAAAAATAGTAGTCATGGTGACCAGTTGCATGTTAGAATTAATTACACATTACATGATGAGGACAAGGAATTGGTTAGATGAGAATGATAGATGGGAACTAACATTAAAGAGTTACAGAGGTGTTTTATAAGAGGTAAGAAAAACCGTACTGTTTATTAGAATCAATACGAGATACAGTATAAATAATATGTATGTACTTAACATGTTTAAATTTGTTAAAACGTCTTGAGAAAATATGTTTCCTAACTATGAATTGTTTGTGGAAAGGTTGGCCAATCCAATATATTTTTGTATTTAAAAATAAAATTACTTTGTACAATTACATGTATATACATGATTTACATAATTTAAAGTACCCAATTTAGCATTACCTTAAATTAAAATACTACCTTTAATTATTTTATTAAAGGGACTCATTTCAGTATTTCACAATTGTGTAGCTTGTAGAACCCGCAACATATAGTACTGTTTATAGGCCTAAACAAAAGGTAGGACAGAAATCTGTACCCTACCATTTAGTGTAGGTACCTACTTGTCTTGATATTTTCTAGTTCCAATAAAATCTAAGAATCATTAAGTCACATATTTTGTAGATGAGTTACAACTTGCATCAATCACTTAATCATATTATGCGTTATTGGATTACAATTAGTCGATTACGTACAAGATATTATGTTTAGATAGAATCTTTTATCTGTGCTTTATGTAAGGAAGGTTTCTGTCACACCCTTCATTTACTTTTGTTGCCAAGTGAGATTCAATTTAGGCCTACTGAAGACTTAAAATGCTGTTAAAAAATAAAAACCACATCAAATTCAGCACTAAGTAGTTCAAAAACTTAAAAGAAAAGCTCGTCAATGCTATGCCACTACAGACAGTACGCCTACGTTGAGTTTAAACTTCCACTTACAAAACAAGGGGTATTGGTACTCCAAACTCATATTAATGTACACATTTACACAATATTTTCAATTTTGAGAACAACTAACTGAAGGCACATAGTGATGCTCTCACACTTGTTCAATTTAAGTTCAATACTCGTTTGAACTGAGGACTAAATGGAGAAGAAGGAGGAACTACATTATGCCAGTTTTCATGCAGTGAGAATGCATAAGCTTCATTTTTGGCAAGGTTTTGAGACTTGGATTTAGAATCTGGTGTAGTAAAGCAATGTGCCGGTGCAGAGCGAGCAAGACTTGTACACCTTGATCTATGCAGTAGAACAGAGTGTCTCCACCGGTAGATGTTTGGATACTCGTTGGGCAAGATATCACACTGGTCTAAAGCTTGAAGAACAGATATATCAATCTGGCTAGGTATATTTCCTTCAATATAAACGTATTCCCCTTCTTCGGTAGACACCATTTCATCTTCTGAAGATGCTTCGCTTACATTATCTGGAGATGAAGGAGGAGTGAAGAACGTTTCTTCCTCTGAATCAACGTCTCCTTCATAAAACATTCCGTCATCACTGTTTCGATGATGTATATCATTATGTGAAGTGCTATCAGGTATCGAATTTGTATCATCTTGTACAGTAGCACAACTTTCTAAGTTAATACACTGGAAAGTATCACTACCTGAAAGTTCATGTTTACCCTGTAAATGTTCCTTATTTATAGAGTATTTCAATCTATTGTAGGAACTTCCCTTTCGGCTGTTTCTAACAAAACTTAGTGTGGGCCAAGGACAGCCACATTTGACAGCATCAGACCATACGCTCATGCAGTCTTCTTCCGTTTGATATTGAGCCTTATCACCACCATTACCATTTTGATCCAGAAAACTGCAAGCTTGAGACTTTAAATTAAGAAAGATAAGCAGAATGATGCAATTTACATGGATACGAGAAATTTCAGCATCCGATTTCTTCTTTTTATCCATCCCAACTTGGTTCCGGTAAGTACTAGATGTGACATTTAAATCCTCCTCATCAGACGAGACATGGATATTCCTTCGGCAGTTATCAATAAATAAACAAATATCAAATACTGCGTCAAACTCTTCCCGAGAAAGTATTCTCAATTTGGCTCCAACAATAGAGGCGATACGTGAATGAACAAGATGGAAATCAACAGATACAAAACGGGGGTCATCCATGTAGCTATTGACGAGAGAGTGCAGATGTTTCATTTCTTGTTTAAAGAAATCCAAGATAGCATCTCCATTATTGCCTGGTTCCGCCACAGCAATGTGAGTCAAACCATCTGCAATTCTTTTTCCGAATACCTGACATGATTTGTCAACGTATAAGAAAGGACTTAGTCCAGGTTTTTTTAGCATACCTAGTAACAACTGTTCTTCTTGACTGACCATTCCATTTACATATTCTTTTCGACATTCTCCCTTATCGTTAACACTATCTTTCTTTTCATACTTGGGTACATCGACATTAGATTCAGTGCTTTTATTCAATAGGCTACAAGCTTGTAATGAGAGACAAAGGTCTGTTATAGGACTTACAGGACTCTTTGGGGAAGTGAGACCTCTTGAGTAAAGCCTGCCACAGTCAGGAGAGCCATTAGATGCAGCTGGATATAGGCCTACAGTTTTAAACAGCCCAATTTCATTAATATCCCCATTTGCGCTAGGAGAACCACAACAAACTTGAGGAGAAAATCGTTTCTGTAGGTAGTTTTCCAGTATTTGCAGCCCGTCGGGAGTTGAAAAATCAGCAAAAGTGTCTAAAAACGACCAATATTCCTTCCAACCAACTTTAAGTTGCTGTGCCAAGTCTCTGAAACATTAAAACATGCATAAGAGTGTGTAAAGCTATATCAAAGACCTTAATACTGTAGTAACATGGTACAGATAGAAAAATCCTCGTTTTATTGATAAAACATTTTTGGTGACAATCCAAGCGGTGAGGGTCTAATTTCAGTCCTTCACCTGTAGCCATAAAATGGTGGCAATGGCTGCTATTCGTAAGTTCACGTATGTTACATATGTGTGCGTGGCGGCCACATTTGTGATCAAACTTTGAGGTTGCCATGGAGAAACAATTGAAGCTGGTTGTGGTAGAATACAGAAATCCTCAGTTCTTTAAAATTTAGCCTGTTTTTTAAAAGGCTGTGGATATTCGTACGGTCAGCCGTTATAATAGTGCAAAATTATTCGTACGGTCAATGATTTGATTGGATGGAGGCGCGCCGTAACAATAGTGTAAAATTAATCGTACGGTCACTGAAAAGTGTACGGCCAGGCGTAATAATATGGTAGGCCTAGGGCCTACCAGATTATTCGTACGGTCATGATTAAAATAGTGTATAGGCCTACAGAGAGATATTCATGAAGTCACTGACGAAAACGATGTACGTGATCATTGTCAAGAAGGTTGGATATTCTAAGCTGTCACCATCGTAATAATTAGAGGCCATCTTTTCTTCAAGGACGTGAGCAAACCCAATGCCCAAGCTGATCGGCTGCTATTGTGGTTCAAGGTAAACACGCTCCCTAACCTGTTATGTAAAAGCCCCTTATAGCGAGCTTAGGCTGTTTGGGGTATGTATCCATGCTGTAACATGTATTTGTTAAATACCAATATCAATAAAAACCTTCAACCTTTTGAACGTCTTGAACTAAAAGCCATGAATTTATCCAAGGATTCATAATGACAGTTGAACTGGTTTTAGGGTGTTTTCATGTACTTACGTACGCCATATTGCCATATTTAACGTGATTTACATGTCAAGACGATGTGTTTTATAAATGCCGATCAGCTGTTCGCAAGAAATACCGCAAATGGAATTGAGTTTAGACCTATAGCATTGGGTTTGAATTGAATTTCAAACCCAATGCCTATAGATGGCTCAAATATGGAAATTGTCATTTGGTCAAGGAGTGTATTTTTAATTTGAATACTTAACCCAACCATTCAAACTAAAAATACACCCCTAGATTTGGCTAATTGCTCAAAAAATTCACTCGGATTGCTAAACGATCGCCTTCTTGCAACGCCATGATCCTACCTCTCTGGAAAGTAGTGGTCGAATGGCGCGACGCGGCGTGGCTGCACAGCTGTTGTCGCAGTGATACCGACGCTCGCCGTTTAGCGCTTAATTCTCGAAATTAAAGATGGCGACCCTGACCGTATGACTAGTGCAACATTATTTGTACGGCTGACCGTACGATTATCCACTCCGTTTTTTAAAATAAAATTGGTGTGTCTGGTAATTTCATTGCTTGATTTACACAGCTTAATTGTGACTGTAAGGAACCTGGAGATATAAAACATAAAAATGAATAGAAAGCTTGAATTTCAAGACATGAAAATAAACCCTCCTTGCTCAGAATGGTGTTTAAATAATATTTTGAGGATAAACGTATTCCAAGATAAAAATTGTTTGCCTCTGCAGCTGGGGCTATACTCCAGACCCCTTCCCACCCACATAACTACAAGCCACGAGAATATATATCCTGGATTGGTGATTTTGATCATAAAGGGAGATCCTGGTGAGCTGAGTATTGAGATCAGATTTCCTCAAATAATGCTTAATATTCCAGGTGGCAGGTAAGGTGTTGTACATTTCACATGTAGGCAAACATTGCAAAAGCATTAAACAAGCTAGAAATGATAATAGGCCCCTCGGTCTCTTAAAACTACTTCGGTAATGCTTTTGTCATCAATCAATGACGTGTTTACGGTCTTGGCCAACCCAAGCAGGTACGTATTTGAATTAGCCACGGTCGCTGGTTGGCTGCCGCTCACCCACTCGTGACGGAAGCATTACCGAAGATGTTGTACGACGAGTATAGTTACTTGCTAGTGAGTACAAGGTATACATACCGTCCCTCTCTTTCCAGGCCTTTCTCAGAATCAGCAAGTCTCCATGGATTTAGTGTTGCTTGCTTCATTCGAGGAGGTGTTTTCAATTTCTTGTGAAAAACGTCTGCCTGCTGCTGATTCATAGGACCAGCATATGCCCGGATCTCAACTCGTGTGTCCAATGGATTGCCATTCAACTCCTATTGAAAAATAAAATGTATTGTGAAATACATTTTTATCTAAGTTTGACTTGTCTGAGTCTGTTTGAACAGTCTAGTGTCTAACAAGCCTCGTTTATATAGTGTATATATACGAGCGTATTCAAATTTTTGTCAGGTAAGCCTCTACAGCAAAGTCGTGAATGAATTTACGTAAAATACAGGGAATATGGATCAAACTGTCGATGCTTGTAGGCTATAATATATCATATATAGTGAATAATATAATCGATTGCCTATTCTATTGCTACTCCCACACATTAACTTGTTTGCTTCAGGCCCTAAAAGTTTAATTTTTTTAGTGTTTCCCTGACAGTCATAATCAGAAATATACATTTTAATGAGTGTGAAAGATCAACAGTTCAGCTGGCATGCTTAAGCCTACAACAAATACGTACGGGAAGGCTTGTTACTGGAGAGAATGGCTTTCCCACAGTTGGCTGGATTGTGTTGTCTTCAGATCTCAACACAGGAACGTAGAAACGATCATCCAGCAAGGCATCAATCTCTTCTTTTAGGCAGGCATCTGGTGAGTTTACTCTGCTACACACAATCTGAATAAACAAAATTACGTAATTTGAAATAATCACATGCTGTTCTGGTACAGTTTTCCTCCTTTAGGCCTAACAGAACTTGTATGATTATAACTACACCCTATATATGTAGAGTGGATACCTAGGCATAAAGGAATTAGGGCAGTATTTATGTTTGCAAGAACAAGTAAGGTAGGCACTAGGCTAAGGATATAGGCCTAGTCTAGTTAACGATTGGCGTCAGCTTGAATCGTAAACCGTTAATTGATTCACGATTCAACGTCAACTGGAGTGTACGTCGGTAGGTAGGCCTACTCATCGGTTTACTTTGTAGACTTTGTTATTGCACTGCCATCTCTATAGGTTGTGTTCATGGTTGTGAGAAGAGGCAATGCTCTTTCACGCATTCTCTTTCACATCTGATCTTTTGTTGACTGTGCAATTATGTACTCTGTAAACTGATAATGTTCATTTTAATCATTAATCTCGTCTTGTTCATAGCCGAAATGTTTCGACTGTATAATTATGTTACTCTGTAATGCTGTAATGTTGGTATGCTGGTTATGTTACGCCACAGTTGGCGTTGTACTCGCTGGAGTTTAATAAAAGCATTAAAAAAAAAATTCTTGGTATAAATGGCTGGATACTTTTGAACTTCTTCTAATAATTTGCCCGTCCATCATAAAGAAACGTTGTTATGCACACGGTAAGTTAGGGTAAGTAACGTGCCAATGAACTACAACACAAGTCAAAAGAAGTCGGTTTAGACTGTTTATCACCGGACCATCATTAAACTGATATAACCCACAGGATCGAGTTTAGGTTTTTTTAACAAATCTGATAAACTTGATGGAACTACAGCAGGTGCATTGCGATAAGAACGTTTTGGCTCACTCGTATATATAATAAATATAAATTAAAATATAAATAAATATAATACAAATTGGAACTAACATAGGTCGGCTTAACTTAGTTTGCACTATTGATATAGCCTACCTATAGCAATATTAGGAATATATTGATTGTGTGTGTGCAGCATATACTTTTTTTTTGTTCGAAGCCACAGGGTTGGTTTAGTCACTTTAAATTAATGTCCCCCACTGCAAATCAGTTTAGTTACTGAGTGAGTAGACTCTAAATGTGAATTTATTTATTTATTTATTTGGCTAGGCTAACTGTAAGGCCCTGCCCACAAATTGGTAGCATTGGGATTGCAATCGCAATGGGGAAACTGCTGTTATTCACAACTAAATCGTAATGTTGTGTGGATAATGTTGCAATCCGGGTGAAATGGGAGCTTAACTCTAGGCCATGAGTCCCTTTGGACAAAGTACTTCTCTATTGAACTTACATCTTTAGGCATTTGACCGTACTTGTTTTTAGGCTGCTTGTCACATTGTGGACAAGAAACAAGAACATCAACAACCTTTGAGGCTCCATACTTCACAGCAAAATGAAGAGGTGTCTCATTTAGACCCTTATCTGGTGTATTCAAATAGAGATCAAGCAAAATGCGAATTCTGTCCTCAGAATGTACTAAATTATCATCCCCATACAAGAGTCCAATGAATTTGGCATCTCCAACAGTTTGTATTATCAACTCAGTCATCGAAGCATTCTTTGCTTTTGCTGCTACGTGTAGTGCATTGTAGCGTGATCCTTCTTGCAAAATTGCTGGAGTGTCTCCACTGCTAACAAGATAGCGAGGATTCTCCCAAATCATAGTTTGGACAACTTTTAAATCACCAGATTCAATTGATTTCCTCAGTTTAACCAGCTCTTGGGCTTTTGGACCTTTGAAGAGACTTGGCTTCTCACCAACAGTTGGGCTGCTAGGTCTGAATTTACTTTCAAAGGTTTCAGCTACAGTGGAAGACAATAATTCAGAATTCGCGTGAGAAGCAAAGGCAATTGCTTCCTGATGCGTTTTGAATACTTTAAATCTTGCTTTCTTGTGTTGCTTAACAACATTCATCGCTTCTAATTTGTCGGTATACACATGTACGCAACGTTGACTAATGATGCTGTCTTGATTTTCACAAGGAATGTTGACCCCATAATACGACAGTGGAGTTGCTGGTTTAGGTGTACTTGTCGAGTATTTAGCAACTACAGTACCCATTTCAGAGTCTACTTCACTATCACTATGTCTAGTAACCGACGCACTAAGCCTATTGCTTTCCAGATGATCAAGGCACAGACGATTAGCTTCAATTTTACGTTTGACAGCAATTTCATGTATATTTGGCACCGACATTTTTGTCACTTTTGTTGTTGGAAAGATGTGACGTAGCTGGTTTGTTTACGTCTCGCTTACTCCAAGTATCCAACACTACAACAAAAAGTTTTTCGGCACCAAGAACTCAGAAGTGCTCGATTTTACTGAAATACGGAAAAGAGTGGTCTTAAAAAACTTGCAATAGGTTGTTTCAGCAGTTACTATTATAAGTCCATCCATGATTTCAGTAAAGATTATCCACCTGGTTCTAAAAATAATTACAACAAACGAAACATTGGGCGGAAAGAGACGCTGTGATTGGACCACGGTATAATCTAGTAGACCGTAGATTGGACAGCGTGCTACGGAAGTACTTTTCTTGTTGTGTTTTTATGCGTTGGTTGTACTGGAAACGAATAATGTTACAGTTGGCACTTCGCTATGTTGTTTGGTTGGTAATTCGCATTTCGCATTCATCACTGATTACTATCGGTCACGTTATCGGCATCGGCTTCGGCATAGGCCTAGCCTAGGAGTTCTGTACGTCAAGAGCCGAGTGTTACATCTTTCCCTAAACTGGGCGTTGCCGCAGCATATAGTTTCAAGTGATATTTCTCGAAGTGGGGAGTTCCAAACGTGCTTTGTTCAGTTGTATGCATATTGTAAGTTCGCAAGTTTTGTAGGCGTTAACGTCATAGCACCTAATGTGCTAGGACTGGGCCTAGCCTAGTCGTTTCGTAAATAAGCCTACGCTTCAAATACCATTGCCGTTAGGGCTAGGCCTAACCTCTACACGTGCCCACGTTTAAGCTGGACCTTCTTTAAGACGGTTTCGATAGTCGTAGGCTTCGGTCTAGCTCAGACACGGTCCTATCTGAACTGATTAATTAGTCATGACTGATTTACTTCGAGCGGTCAGCGATGGATTTTGGAGTCCAAATGTTTGGCTACCCCCAAATGTTACTTGGCAAGATTTGGAACCTAATGATAAAGTAGCATACACTAATCATCGGCACCTAGTGATACCATTGGGATTGGCTGTTGTATTTCTAGCCATTCGCTATTTGTTTGAAAAATATTGGTTTGCTCCGATGGGAATTTTTCTGGGTATAAAACCTAGAGCCAGGAAAGCTCAGCCAAATGCTCTTCTAGAAAAAGCATATTGGAATAAAGACCAGCATGGCTTAGGACATGACCAGATCATGGCCCTTTCGAAACAGTTGGATTGGTCTGAGCGTCAAGTTGATCGATGGCTCCGTATAAGACGCTTACAAGAGAAACCTTCAACACTAACCAAGTTTTGTGAAACCTGTTGGCGATGGTTTTACTACACGTTCTCTTTCTGTTACGGTGTTATTTGCCTGTGGGACAAACCGTGGCTGTGGGACATCAACCAGTGTTATTACGGGTATCCACACCAGAGCATCACTTCAGACTGTTGGTGGTACTACATGATATCTCTTGCATTCTACTGGTCACTAACTTTCAGTCAATTCTTTGATGTGAAGCGTAAGGATTTTTGGCAGATGTTCATCCATCACATTGCTACTATATGTCTACTTAGTTTTTCATGGGTTTGTAATTTGCATCGGATAGGAACTGTTGTACTGTTGGTTCATGATTGTGCCGACACTTTTCTAGAGGCAGCCAAGTGTGCAAAATATGCGCAATACCAGAAGACATGTGATGCAGTTTTTGCGTTATTTACCGTCTTGTGGATTGTTACAAGATGTGGTATTTATCCATTTTGGGTAATATACAGCACTACAATAACAGCACCAAAGATTGTCCCCATGTTTCCTGCTTATTATATCTTTAATGGTCTGTTAATACTGTTGCTGGCATTGCACATCTTTTGGACTTATATAATATTGAAAATTGTTCATAATTCAATTTACGCTGGTCAAATGGATGGTGACATCCGAAGTTCATCTAGTGAAGATATTGATATATCGGACGATGCTAATCATTCTCCTAGTTCAAAGAAAAAATATAAGTAAACTTTTGTTCATAACCTATTGATTGTGAATTTATTAATAGGCCTATATTCTACTTTCAAACATTACCTACTTGATGCAATAGCTTCTAGGATGATTTGACACTTAAATTAATAATCCAGTTCTTAGTGTCACATTGCAGCCTGTAAGCCTGTACAGGTAAAAAACTAGGCAGGTTTTGACACAAAGTCTAAGCAGTCACTTACATGACAATTTCGATGACAATTTAAATTCAACTTTAACAAATTGTCAAATTGTAAGCTCATATCACATCACATAAAAAACAAAGCTTTGTCCGTTTATGCAACTACTAGACCCAGCAAATTGAGTTGTGCATAGTCAAGCCCTAGGTCTTCACTTACACTTAGGCTTAATACGTTAATAGTACGACATAAGTTGGCCTACCCTCATTTCCAGTAGACTACTCGGTGAAGGGTTGATTTGCATTTTGGGTTTTCGATGCATTGTTTGGAAAAAAAATATATGGTATGCTACTTGGGTCTACAGGCCTAGAATGTGGAATAGTCTAATTATGTATTTTTATTTATAACCTAGTTAAACAAGACACACTACCCAGCCTGTATGTCCTAAGCTTGCTCTCACTTTGCACATCACAACATAGTTTCTAAAGCATGGTGCACACAACAGACAAATTACGTAGAGTAACAAGTTCATTTTATATGCTCTCAATTGGCATTATTGATATCCATTTTCTCTTGTTTTCTATTTAAATCACTAGAGATAAAGCACCTGGTCCCATCATCAATCCATGCCCATGGACATTTTGTCTTATTTATCTTTCAAACTTTTTAAGATTGTTTTTCCTATCTTGCTCTGTATCCCCACATATCTTGTGTGCAGTTGACCACTTCACATTCTATTAATAAATCTTGAAGCATACGTTTTAAGCATACTTAGGGAAGTTCCTTTTTTAAAACTGTAGCACCTACTCTTTAAAAGCTCAAGTTCCTCAAAAAAAAAGAATGGAAGAAGTTTTTTTTTATTGTTTAACAAAACGTGCCTGGGTAACATTCATTTATTGATTCTGCTTGGTATATAGGAATACTTATCCAATGATGGTTAAACAACTACACAATAATATTAGATTACAAAATAGCCATTGTACAGTTGATGAGAAATGAATAGCGGTTCTAAATGGAAAAGTGATCCACTTGGTTGTAAAAAAGATTTAAGATGCTCTCTGCACATATGATATTACCATAACTTTCTATCCTATTAAAAGTTACTTTGCACTCAAAAAGATTGCACTACTTAAAAAGTTTCATATAAATAAAACGTGTTCACTTAAAAGTTCATCCCCAAGTATGGTTTTACATAGTCTACCTCTTACGGGATTTAAACTTATTTTCTATTTCTTGGTCAGAGTAAGGTCAGCTTAGTCACAGCAACTCATTGGACTGTCTGTCACTCATGGTCATGGAAAGAAGACAATCTAGCACAACAATGCACTGTTATGTAAAAATTACAGTCACTGATTAGATAGATAGATAAATGTCTATTTTTATGCGTGATTAAGGCCAGTTGAAAAGTGTAAAGTATTATTATAACATTTTTTTTCTTTGCCAAAAGTTTGATTTTTCTATCATTTTTCTTCCTAGCTCTCCAATAAATATGTGCTTCCTTCGCTGGCCCGCTCAGGTTATTTGGCAGTGTGTCAAAGTCAGATTTAAGTGCGGCACAGCTGAGAAGATGCGCTCTGTGCTGAAAATGCAAATGCAGGCACTGGCAAGAGTCAACAACAATCTTGATATTTTCTTAAGTGCTCTTTGAATTCAGAGACCGTTCAATGCAAGAATATGATTAATAGCTGCCTTGAGAAATGTATGCCATGGTTTTTAGGGTGGAAGGAGGTCACATTCTGCGGGACCATGAGAGGTACTACAAATAAGTTTGAAAGCTTGAACCACAGTTTGGATTAGAAATTACTTGTTATGGAAATTTAAAGGGTTACCCAATTTTATCGTAACTACTAACTAGCATCCTACAAAACTAAACCCTTGATCAACCATACATGATGCACTACATACATGCAGCGCTGTACGGGTCGGTATGACACCCGCAGAATTGTATATCACAGTACGTTGCCATTTCTTGAATTGTTTGATCACCAGTTTTGCATTTTCTGGTAGAAACTAATCAGTTGTAATCTACGTGAACATTCAAAGAACAGAGTAGTCTTCCTTGCTAAGGAGCTCCCCCCCCCCCCCCCCCCCCCCACACACACAATGCATCAAGGTGAGCTTAAATAATGGAACAGTAATAGTTAGCATTATGTGTGGAAACTTGCTAAACATACTACTGTATGCTTCCCTGTGCTAATGTAATAATTCTCAAAGCTTAGTAAATAAAGAAATTTAATTATATTATATGTACCATTTACACATAATTTGTTGAGCTTCATATGAATAGGTACATCCTTTGTTAATTTTACCTTCAATGTATAGGCAAGGTACCTATGACTTGCTACCTGTCATATTATTGACTGTATATTAATGTAAATTTGTTGACTGTGTCCTGTCCTTATATTAGTATGAGTTATTATCTATTGTTATTGCCAGAATAGCATTTATTGAATACATATATTGTGTATTAGCAACGTCTAAATTTGTACTAATAAATAGTTGATTAGGATCAATTGAGTTAGTTCAGCTTCTCTTAATGCAACATACCTAACTGAAAGATCAGACTTGGATACTTTTATAAATAGCAGCTTAAAGTAGACGGTACTATTATCCACTTGACTGATAACTATTGTACCAACAAATCAACAATTGACACTAGAGTGATAATTTTATTCAAAGTTAATCATATTTTTATTTTTTAAGAGGAAGTACTTTGTAAGGTATATAGATTATGAATTGTTCAACTGTCCTTTCTTGAACGTGCACTCAGTTTCCAGTCCACAGTGTGGTGTGTGTGATGGGTACAAATGTTTATCGGCAGCAGTATATATGACTTGACACACATTAATTTTAGTTTTAAGATGTTTAAATTGGACATTTGTCATTATATAGTACACAAAATGTAATTTACATTTTTAGACACACTTGCACAGACGACTACGATAATGTAAATGAATTCAAAATGCCACCTCAGTATGGCCACACAATCCCTTATCTGTGGCCACACCGTTTGCTACACCTATATTCAATCTTCCATGCTAATTTAGTTAGTAGATATTATTCAAGTAGGTCTACTACTGTACTTTAAACAAATAAAACCACTGATGTTAAAAAATAGTTAAATGTATGACACGAATGCTGCACGTCTACGTATCCTGCGCAAAACAAAACCTTAGTCAGCTAAAATTCGGAGAAAAAAATGTCATTCCAGAGTGAATTTAACGCTCGTCGTCGTAAACGGCAATTTAGTTGAAAAATAGCAACGCTCATAAGATTAAGTCCTAAATTCTGTTGGAGATGGCTGTTTTGTTCTTCTTTGAGACAACTATGAAGTGCATTAGAGAGCAATTCTAAGCGACTGAAGTCATGTTTGTCGTGGTATAGGTAAATACTTGGTCTTGTGTTGAATTTAATTAAATGTTTAATACTGTCAATATGTGTGAAAATATGTGGGATCAAAAGTTACTTTTTAAAGTACTTACTGTAGGTGTCGTTATTCATCATACTAGAATTAAAATATTACTGAACGGGCACTCTTCAGCATAATGTCTTGGACAGTAACAAAATAAATCAAGAATCTTTTTTGTGGAACATTGATTTAATATTTTGTAGTAGAAGAGTGTTCATATGAACAGTTTACTGGAACCTCAGTTATACATTTCTGCCTTATACATGTTAGTAATTGGTCTCCTTAAATCTATTTGATATCATTCTGGTTATACATTATTTCATACATGATATTTCCATTCATTTATACATTATTTGTGCATACATTTATACATTTTTTCAAGTTGGTGGCCTAAAAATATTAAAACTGAGGTTCCACTGTATTTGTTTTCATCACAAATGTGTCGGCTTAACATAAAGCACTTGGAAATATGTTATGATACTATGTATCAGATGTATACAGTGTTGATTAAATTCACAAACATGAATGTACTAGCTAATAATAATGTTCTAATAACAAATCATATAAGCCTGCTGCTTAGCTTCATGATCATAGCTTTCGAGTTTAAAGTAGAAGGCGCGAGGTATTTTTTCAAGCTTATAAGGTTGTAAATAAAATTATAAAAGTGTCTTTGACTATAATATTGTACCCAAATTTGTAATATTATCCTTACAATCAAACTCAATAGTAAGCATTTTTTCCCATCCCAAGTACAATAGGCTGGATGTATAATTAGGCTGGATAAATAATTTAAAAAAGTAAACACACTGGCAAATAATGAAGAAGGGGTAGTAAAGAGGGCGATCGCAAACAAAATTGCGTAGCGGTTAATGAATGAGTAAATTAGACCACTGAATACCTTTCTATTTCACTATGGTACTGAGCAGGGGCGGATCTAGCCTTGATTTATGGGGGGGGGCGGTTTCATGGAAGGCGATTGCCAATTATTATAGGGGTGGGGGGGCTTAAGTGCATGCTTTATATACAAGTTTTGGGGAGTAATGTACATTATGTTTTTTTTGATCAATCACATTTTCAAAACATACTTTACTTCAGTCAATACTGACATTGTCACATTTTGGGTGAAGCAATAACATAGTTGTCACTAAGGTTGACGTATAAACGAACAACACACGCAATTTTTTTTTTTTTTGATTTTGAGATAATTATGGAAGTTTCAGGGGTGTCATTCGGAAATAACGTAATTTCACACTAAGTATCGATTTGTAAGTGAACCTGAGAATATGCATTCAATTTGATTCCTTTAAATATAATCTCATTTACATCTCCTTTAAGGGTATACAAACAAACGTGCGTGACATACCACAGATTGAGATAATTACAGAAGTTAAACGGGCTGTCAGTGGAAAATTACCTAATGTCACACACTGTAGCGATTTGTTAGAGAACCAGAGTATATTCATTTAATTTGATTCTTGCCAATTAATTTCAATTAGATCTTGTTTAATCACATATAAACATACCTGCGAGACATACTACAGATTTTGAGATAATTACGTAAGTTTAACGGGCTACCATTCGAAAATCACGTAATTTGACACATAGTAGCGATTTGTAAGAGAACCTGAGTATGACATGCGCATACGTCGGCAGAGGCGGATACAGGCTCGATTAGTAACACAAAGCATGGCAACTAAAGTTCGGTAACGACTCCAAAATAATAATTATTCAAACTTTCCATTTTTTCGGGGTCATGGGCAGTGGTGTATTCGAGCCTGGGTGGGCCTGGGCGCCGCCTAGGCACTTTTATTTGGAGGCTGGGCTAGCCCAGGTGCTTTTTAACAGCCAACAGCCCATATTATATCATTACAATACATACACGAACGAGGTCCTACATTGCTAAACAAAGAACAACCAGGCGTAAATAAAAACATCTTATATAATTGAAGCAGCAAAAATAAACATGACCAAATATAAAGCTTCAAAACGATGGACAGAAGAAATAGGTTTTTGTTGCAGGTATCAAATTTGATAGTTGTTATGACCCCTTGTGGATAATTAAAAACGACGATTTCATTGTTCTATCTGACAGACTACACTATGGGGCTAATTAACATCGATAAATTCAAAAGAGAATTCTAAATACATGTATATGGCCTCTGAATTTTTGCTCAAAAACGTCCCCTCAAGTTCTTTAACCCTGTTCAATTTCTGTAACATCCTTTTCCACCCACTTAAATAACACCCCCCCCCCCCCCCCCCGCCGTACGTAAATTCGATCGCCCAAGGCACCTTATATTTTAGGAATACACCACTGGTCATGGGGGGGGCGGTCGCCCCCCCCGCCCCCCCCCCTGTATCCGCCCCTGGTACTGAGATACCAAGAATGAAAAATGAAAGGAAACCAATAAAAATTACTGTAAGTAAACAGTTCATGTAATTACATTCAGCAACATGAGCAGCATCAATTGTGGACTTGTTATCATTATACCAAACATGGCACGATTGTATTGGTGATACTAAATTATTAATGTAACAAACAGATCAAGACTTGATAAAGGCAAAGAAATAGCAATTACCTGCACTTGTGTCGTATCACAATTCTTTATATTTCTAGCCACTAAGGGGTGAGGGGATCCAGACACTGTTTACATTCTCGCGTCGTACATTCTCGTGTACAAGAACCTTGTGCAATTTTAAAAACAGTTCGTTATAAAAGCGATTCTTATAAAACATGTAAATTACTTCATTAAAACATTTTATACAAATGACGGTATAAGAAAATACTAGGAGCAGATATCAGAAAATTAATTTTTAATGCGGACAGTAAAGAGAAGTAGCCAAGAAACATGTGTACAATGAAAGTTACGGGAATTGATGGTGCGTAGAGAACATATACATAATGGAAGAGGTGGAAAGAGTATGAAGATACATTCCTGCAGAAGATGAGCAAACACAAAGTGCAAGAAGTTAGATTAGACAAGGAAATGTATTGGTGCCAAGACAACCCTGCAGGAGGCAGGAAATGGTGATAGTCTGATAGATTATTAATCTATTATTTAAGGTGCATAAATAAAAACTGATTTTACAAAAAATGCTGTCAAATACTGTCTAGAGGTAATTATAGGAACCAAAATTTGATTGAAAACATTTTCAGAATACATAACTGTTTCAAACCTACATGTAATTGAAACGCATTTTGACTCAGGTCAAAAGTTTTGAAAACTGCATGTAAATGTGGTAATTGTCACTTTAATCCATCAATATAAGTGCAAGATTATGTTAAGAGTAAACTGTGAATTTGGAGCTTCATAGAAATGATGCGTATTTTAGTAAGTGGCATAGGGAATAGGTAGGTAAATATAATGTCCCCCAATCAGAAATCAACTCTCACAATTCAGAGGGTAAACAATAAATACAAATGTGTTTATTATTTTTCCTAATTCAAATTATTGGTAGGTGTTGGTATTAAAGAGAACTAGGCCAACCTTAGGCTATATCCTACCTATCTACAATATATGTATCAAAATAAAATATAACATAGAAGTAACATTCATTTAACATTTGCATTGTAGCCTTTGAATAATGATTAAAATGATATAATGTGTTTATGCAAATATAGATCACCCTCGCATAGTAACTGCACCATGAATTTAGAAAAGCTATTTTGAGTAAGTGCATGGTTTTTAGCCAAAAATGTATGCATATAATGGCTGCACCCTCATTTTCAAAACTCAGAAAATCAAATATGCCAGCAGCCTATATGCGAGTATAAACATATTGTACGTAATAATATATATTAGGATGTAACTCCAACTTGAAGAACTGGAATCAAAAGTTGGAATGCTTCTTGGATATACGAGCTGCTGTTAGATGCCTGAAAAAGAAGCGCAATGAGTTAATTGTTTCAAGTGAGATTACAAATATAAATACAATAATACAACTTTTAAAACCAATGTATCGAAAAGCAGTTACCTCTAGAAATACGTTGGTGATAAGTGAGTTAACTGCATCCGTGGGACTTGGTTCTGTACAACTGTTCAAGCGTTCACAGAAATTAGTGGCAGTTGCACTAACTTGCAAGCACAGCACAGATGTTATCCTATAAAGATATAGAAAAAACAAAGCTTAATAATAATAATAATAATAATAATAACAATAATACCATATATATATATATATATATATATCGCTACTCTTTATTCCAACATCAATTAGTTGGGTAAAGGGGTGTTTCCACCATTGATCTTGGGCATCCCAGGAATCAGTATCGGCATGCCAAGCTCGAAACATCATTTTCTTTAACTTAATTCTCTTCATGAATGAATTCAACATAATTGAAAACAACAATAATAATAAAAATAAACTTGAACTCAGTTCCAACTGTGTCAGGTTAAGTGGTGGTTTATGTGAGTATATATTGTATATATTAATATGTATTAGGAATTAGGATATACCACTTACTCCAACTTGAAGAAGGGAATAATAATAGCTCCTATTATATTATATTCATAATAGGCCTACAGTTTTGCTAGTTATTTCATTCAGCCAAGATTCACGAATGTTTGCGATTTCAAACTGGGGTATATACATTCGCCTAATTCTACAAACTAACAACAGCGTATGTGTATGTTACCTACATAGTAATAAATTAAAAACTAATTAAATGGGTTCAACATACTGCTTTAAAGTTTTTGCTTCTTCTGAAGGGTCACGCTTATCTTTAACCAATAGAAGCTCGGCTCCCTTGTGAAACTGTTCCACAGATGTTGCTGTGAGCTGTGCCAAAGTTGAAACAGCTTTCTTGTGAATTTCTTTAGCACTGTATTCTTCACTTTTATCTTCCATCGTTTCCACTGCAGTTGTACTCTCTTTCAACCATTCTTGTGTCTCATTCCACACCTGAACATGAAAAGAAGCAATACATTATTAAAACTGTACACATAAGCCTATACTAGGCTATAGAATATAGGTCCCTCTAAAACTGAACAAGTCTGTTATTTTGAAAAAATGACCATAATTTGTTGTAGGCCTCCCGGGCACTTACAAACAGAAATTGAAGATTCTCCAGGGTGGGTGACATACAGCACCTTACAACGGGTGCCCGGTTATGAAAAGTTGCTCAGCAACATTCTAGTCCAAACATTAATATGGTATGTGATGTGGGTGAATTGTGAAGACTTGCCATGTATAGTTAACACAAACACCAGCTGTTAGATCATTGATGTATAGAAGGGGAAGGAATGACAATAAGGAACAGCCAAATTAGCCAAGTACAGTTCGAAATTATTACCCTGGAGAGTTTGTCAGCTGCAATTGGTACACCAAGTGTTTCCTCAGCAACGGCAAGTTCTTTCCACCAATCACTAGGATCGTGTTCTTCCTCATTGATATCCTCGTCATCTGGAAGCTGGCACGTCTCTTTGACTTCTTGAAGTTTACCCTGTAGCTGCGCCAATGCTGGGCCACTACTGGCGAGTAGAAGCGACTGCAGCTTCAGTTCACATTGCTTTGACAGCATCTCAAGAGCCTCTAAATGCACAAGACCTGCAAGAAGAGAAAGGTGAAAAATGCAGTACAAAGTATGCTACGTTAGACATAAAAATGAGAAAATAAATTGAACATGTTGAAGTTAAAAGAGTACAGTGGGTATGGGACCGAAAGATTCCAGTCAGAGCAGGAAAATACTGTAAAAGGGGAAAACATGCATCCAAACCATTTACGTGATTAGAGTCGCAGTAGTCATCTTCCTCTTTAGTGATCCAGACCCGGTGTCTACGCGTTTAATTATTTTTGACTTTTGTATTATGTGACTATGTCTTCTGTACTTCCTACTCTCAAATTTTTTTTTTTTCCTTCTTGTGCCAAGATGGCTCAAATTGGATCCTATTCCTATTGCTACATTCTACTAACATTATTATACAGATTGTAGCCTAGATTAATATCTTCTTCTTCTTCTTTCGAACACCCAGAGTTGGAACTTATGCCATTCTCTGCCTAGTTGCCCAATAAAGGTTTGCCACATATTTCCTCCTTGCTATCTTTTGCCCCTCCATTAGATCCCTTTCTGCTGTCAAAGAGACACATGTCGCAAGATGTTCCGCGTCCTGGTCTTGTTCTTTGCAGAGTTATCAAATCAGAGGTTTTTAGCATTAAACTACTACTACTGCTAAGTACTACAGTATATTGTTGATTGTTGAGTGTAGTTTAGTTTTATACATAGAATGTTACTAAATGAACATTTAATGGTAACTTGTTTTTAGTGGTTACAACAAACATGTCTTTATCCATTTTATGTACAACATTACTTACCACAACTTAAAAGTAATTTCATTACCTTTTCAATGGAATGGTAATTTAATGACACCACTTCCATAATGGACTTATGAGTCAAGTAATGATATTCAATTACATTGATACAATGGTACTGAGATAGACTAGCTGATACCCAAATTTCACCGGAAGAGGAGTGTAATTTAACTGAATGTAGCCTACATACCTTGAAAGTCATCAAAAAGTGTTTCGAAGTGAATGGTTCTTATAGCTTGCTTATCTTCTGCTTCTTTATCTTCAAGTTCTGCTTGTTCCTTTGCCTCTCTTAAAATCTAGGCAAAAATAAAACGTTTAAAATAAACATGGACTAGTACATTTTATGTAGTTTCCACCAAAACTCACATTTTATACCATGTAAATAAATTAATTTACTAATTAATTTATTATACTTTTTAACTTAAAAATAAGAAGTTACAATACAAGTCATAGGTAGCCTACCTGTGAGAGTACAGTAGCGTCTGAAAACAATGCTCGTTTCTTTTTAAGACCAGGATCACCTTCCTGCAGAACTTCCATCGTCTTTTTGCCGATTGTTTCTAAAGTATCCAGGCCTCCAGAGAGAACTTTACTACCTGTTGATTCAACAAGTTTAGAGATTGATGACATACTTGTCATCAGCTGGCCAAAACTGAAAATACCAGTAGGCTCTTCTGTCGAAGAATCGACTGGTAACTCTGAAGCTTCAGCTTCAAATTTATTTCTCTCCAGTTGATTGATTCTTGCCAGTTCCTCAGGATTAGGCGCGCCAATTCCAGATTCTAACACTGAAGACACGTGGCTCGTTAATGTTGACACACCTTCTGTAGCAGAGGAGATCAGCGATGTAACGCCCCAATTACCCCATCCTCCCCATGTCGAGTCGGTGTGCTTTAAACAGAATTTAATATTATTATTTTATGCACAATTTTATAATTACATCTGTAAGCTTGAGGCTCACTATAGTGTTTCATTTGTAAGAATACCCTTGTGTGGCATAGAAACCAAGCATACTGAAGATCAAAGAGACCTAGGGATCATTCATATAAAGATATAAGGTAGGCCTACTCCAGCATAAAGAAATTCAAAAATTTCTGTATGTGCATTGAAAATAAATATTACTTTTTAAGTGTTATGAATGTGGCAGTTATTACAATTATAAAATCTAAGAATATATTTTTGGTAAAAACAAACTAGGCCTACGAGATTCATAGGCAGTGGAAAAGCAGGCACGTCATATCATATGACAAATTTGATAACTGGCACTACGTATACCACAGGCGCTAGTCCGACCTAACTTAGTCCAATGCAAACTGGAAATCTTTGATATACACCTGAGTGCGCAGTAGATTTTACCGGACCAACAAAGCGGGCCAGCTTGGTTAAATCGAGCCAGCTGTGCTTGATATACGCGTAGCTCGGTTTCACTGCAACGTGATAACCGCTGATGGACAAATCGAGTTGCAGCAAACAACTATCGTCAGGTGTGTAGGCTAGGGGGCGTGTGTAGCACCACTGGTCAAAGGTGGTTGCTCTTGGAAATAGTCACAACGTAGCAGGCGGTGAGTCTGGTGTTAAGTGCGGCTGTAGTTAGCCCGATATTAAAGGTATTGATAAACGGTTCCGCCTATCGTCGTGCGAGCTTATTTAATCCGAACTAGCTCTTGTGATGTACGTAGTGTGGGAAACTATGCATTATTACTTTCTTTTAAAACTAAATAAGCCTAGGCCCTATAACACAGCAAGGGTATTTTAACATGAAATAGAATGAAATGAAATGGAAAGTAGGACATTACGACATGGACAACACGGTGAAAACTGTTTCAAATAATTATTTCATACATTATAAGTAAATTTGTAATTGTATAAATATTATGTGTCCTAATAAATAAATAAATAAATAAATAAATAAATAAATAAATAAATAAATAAATAAATAAATAAATAAAATAAATAAATAAATCTAAGATTCAGTAGCTACCTTATCTGCAGCAGCTTGAGAGAGCTTATCCATAACAGGTGCAACAAGTTTTTCATCATCATTTTCAATTTCGGTTTTGAAGGGTTTAGTCTCGGAGTTGATACCGTAAAGCAAGTTGTTATCAACACCCTCTTCCCAACACTGTTGAATATTTGGTGGCATAGAATAACCTCTAAATTTTGCATAAGGGTCAATATCAGATGAAGTGCCAGAAGCTAGCTGCTCTATGTCTGGGTTGTCGGGCATAGGTGTGGTGTCGATGTCTTTAGTTACGGCACAAGGTTTATTTTGTAACACGTTTGGGATTTCGTCTGCGATTGAAATTACTGGCTGTAATGACTTTGTTTCTGAAGAGATTTTAGTACCAAGCTTTTTAGGTTTACTGCTTATTTTTGGTTCCCTTTGTTTTTGCTGCCTTTGCTTGCGATTGGTGGACCCTGGAACAACCGTTTCTCCCTTTCCAGAGGGAACTTCATGGTCTGAAAAATTTTCTGCTGTTTTATTCTTATCAGGCAGAAGCACATCTCCAGCTCCAGCTTCATTTTCCCCTCGACCTAGGCCTAGGCCTAGTTCAACAATCTTAGGGCCAACTTCTTTCGTGGATGACTGCAACGCAGGCACATGCTCAAGTCCAGACTTTTTATCAAGCTCAGTTTGAGGGGTATCAAGGGCTAGCACATCTTCATCTGCACTCTCGAAATCATCACTATCTGAAGAATCCATTACTTGACAACAAAAAACCTAGGCCTATGGGGAGAAGGCTTGAGGTTATAGCCTAGGCTAGGCCTAGGACCTAGCGACTGGCCTTTGGCTGGTTGTATATTTTGTTTTTAGCACTGCCTATCGAAGATAATTATAACATTAGCATTTAAGTATGCGTTTTTATTAATTGAAGACGGAGATACAAAATATCTAACTGCGTTTATAGGTTGTAATTTGGTTAACATACGTACAGCAATTTGACAGCCCTATCTTTTCACACGACACGACGAAGCAGCTGTTCGACATCGCTGTTCGATAAGATGACATTAATTCGACTCTCGATATCTATCGATGCAAGCTGACTACCACACAAAAACGATCCATAACTAAAAGTACCCCAAGTGGTATGTTCTTTTTTCTTTTATTATAATATGTGAATATCATCGGATGGTGGTGTTATTTTTCTCTGTCCATCGTGTCAAAAATCTTTGATGGTGCGACCCATGATTTTTAGCTTGTGGAAGAAAACAACTTTTGCATTTTATGGATCTCACTTTTGTATCACATCGAATTTGAAATGTAAACATGCGCGTAATAAGTTGCAAACATATCTCATTTCCTTATTATTATTATTGTTATACACATTTAGAGAGCAAACGTAAACTAACAGTACTCACAACACTACTAAGTAGTCACTGTATTCACAAAAAGCACTTTTCGAAATCATTTGAGACTCGGTCTAAGAAGCCATCTTCGTGCACCGTAGAAGGTAGGCACTAAACATAACCTAAAAACATGTCGGAGGCATAGGTAGGCCCTTAGACCAGTGTAGGCCTAGGGCTAAGGCCTATGCCTAACTTTTTTTTTTTATTTGACAGCTAAAGATTAGGGCTTCCAAGTAGGCCTAGACTTAGGCAATTATTTGTAGACATATTATAATTGTTGCCTGTATGTCTAGGCCTAGGCCTATGCCTAGGTCCAGTTGTGAATGTTGCTGGCAGATTGCTTAGGCCTATTTCTAATAATTTCCCTTAAAAATTTATAAACCCTTCTCCCCCACATCCATTCTATTAAACTTTTCCATGCAACTATATATGTATTTATTTATTACTTAGCTTCCTTTGGTCCCAAAGGGAAATTGAATATATAAAAGGGCCTAACCCTGCGGCTGCCCAAAAAACTTTCCTACGTCAGAATGAAACCATAGCTTCACCTTGGCCTTTCTCACATTTCCAGTCATGATCCATCCTTCCCATGTGTGAACCCCTTTTCACACAATACCCCAGTTCACCTTTATTGGTCCATTTAGTCATCTTCTACTTATTCTATAGCCTACTAAGAAGAACCCTCTTTGTGATGCATGATGAGCGAACAAGTCCACGTCTTGAAACATTCTGATTAAAACCATAGGCTACCTACAATTGTCAGTATCGGGATCGGGATCGCAATCCGGAAATCTAGAAGGTATTAACTTACTTGGTTCTTATGGTGCTGTTCACAACTAAATCATAATGTCACAATCCAGATTGAATTGAGAAATGTGTATATATTTCTATGGTTGCGATGCCGATGATCCCGATATTGCAATCATGCTATTCGAAACCTGGTGAGTGCCGAGCGGTGACGAAGATGAAGGACAGTTCCAAAAAACCCATGCCTTATGCGGGATTCGAATCCACATTCCTAGGTGTCGTACGCTTAGCACTGCGCACCAATCGTATGAGCCACCACGGATGCCTGAAGGCAGTTGTTTGTTACAGGCTGTGTAATGGATAGAACTTAATATTTTCACAGGCACAAATGTTCAACCTCTCACATATGTGCCAAAAAATGTTGAAGCAGGATGGTACAACTGGTGGGAAGAGAAAGGCTATTACAAACCTAATACCAATATTCTTAGCAATAAAGCTGGCACATTTAATATAGTACTTCCGCCACCGAATGTCACAGGCACATTACATCTTGGCCATGCTTTGACGGCAACAATTCAAGATGTCTTAGCGAGGTGGCACAGAATGCGAGGGCAGTCCGTGCTCTGGGTTCCGGGCATGGACCACGCTGGAATTGCAACACAAGTTGTAGTGGAGAAAAGACTTTGGAATGAGAAGCGAAAGACACGACACGATATCGGACGAAATCGATTTGTTGAGGAAGTGTGGAGTTGGAAAGATGAAAAAGGTGACATTATCACTAAACAACTCAGAAAATTAGGTGCTTCTCTTGATTGGTCTAGACAAATGTTCACTATGGACACTGTAAGTAAAAGTAACTTTATTTTACTGAATCTTCTGAAATCTAGTTAGTGCCAATGTGAATAAGAGCTAATTTAGTTAGTTATTAGTAAAGATGTTTGTAAATGGTGTTATGGTTTCTTAAATTTCGTTTTTAGATTTAATAATTTCGATGTTATGGCGGTGTTATGCTTTTTGGGAGATTTTCTACAGTAAATTTCACCAGAAACATGTTTAAATTAAAAAGGAATTTTGATGTAATTTAGGCTAATTTATTTGAATTGTATGTACAAACTAGTGCTAGTTAAGGCGGCAGTCACAACACATAGCCTAAGGATCTTTTTGTCTGTCACGTAAAATCCCTCAGAATTGTACTCGTTTGCTCTGCTTGACGCCGAATTTCAGCAAAAATAAATCGTTGATCTGCTTAACGCAATCATCATTATAATGAAAAAATATTAGGTCCCCACGAGTGTGTTGTAATGACGTTTGACTGTCATAATAAATTTAAATTTCTTTAAAATTTTTATAATAAATTAAAAACAATCGTGATTTCGTGTTATTTCGCTCTTTAATACAAATTTCGATGTTATGACTGGAAATTGGCGGATTTCGCGAATTTTCACGGGAAATTTTGATGTTTTTAAGGTACCTATCAACAGCTTTGTTTATCTCCCCCTTCTTTATCAACACTTTTCGCGATTTCGCGGTCCGCGAAAAACAAAAACCTCTAGTTATTAGCAAATAAATTTACCTTAACTTTATTTGAAATGAGTGTGTGCATGAGTGCTAGAGGAATCCAACCTACTAGGAAATATGTGGCAAACCTTTATTGGGCAACTAGGCAGAGAATGGCATAAGTTCCAACTCTGGGTGTTCGAAAGAAGAAGAAGAAGAATAATGTGAGTGCATGAGCAAGAAGGTCTAGGGTTCGAATCCCGGTCGGGGCATAGGTTTTTTAACTTTGGAACTTGACTTGAATCTATCAATACGGTACTAGTGTATATGTAAACGGTGACTTTAGAGCCGTCATAGCAACGAGGCACATAATAAATTGTATATGTCCCCCACTGAAAATCAGTTCTTGTTACTGAGTGGGTAGACTAAAAATACTAATTTATTTATTTATTTAATTAATATTAAATATCAAACACGCGTGGGTGATTGGAGAATGCTTGCTCGTTTATAAGCCTACATGTACAACTTTAGTAGTAGCGTTTCAATGAATATAATAAAATTTGCAATTATTTTTACACTTAAGCATTGAACACCAGCTCAGTACCGGTACTATCCATAAAAAGAGGCATTTTTTCTTTTACTTATAGAACCATATTTAATTATATTTTTAATAAGAATAATGGTAATTTTAAATGTAAAAGAATGTATGTACTGATGTAGGCCTATCATACTGTTCATACAGGCCTACACATTATTTAAGGTGTCACCTGCCTTGCAGAACACCTGATTTCAGTCTGTTAAGATTGCTTTGAATTGTTCCAAAAGAAAATCAAAATATGTCATCTTCTAGAGAATTTAGTGCTCTTTTTTATGAATGTTTCTTTGTTCCAATAAATTTTCTGTTTTACAAATGTTTTAATTAGGTGTGACAGCATGACAGTGACAGCATGACAGGATGACATCATTTTTATTTACTTTTGGGACAGTTTAAAAATATTTTAAAGGAATTTTAACAGGCTGGTATCAGGTATTTTGGAGGCAATGTGGACGTAGAGCCTTAAGGTAAGAATCAAGGTTTACCTACATGGAATAATTTTTTCTTTCAGAAACAGTCGTTAGCAGTGACGGAAGCATTCACACGGCTGTTTAATTCGGGCTTGATTTATCGATCCAATTCATTGGTGAACTGGTCGTGTGTCCTACAGTCAGCTATTTCTGACATTGAAGTAGATTTCAAGGAAATAAATGGAGCGACATTACTATCAATACCCAATTATGAACACCCCATTGAGTTTGGCATTCTTAATAAGTTTGCGTACAAGCTCTGTGATAAAGGTACACTGGTAGGGTGGTGATGTAAAACAAAAATATATTTCAATTGCTTACTAAAAAAACACAATATTATGCAATTATTAGGGAATGAAGTTAACTATTAAACTTCGTGGGCCAACCTGTCATTCCCCTATTGATTGTTTTGCCCTATGAACTGTTAAAGTTCATATAAGTTTAAAATGTATGTGCTGACATGCACTGCAAAAACATAGCCTATGTTGATTTCACTCGCAAGTAGGGTTACCCAATTTTCACTCGTAATTTGCAATTTTGCGAGTAGATTTTTAAAGGGTTGCCTGTTATCTATTGTCTTAACCGTTTGGCTACGGAGAGTGACTTTAGTCGAAGTAGGAAAATTGGATGTGAAAATCTGAAAAAAACATAAGTACAGGCGATGATGTTCCACTATTGTCACTGTGTCTCTAAAAGTTCATTTTTCACTGCTAGATTGCAGCAGCATGCAAGTATGTAATGTATAGCACTATGCATGCATTTTTAGAATGTTTACCAGATACTTTTTCACTTTAAAAAATCACAAAAATGAAAATAATCATACAAATTTAAAAATTATTTCCGGGTTGTGGGGAAGTCTTCAAATAACAATAAAAAATCTTAATCCAAACAAAATTATTTCATTTTTGGGGTGTCTTTGAGATGGAGGTGGATGGTTTTCTTCTCATTTGCCAAATTATCTTAATACTGTATTGCTGTGTCTGTAGAAGGGGAGATCGTGGTCGCCACCACACGAATGGAGACGATGTTGGGGGATGTGGCCATCGCTGTTCATCCTGCGGATGGGAGGTACGCCGCTCTTCACGGCTCACATGTTTGGCATCCATTTAGACGTGTAAAAATTCCCGTGATTTGCGACACGTGTGTGGATCCAGATTTTGGTACAGGTAAGCATTGCATTTCTCAGCAGCTCAATCCTATTTTGGTCCCGGCGTGACTGAAATCAATTCCTCATCATTTTGTGTCTTATTTCACTACAACACCTTCATTATTCATCCCATAGATTATTAAATTTTATCAGTTCACGTGGTATGAGTCTTCATAATGCAATACTATCCTGACATACATTCCAATCTTCCTCAGCATTTCTATTTTTCAATTTTCACATCCCTTTCATTCAAAACCATGCCCGTCACCCCTGTCCAAGCTTTCCTCTGTCTTGGCCCAAACTCAACTTCTCCTAATGTAAATATTTAATTATTTAACTCTGGTGACTCAAGTATGTTATATTTAAAGGTGCTGTGAAAATAACACCTGCCCATGATTACACTGATTTTGAAGTTGGGAAGAGACACAAATTGGACACCTTGCCAGTCATTACTGAAGAAGGAAAAATTAGCCAGAATTGTGGAATGTTTTCAGTAAGTGTTGTTCTTCATGAAGTGTATGTAAATGATTTTATTCAAGGTATGTAGATGACTTGCATATTAAACCAGCTGTTATAGTATTCAATATTCATACATTGATGGAGGTCAACACTCAACATGTGTATGATAATTGCAACTAAATGCTACTTACCCGAACCTGATCCAAGCTACTCGATCAGTAGCTCTTTCTCTCTCTCTCAAGTCGCTTCTCCCACCAATCACAATAAACAACATTGCCATACCGTACCAGCAATCAGTGAACAACCTAGGCCTTTTAGTTGATGAAACACTCTCATGGACTCCTCATATAAATAATCTAACAAAGAAAGTTATCTCAAGTATGCACCAACTCAAACGAAATTGCCCATTCCTTCCTCTCTCAGTTCGCAAAGTTGTAATTCAGGCTCTCATATTTCCCATCATTGACTACGCATCTGTAGTCTACAATGATTTGACAGAGACGCTCAACATTAAGCTGCAGAGAGTACAAAACGCATGCATTAGATTTATTTCCGACGTCAGACGTGACGAACATATTACGTCATATTATGTCAAGCTAAAATGGCTTAAACTCGTTGATAGGCGCACTCTGTCGATTGTAGTATTAGTATCCAAAATAATGAAGTCCCAATGCCCTCCGTACCTCTTTCAATCTTTTATTCGCATGGGAACTGTCCATAATCGCACAAATAGACACACATCAAATACAGTTCAAATACCAAAACACCGTACAGTAAAATGCAACAAATCATTCACAATTACAGCTAGCCGCCTTTGGAACAGTTATCTTCTGCAAACATATTCTAAAACGTCGCTCTCCACGCTCAGAAGTAGCATCCACAACCGTCTCCTTTCCACATATAATTAAAAATATGATCAGTTTCAAAAGATGATCTAAAACTGTTTAGATTTGTATATTAATTTATTAAATATATCTGAATTCGCGCAAGTAGGTACTAAGCATTGACATATTACAATTTATAATTCCAGTCATAAATATTTGCATTATAACTACATAGTTTCATATACACCTGAGTAATGGCATAGTATACATTAGGTTACTAATTAGAGTTAGCATTAAATTTGGACTAGAATAAAACTATTATTAGAATTAATATTAGAATAAGCATAGTATTAAAAGTACAATTTGCAATAGAATTTTAGCTTGTGAACTCGTTTTTTTCTCTTCTTTCTTTTGTTCAATAGAATTAGTGATGCCTTCTGCATAACATCTGTAAGATAAAATATGTATACAAAGTGTATTTTATACTAGTTTATAATGGTATTATTTGCCAATTCAATATGTATTATCTCACATTCATGTATTTCATGTTCATATGTTTATGGTGTCAGTAAAATATCTGTAATGAAGAGGTTGGCTACACTCAAAGGGGCTTAATAGCCCTACGTAGCACGCCTTTAAGCCAATAAATATCAAATATCAAATATCTCTCTCTTGGAGAGAAGAGCGAGAGAAGACTATTGATCAAGTTATTTAGATCAGGTATACGTAAGCGCCCTAAGAAGAGTACAACTAATTTAATACGTAGTCATTTTCCAGTGTGGGAAAAGGTGCAGCTGAATGACAGTTGACAGCTTACCTTTTGTTTGTAGAAAAGGAGTTTCTTCATTGGAAACCCCTTTGCTGGCTGACTTGCATCATATATATAATCCTTCCCACTCCTAACAGGGTTTGATGCGTTTCGAAGCTAGAGAACGGCTGATTGCCCAGCTGGATGCGCAAGGACTCCTGCGTGGGCGATCGGACCACAACATGCAACTGCCGATGTGTAGTCGATCTGGTGACGTGATAGAGTTCCTCCTGAAGCCTCAGTGGTTCCTTGACTGTGGAGAGATGGCGCAACAAGCAGTGGCTGCGGTCAGACAGGGGGACCTGCAGATCGTGCCGGAAGTGTTGGAGAAGACGTGGTTTCATTGGCTGGAAAATATTAGGTACCCACTCTTAAATATGTTAAGTATTGGTTTCTAATCAAACAACTTCACATAACAATCTTATCACAGATTACTATACATTCAATATATTATGTACACTATTATCAAATAAAAAACACCTATTTATTATTTCATGTATACTTATTATTTCTTTTCTTAAATGATGTTTTTCTTTTTTTATATTTAAACAACATTTTAGAACTTAATGTTTTCCCTAATGTGCATTGTAGATAGAAAAATTGTGATATTTTCGAACGATAATTGATAAGAACGATAATTTATTAACGATAATTCCCTTTCGGTTATCGATACCTGTATTATTTGATATCAATGCTATGCCCTAGGGCTGCCCAACGATATCGATAATTCGATACAATATCGATAATAGATTAATAATTCGATATCAATATAGAATTAATATATCGTACATACCGCGATATCGAACTTGTGCCTAATAAGCTAATTGATACAAAAAACCGATTACGTATCACGTCACGCCAACCACACCATCGCTGTTTTGTGTGGATATTTTACAATTTGAATAGTACAACAAACAAATTGACACACATAGTAAAGACATTTCAAAGCTAAAATATTTCTTTACGTAATATTGTTTAAAGAATGACCTCTAGCTGGCCTGTAAATCCTAAAAACAGACGAGAAAAGTTTCGATGAGGCGATATCGCCGATATCGATACGTTACTTGACAACTTCGATATCGCGACGCGATATCGATATTTCTTCCCGCGATATCGATATGATTTTTTTTATCGTTGGGCAGCCCTACTATGCCCATCCTTAAAAAATCTTCCATTTTAACCACCCAATATTTAAACAAGTTGCACACAAAAGAGAGCCTTTGCAGTCGAAATGTGACCTCGTATCTTTTATACAGGGGCTGGTGCATCTCTCGGCAGCTGTGGTGGGGTCATCGTGTGCCAATGTACCAGTGTTCATTGGGTAATGATTCTCCAAGCATGTGGGTAGCTGCTGGAAGTGTTGAAGAGGCTAAGAGCATTGCGATTACAAAGATGGGCCTCACCGCCTCGGACGGTTCTGTGGATAGACTGACCATCAAGCAGGATGAAGATGTTTTGGACACGTGGTTTTCTTCTGCGTTGTTACCGTTCTCTGTCTTTGGATGGCCTGCTCAGGTACGAGATCTCTTAACCAAATCCAGTATGTCACGGTAACAACTTTTAACTAACATTAAATTTGGATGTCGTTTGTTATGATGTCTGTTAACAGTGTTAAGTTTAGTTTAGAATTATGTTGATGGACCAGACACAGGCAAGCTGTATGTATGATATGGGATATATGCATTGTATGAACTAAAATATATGTCAAACACACTTGCATTATATCATAATTCATAAATAATAATAATGTACGTTGTAGCAAGTTTTGGCCACGTTGTCTATTCTTTATGATTATATTCTTTTTCAGACTGAAGATTATCAAAAGTTTTATCCTTTAACAATGATGGAGACAGGAAATGATATTTTGTTTTTCTGGGTGGCCCGTATGGTCATGCTAGGCAAGCAGCTAACTGGGCAGCTTCCTTTCAAAGTATGTCAAACATCTGTTGAAGGTCTATTATCACCATAAAAGGCAAAACAAATGTTTTTGGTTTTATACTTTCATTTTTTGTTTCAGAAAATTCTACTGCATGGCATAATCTGTGATGCACATGGAAGAAAAATGTCAAAGAGTTTAGGCAATGTTATTTGTCCAGAAGACATAATATCGGGTATTTCTCTAGAGGTATAACTATTTGTCTTTTATGTGTGTTATCCGTGGAAATCACGCTTCTGATTGGTGGTTGCCATGAAGAAAACAAACTAAATATTTAGCAGCCTGTCATAATGCTGGGCATAATCAACCGTTTGCAGTTAAGTTACAAGAATAAATTGAACATATAAGTAATAAGAATCATTAAAAAATGGTCAACAAGTTTTCCCTCAATAATTTTCTTGAACTGCTCAGGATTTTCTTCAACTGTTCATTATATTACATATTATAATGTATAAAAAAATATATATTTGTCTTCCTTCAAATTTCTTGGCCAAGGAAAGCTCTCATTGTCACATTTTTCCATAGGAATTACAAAATCAAGCACAAACTAGCTGTGACCAGGGCTTGATGTCTAAAAGCGAACTTCAGAAAACTGTTGCCGGTCAGAAGAAGTTGTTCCCAGCCGGCATCCCGGAATGTGGAACTGATGCTTTGCGGTTTACGCTGTGTTCGCACAATGTGAAAAGTAAGATTATTACGTTATACCGATACTTATAGAGTTCTTTCGTCAGTTGATAATTATTACGGTATTGTCATAACGGAACAATGAGAACTCAGCTGGGGAACTCCCATCCATAGTACTACTTAGTGAAGTACGTAACCTACACATATTTTTATTTGTACATAAGATTAGGAAAAATTGACTGGCATGGGCTACAATAAAAATTGATCAAGCAAAAATTGTTATATTTAAACATAAAATAATAAAATATATTTAAAAAAAATTTAACATTGAAAACCAACAACATGTTGCCTTGTTCTTGAGTAATTTAGTCCCCTGGTACCATTCACTTATGTTACCAAAACCACAATCCCTTATCTGTGCAAAAACCATTCCCAATTCCTATTGTAATTTTATACAAAATAATTAGCTTACACTAGAATAGATACATGAATTCATTAGATAGATTTGGTTAGCTGATGAGGTAGATCGAAGACATACCAGTACTAGCTGGTTTGGTTGAGGTAATAGATTTAGAACAAGGATGATAAAACGTTTTGTGTTCAGGTTACATACATTCAAAAATGAATGTATGTAGTACCGGTACTTGCTATTAGACATAAAATAATAAACTATTTACCTAGGCTTTATGGTTTAATATGCATTATTTATACAATTTATTCTTTTTAGGGTGATATTCATAATATTAGGTAGAGTACTAATAACATACTTTTCTGTTTCCAGGTCACTTCATTAACTTTGATGTTAACGAGTGCTATACAAACCGTTTATTTTGCAACAAAATCTGGCAGGCGAGCAATTACGTAAGGAACGCTCTGCAGATTGTCGACAAATCACATTTGAATATCGGGCTAGAATTGGTTGATTGCAATCTTAGCAAGATGGACCGATGGATTCTAAGCCGTCTGTCTCTCATGGTAATCGAAGTCAACAGAGGACTTGAAAGTCAAGACCTCCATATTGCTACTGATGCATTGAAAACGTTTCTTTATTACGACTTCTGTGATGTTTACTTAGTAAGTGCCAGTCATTATAATTTCATAGAACATTATAGTGATAGGTTGCCGGGGTGCAGTGCTTGTTGAATCTTCAGTTGAGGTCAACCCTCCAAAATTCTACTCGCTAGATCACAACTTGTGAGTGACTTTTGAAGGTTGCGAGTAAACTTTGTTATATCTGAAAGTACCATTTTACCCATTAATCATATGCTATGCAATTAATTTTGTTTTGTTTTATTTTATTTTTATTTAATCTTTGGCTTTGTAGTATATACTGTTATTCCTTTTGCAGGAAAGTACCAAACCTGTTTTACGGTCTTCAGATCGCGAGTCGATTAAAACCACATGCCAAACTTTATCAACCTGTCTTGACACCTCTTTTCGAGCTCTAGCACCTTTCATGCCGTTCATAACGGAAACGCTTTATCATAGCTTGCCACAGATGTCTGACCACGAGAGTTTGATGATCTCTTCATACCCTTTACCAGATGAGGTGAGATACTTTGTACAATACTTCTACAGGCTCAATACAATGTTCATGTTTTACATGGTAACCTACATTGAAGTGAAAAATCATTTTCTTTTTTAGTGGATGAGTTTTAGAAATAGTACTGTTGAAGAGGAGGTGGAAACAATAAAAAATGCAGTAACGACAGTCCGACGTCTTAAAACTACTTATAGTATATCAAAACCAAAACCTACGAGTAAGTTGCTACTTTATTACCGTAATTATTTCCATTTTCTTGTCAAATGTCATCTAGTTAAATGTTTCCTAATTATTGTATTTATTTTTGTAACATTTTCAGTACATATTGTATCGCCACAAACAGAACTGTACCAGCAGTACGCTGGTGTAATCAAGTTTCTAGCCGACTGTGAAGATGTAATCGTCACTCAAGAGACGTCGGATCTACTGAAAAGCAATCCTCTAGTCGACACGGTGGGAGAGAACTGCTCTATTCACCTTCTAGTCAATGAATTGGATTTTAAAGCAGACAAAACAAAGTTCTTGAAGAAACAGGAGAAGCTATCAAAAGAGCTTGCCAAGCTTTTGAAGGTTACCTCTTCTGAAGGGTACAAAGTGAAAGCTTTGCCTGAAGTACAGAAAAATCACTTGAATAAGGTATTGTGTTAAGATTGATATTTATGCCTTTATATTGACAGGTATGTCGATGTACATGGTTTTTAATTTGTTAGTTTTTCTTTCAGACTTTTTACGATAAAATCATCGTTTTGAAGAGCAACCACTGTATAACTATTGTTTGAGCTATAAAACAACTAAAACAAATAATTATTATGTATTTTTTTCTTTTTCAGATTAAATCCTTACAGTCTGAATTGAAAAGGTTGCAAGAACTTCAAGAGTCTTTAAATAGTATTTTGTAATGCATAAGATACTGTAGATTAGTTTATAATAAATAACTTTTATAAAAACAATTGTGTTAATTTATTTGTCACAACGTTTTTAAGAGCATGTGATCACCCACTAAATCTAAAATATTTCGACCTTTGGTTCATGACTTGGGTCCCCAGGTTGGGTTTGTAGTGCTGGGAATAAAATAGATTTCATATAAGTTTTACAAGCAAAAGTGCTGCCGCCCCCCCCCCCCCCCCCCACTAATATGTTGCTCTTGCACACATTACTAAGGTAGCTGGTAGACCCTTGTTGCGTGTGTACTTCAGCGTGTGGTTAAAGAGTGTGTAAGTAGTATAAGTACTAAGTATGTTATTGAAAAGTTCATTCTACCCCCCATAAAAATTCTGTAGGCGCCCTTGGTTCTTGTATCTAAGTTACTATTGGTATCGCTACTCAAAAGATTTTAATATTTTTTCTACGTCGTCGTTTTCTCTTTCATCGAATAAGCTCGTCCTCTACTTCGAAGTACATTATTCATCCTGCGTGTGTTTATCAAAAGTTTATAGAGTTTATTAATGAATAATTAAATTACCTTACACGGCCACGTGACGCAGACGCACGAGGTAATTCAATCACAGCTCATCAATCATCTTTCACAACCATTAGGCTTGCATTCATTCTAGGTGCCAACAAAAACTTGCGTGGGAATTTAATAACCAGGGTTAATTGTGAGTGATGAAAAGGTAATTAAAAGCCTAATTGTGCCTTGTATATAATATGTGTTCTTACCGAACTCGATAGAGAAGCAATGTTACCTTCGTTAGGTTTCTACTAGTTTCTGCAATACAGTCAATCAGCGCTTCGGAGTTAGTTCGGAGACAGTTTCGGTAACTACTTCGTTTTAGGATGAGATGAATTATAGTGACGTCAAGGTTTGCTGCTGTTGCATTCTCCCATATTATGTAACTTTAGAATGTTGCAGACGTAGCTCTGAATGATCCATGGGTTATTAGAATACGCACCAGCTTCAAGATGACATTAAGTTATAATAAGAGTTTTGAACAGAATTTGTACGGTATGAAACTTACATAGACCTACATAATGCTTTCTATCTTCCACCATAAGTCATGATTTGTTGGAGCACAGATTTCTTTCTTTCTACTATGCGTCGGTATAAGTTATACTCGTTTTCCTTTTTGTATTCTCGTTTCAAGTTATCTGTAAGTAGATACATAGCTCTGAGCTACTACTGTCAATATAATAAGAATGCAAAGGAGGGTTCTCTTCTTGTATACTTCTTCGAACATTTCAACTTCAGTTCCGATGAGACCCCGACGACCCATGGATATAATGCTAGGCTATCACTAACCTCGTCGAGTAAGATTGTTAGAGGCACCGCTTTGCTTTTTGTCCGAGCAAATTGTTTTTTTCTTACTCGGAAGTAGTCAGTTCAGTTTCTATCTCGAAGCAGTAGCCTATATATATAGGTGTCCAGACAATCGTAGAAATCTATTCAGCATCGTCTTCGTGCAGTCATTCTATTGCCATTTCCTCTCGCATTGCCCCATGGGAGTGGACGTGGGCAGATAGGTCCGCTCCCCCAGGCTATATGGGGATGTAATGGATAAGGGGGCTCCGGGCTACACTATTTCATTTCCTTTATTCTGGAACTCAACCCTCTTCAAAATACCATGGAACACGCTATTTGTTGAAAGCTTCAGGAGTCTAAATTTAAATTAAAATCAGTTTACTATAGGTAAAACTTTTCGGACGATCTTATTTCATCAGGTCTACGCGGCCACGAGGTTTTCTAAATTCTTTTGAAATAAAGCAAGTAAGTAATGAAACCTATACAAAAAACGAAGGAACTTTCCCTTTTAACCCAAAGTTACTAATTGTGTATAATGTCTCAGCGTCTACGGGCGATGAGTGTTTTTGCGTATCAACTTTATAATTTCGTTTTCCGCACTATTTCAGTGTAATATCCATGTATTTCCGCAAAAGTCTTAATTAATATAGATAGTTTTAATACCTAGTTTTATAATGATTACTTACAATACAGCAAATAAAAAAAATGTTTCCAAGCTAGCTTCAAACATTATAGCACGGTCTTGGTAGAATATCAACGTTTTCGACAAATAGTATATTGTTTTATTTAATGTTTACACTGAAGAAAAATAAACGATTTTACACACATAGTTTCTAGGCATAATCAATCTGTGTAAAAAACGGATTTCTACTCTAGGATAAAAATGATAGCATGTGAGCAAAAAGGAGGCGATTAATTTTAGCATTTAGCTACATTATTTCCTTTGGAAGTTCCCAAAGTGGTAGGAATGAACGACCCAGAGCCGACACTGTGACAAGAGTGTAGACAAACGAATCTATTGTAGGACGAGAACACGGGATCTTATCGAAACGTGAAGGTACCCACTAACATTGAGCTCAATTTATGCATTTATATTATTACTAAGATATACCAGTATTAAATGTAGTCTTCGAAAGACCCGCAGTCAGGGCCGGCTTTAGGCGTAAGCGACGTACGCGACCGCGTACGGCGGCACAATTGCATAGGCGGCACTTCGGAGAAGTGCCGCTTATTTAAAATATAATTTAAGACAAGGATTGAATAGAACATTTTAAAGTTACAAGGTAATAACACATTGTACATGACGGGTTTTAGCAAAGAGCGTGCCAATAACTTATTACAAGTTTTATTGTACAACATCCCTTATATACACTCTGGAGGCTTGGAGACTGTGGTTTGGTCCAATGAAGCTATTAACGAAGTACGTAACGTTTTTCAAATACGACGGCTTTGCCTATAAGTAACATTCATTCTTCATTCATCATTCGCTTTATTGAAGGGTTGATATGTTCCGTGAGGTGCAGGTGCTTTTGAACAAAACTTAACTGGCGAAATATTCCGAAACTAACAGGCGGCAAACTTGTACCTACATAGGCGACATACACGTGTTTCCAAGACCCGCAACCTGTGCTAGTCAGTCATCACTATTGCATTCTGATAGTCTCTGTTGTTTCTATGCTCGAGTAGGATGTGTTTTTCTTTAATTTAAGAAGTGCATACATGGATAGAAAACGTAAAAACCTTCGGGATGGGAGACAGCAAAAAAAAGAAAGCTCGGGCAGAAGAAGCTTTTATTTTAAAGAGTAACATTTTAAGATTTTTGATCGTTGGTGGGAGGGGAGGGGGTGCAGACAAACATGAGTCTCACGTTGACGCCGACGCGGAGCACGATCTCGAGGGCGAGGATGACGGGACGGAGATGGCAGACATTCGGGATGACGGCCTCCTGAATACTCGTCATATAGGTGAGGGGTGTACTCAGGGAGGGCGGGCCAAGATGGTGCCTTTTGCCTTGCTACGTCTTTTAGAAAGCAGGGTACGCCTCAGTAACTTTCATAACATTTTATCGGAAAATCACATTTTTCTTGTAAAGTTGTACAAGCTACATAAGGTAATTTTAGTCAGTATATGTTTTAGAGGTGTTTTGTAGGCATATACAAATTCAAATTATGTAACGTGTATCAATCCAAACTATAGCCTGGCATAATTATGTCTTAAATATTATTATTACGTATATATTTGTTAGTTTTTTTAAGTGTATTACACAGAATTCAATAACTTCTTCTAAAGGAGCATAATACTACTTGTGCTTGCCAAGTAAAATATTAAAATAACACATCCAGTACTTAGATAGAAAATCAGACCAACCCCTTTCAAGAAGTTCATTAAATAACTCGCTGGTGACACATAAATAGTTGTACATGCATAGTTGTTAATTGTTTGAGTTGGGTGCCTTATACTCATAAGTTTACGTTGATAATTACTCATTTCACATTAGTTAATTTAAATAAAAATAATTGTTTTTAATATAATAAAACATTAACATTAGCTGGAACTACTCATTTATTTTGCATGCTTCCTTCGCACCAAATTTTTCATACATAAATGTGTAACGCGCGAGACTCTGGTTCAGGAGATCGCTGGTTCAATACCCACCACTGGGAATCATAATTAAGTTTGGCCAATGTTTTCTACCGTCGTTAGGGTGGATGCTAAGGGATGATGTCCGCTCAAACTTCCCGTGTCCATTCTATCTAGTTATTCCTCACAATTAGGGCATGAATTATCCCCGAGCAGGTTTCCTTAGCAAAATAATACCAAAGCCTTTTAAAGTTTCTTGTTATCTCATCTTTAAAATAGGTGATTATCAACATGCTATTGTCAGAGGAAATATATCATACCATAATAGGCGGCATTTTCACTTCCCGCGTACACGAGATTTTACCCTTAAAGTCGTTCCATTGATCAAACTACCAGTTTCAAGCAATGATTTTAATATTTGTTTAAAATCACAAATAATTATTTCTTTGACAATTATTATGTTAAATTACTATAAAATGTAAAATATATTCAGTAATCAAGTAAGAATACTATTTTAAAATCCAGTATTTACACAAAAATGCAGTTATTTATAATGGCATGATTCTAGACACTAGTTTGACTGCAGAATAGCCAATCCCTAAAAACGAAATTAGTTCATCAAAACTCCAAATAGTAGTCAACTTCTTATCTCGCTTTTGGCTTTAATTACACCACAACACATTCACAAATTATAGACTTTATAATGGGTACAAATCTTAATTGATTTACAAAGCCAAGGAAACAAAAAACTCGTTTTTAATATTCTTCGACAAAGTATTGCCAACCTCCAATATATTTGGCAACGCTGCAGACATTGTTATTGTCAGATCGTGAAAATGGCGTCAGAACCCGAGTCTGCAATGGTGCATCCGTTACAATCTCCAAGGCGAGGCGCGTAATCTAATACGCTTTCCATCCCACCCGCGTGAAATACAGTTAAGCTTATTTCGTTACAGCGGTAAACAAATCTGACAAACTCTTTCTGAATATACTAGAAAAGAAGATCCCGAAAAGCTTCTCGTGTAAATTCATTTATTTCCAGGGAGAGGTAACTCGCTCTACAAGCTCAATGCACTTTGCCTATTCACGAGGTAGCGTGTGTGTGTGCGTGTGAGTGTGCGTGTGTGCGTGTGTGTGTGCGTGTGAGTGTGCGTGGGCAATGTAAGGCGATAGAAACAACACTTCATTTGAATATGGCGCGGATTCTGTTCACATCTCGCTCACATGTTGACGTAACTCGATCTGCCTCTGAATACAGATCATGTTGTATTATACTGTAACTGTTCGCTCGTGTGACTTCATCAACATAAGTTACCCGGTTCACACAAACCGTGCTCTAGTCACGAAATAAATATTTAAATACAGATGCACTTAGGTTCAGCTGGTGACATAATTATTATGATGTCACACATACATAATTTAAATAAACATTGTGCAAGGTCGCTTCTCTAGTCTGCATTCGTTCCATTCCTTACTGAAGGTAGAAGAAAAATCTGTTTTCTTGTAACATTATTTACTATTTAGACGCTGTCTGTACAACTTCGTGGCTATGGTAGATTTTCTTTTTCCACTTGGGATTTGGGAAGATATATCTCGCCCCGATATTCAAAACCATTTTAAGGTGCTACCACGTACCAAATATCACTGACAAAACATGATTATTATTTATGTTGCTCACTCACAGTAGGTATACAAAAGGATATATTTCTTCTTTCTTGTGACAGACATAAGGGGTTGACTTCAATACACAATTACTATACCGGTAACTGAAACGGAATGGACAAGTCCAGCAATGCCAGTGGCCCCCTTATTGTCCGCACCTTGTGGCAAATAGCCAACAGCCGTCCCTCTTAATTTCACAATACAAGTGTACCAGGCAGGTTGCCAGCAATGTCCCTCTTTTGTCGACTATTACATCTAGACATCGACGTTTTAAAGATAGGTTACTCTGAATCCTGTTGACGCACTGGACATGGTGTGTTCTTTATCGAAGATGAAGATCATGATTCCAGTTAACCAGGCAGAATGTCAGACGGTTAACGTAATTTCAGGGGCGTGATTTAGAAAAACAAGTGTTTTGTCTGAAATTAGAACAGACAAAACGTTGGACAACAATATAATAAGATAACAATATAATAATAATTTTTCGTAACGAAACCTGCCCAAGGACAATCCCTCTTCAGGTGACTGGGTATTGCGGTATTTGTAATAGTTGGGAAGGAATGCCCGAGGGCTGATAGTATGACTCAAACCTAGTTTTTGCCTTGTGATTGGAGAAAACCTCGGAGAAACCTTCAGTCAGGACTGCCGGTGGCCGGTATCGAACCGGTGTGTTATACGTAGTGACAGGACGGTCATAATTTAGCATTTGGCGTTTCGTGTCGTAATCTGTGAACATACGTATCCTAAGAATATATACATCTTGAGTACTGAGATCGAACGAACCTCTTATTCTATGTCCACTCCAAGAACCAACCACGTCTGTCGGTCTCGGAGCCGATGTTTTCTGAATGGTGGAGGTGCCGGGTCAGAACTATGGTTCACTATCGGGCTACACTGATTACGAGCAGAGCGCAATCATGTTGCAGATGATGTTTTGTCGGTCTCGGAGCTGATGTTTTCTGAATGGTGGAGGTGCCAGGTAATAAGTATGGTTCACTATCGGGCTACACTGATTACGAGCAGAGCGCAATCATGTTGCAGATGATGTTTTGTCGGTCTCGGAGCTGATGTTTTCTGAATGGTGGAGGTGCCAGGTAATAAGTATGGTTCACTATCGGGCTACACTGATTACGGGCAAAGCGCAATCATGTTGCAGATGATGTTTTGTCGGTCTCGGAGCTGATGTTTTCTGAATGGTGGAGGTGCCGGGTCAGAACTATGGTTCACTATCGGGCTACACTGATTACGAGCAGAGCGCAATCATGCTGCAGATGAAACGAGTCTTTGAGGTGAGGTTGTATACAGTCTTTGGTTACGTTCGCTATACATTTTGATTAATGTTTTGAGATATACATGTTATTCATTGCGGTCAAATCTAGACTAAAATATTTTTATACAAAAATTGAGTACATAGTTTTGTAGAGCTATACATAATTAGAAGACGTTGTTTAAAGTTAAAGTGTTGATCATTTTATTTCATAATGTATGAGGCGTTACACAACGTTGAAGAATTCATAAAGAGTTAGATAAAGGGGATTTGTATTCACTGTATATTTTAACCAGTGCAGATAGTTATCCTATTCATTATTATTTACCATTTCCTTATTCGAAAATAATAACCATATCGAGTTTGTCTATCTTCATTGAACAATAGCGCGTTATATCATATCATATCATATCATATCATATATCATATGAATACATCGAATATTTTTGTTCACCAACTCCGTTACAAGTTACAAATTATACAAATCTATCGTGAAACGTTTTGAAAATTTACAACCTAAATATTTTTGCACGATTGTAATTTAGGACGTGTCACACACTTCAATTATATATCTTTGAACTTTGTTGTAAGAAGCAAACATTGATCCCAGTACAATCTATGTATTTCCATGAATGGCGCGTGTGTCTGTGGCCACGCATGCAGCCATGCAGCACACTAGACCACGGTCTACTATTCACTAGACTATATCTCATCGCTCAAGCACAGAAGTGGGCAGGACCAACGACCGGTCACAGCGGGCTCAGCGCTTTCAAACACCGGCCTCACTTCAAGTTTAATCAAAACTTCCCGTCTGTTGTTCTCATTGACCATTCCACGGTTGATAACACATCTACCGGGGCTACTGAACAGGCAGAGCAATCAGAGAACATATTAGGTAGACGATGGGCGGCATAAAACAGGCTTTGGACACGACAGACTTTAATAAGGTGGCCCTTGGGGCTCTTAACCGAATTGGTGTCGTAATACATTGTATAAAACAGAAACAGGAATCTAACTCGGCTTTTATTAATATGGTTTCGTCATTTGAACAGCTCGATAATCAGGAATTTGCCCCCAAATGTGGTATTGTATACCCTAAGAGTGTATGAGGAGCATGCGTACTTACTTATAGTGTGGTTGTCTTTGGAGATATGGTTTCGATTATGTTTTAATTAATGGCAAAGCTTATAATATGTACCCAAACTTTATCATTCATCCATTTCCATTGTAGCAATCTTTTTAGGACGCGATTTAGGACAAACATAATAACATTTCAAAATGGACTTGGTACATTTGGGTCTAATGATTGACCGCATTACAGGATATTTTCCGCTACTTCCCTCCCTCCCTCCCTCCCTTTTGCGGCCCTGGAACAGCTAGCTGAATTTCTTGGTGATTTTACAGTTACCGCTATTTTCAAAGCTATCTACATTAATGAACAATTTCCCCGTCGGTACGAAACTACAGAATTGTAATCAATTTCAATCGATCAATGAATCAATCAATCAAACATTTCATTCACCCCCGCTCCAAATAAACATGAGAAGAATATAGTGAACAGTAAAAGGCTACTTTCTATAGAACCTTCTAAATTAACAATCAATATTCCGTTGGAATGTCTATTGTAGGGGGCACATTAGTTTGGGCGTTATATACGTAGCGGCGCGTAGGAAGTTTCTAAATCGATTGGGGGGGGGGGGGGGGAGGATAAAACATCCGTACATAGAAGTGTGTATGGTACATGCACTCTCACATGTTTTATAATGCTTTTTGATTGCACACGATTTATTTAATCATTTCCGCGTCAATCCCAAGACCTGAAATTATTTCTATTGCTCTTGAACATTTTCTGTAAAGTTCAACGTCTGTTTTGTCAATCTCGTGAACATGACTTTGATTCGCTCTGTGGGTTTCTTGCGCGACCCCCACCCTTATTATAGAATCTGCAAGTGTGCTGACGCTAAGTAATCCATTTGAATCATTGTGAATAATAACGTTAAAATGAATAACCAACTCAACCGCAAGGAAACGTTCTCTATTATAGCCGCTTACTTCCAGGCTTGCAATGTGGCGTGCGTCGAATAATAACACATTCACTGATGGGAGCAGCTTACCCGTCAAATAGCTAATTCACTCGTTAGAAACAGTCGAGTGACAATTAGCTATTATTTCATCAGTCACGTGACAGAGGCTGCAGATAATATACCATGCAAGCTGTGTAGTCAGCCAGCCATGAAATGTAATTAGAGTTACGTTTAGATTTGGTGCATGTCCATAATACATTATCAGATACAGCTTACCCATGAATCAACCTGATATTGTCTGATAAGTATACTGTCACTTACCAGTGACAACAACCTGATACTATCTGATTATAGTGTACTGTCACCCATGACAACAACCTGATACTGTCTGATTAGTATACTGTCATCCATGACAACAACATGATACTGTCTGATTAGTATACTGTCACTTATGACAGCAGGTTAAACGTAACACAACACAAATGAGGATATTTATTGTTACTATTACACCCTACTACTCTACTACACTATTAACTTAACTACCTTATCTAGGTATACCCTATACCACATATGGTAAACCTTGCATGCTGAGATTGATGAAGTTCAGTGATAATAATTGCTGTCCCAGTGATTGTTGTCTTATAATGCGGTTGCAGCTCAGGACCGATCGATTCAGTGAAACCAAGGATGGGTTTTAAACCTGTATATAAAGCATGGATTAGTGATTTCCCATTCTCAATTAGCATTCTTTCCTCGTCTCAAATTTCTTTACTGCAAGACGTAATCAACAACCTGTAATTTGAAGATATTTTTTCACCACACGCCACACTATGTTAAGGTAATTCAAGCAAACCCTTGTTAGAAGGTATTTTCTCTAATGCACAAAGACGTCTGCCGTGGCACGTGCATTACGTACGGTACTTATACAATGGCAGTGAATTTAGCTAAATTCCAGCACAATGTCTCTTGAATACGCAATTGCACCTTGAACATTTTCGATGCCACGAAATACGCGAAGCCAACCCAGTAACTCTAATTGCGTCACATTAAACGGATAAAGTTCTAGAATAATCTCATTTTAAAACTAATGCAGTGAATCATAAACGTGGTGAAGCCCGTGTACGCGGGGCAACCCACATTTACATATCAACTGGACAGATTTAGCGTGAAAATTCGGTCTGGCTTTTATATCAACGCCGCAGTTCATTTAGCTCTCTTTGCGACAACAATAGATTGCAAAATGTAAACTTTCTTTCTGTACAAGCCGCGGTTTATCCGGAATAATGACGTGTGATTGCGCTACCAACCGAGACTATGTGTGAACACGGGACAATGTTGCAACATTGACGCGGGGAAGACAGTTTGTAGAGAGCGCTAACAAGCGGAACTGTAAAACGGAAATTGAGCGATAGAAACTGAAAGTCTTCCGTCCACCCTCACAACCTTGTTACAGTTTATGGAGATGATTATTAATGTATCTGTTTTGAAGAGAATATCAAAAAATATATCTGCGTGGATACAACATTTTATACACGATAATTGTGTTTCGTTTCTTCAGAGCTTGTCTCTTGGCCTAGGTGCCACACGGCGCAAACTTCATTTTTTAAATACCCATACGAATAAACTAAACATGAACTAAATTAACAGTGAAAGGTTGCAAACTAAAAATAGTTGTGTCAAAATTAAATGTTCAAACACTAACTTTTTGGCAGTGCATTATTATTATCGATATTAATTTGTAAACTAATAAATTACATTGTTACTAGTTGTTCTGAAAGCAAAACAGGTGTGAAAGGTGAAACACCCTCTGTAGTTGATACTTGAGAGATGTATCTGCGATGGTTCTCGGTGTAGTTACTCAATATCTACACTTATAAGCTTATTACTATGGGCGGGCATTTAGACAGCGTAGATTTGCCCCATGCGTCGTGTTGCTGTGACGTAGCCCGCTGGTTCACCGTTGAAACCCATTAGTGAGTGCCAAGCTGGTCCGGATGCGGTTCCCCTGGTTAGTCACATCCTTCGCTTGGGGCAAGAGGGTTCTGCGAGGGAGAATATCAAAGAGGTGAGAAACGATATAGCAAGAATTCCCATACGAAGAACAGGATGTGTGCGTAGAAAACTGTTACCACCAGAAGTGACTGTTTCTGATCTGATGTGCGCTCTAGAAATGAAATATTTATTGGATATTGATTTATTATTTGAAGTCTTTAATATAGCCACGGTTAAAGCCGGGGTTTTATGGACGCGACGCGACGCTACGGATGAGCTATTTAACCAATCACAACGAGGAACTAAGTTGTCGCGCGAATTGAAAACTTCGAAAACTTATCTTCTATCCAACCCATTCAAATATATGGATACACCATTGTTATAGATACAACTAGAATTATTAAAAACCTTTTGCCATGTAGAAACAAATTAATCAACACTAAAGCACCTTTCATTATTCATTTATTTGTTGTTTAACGACGTACTAGACAACTATAGCTCATATGACGTCGGCGGTGATGGGAGAAAAGGCACAAGTAGGAGGACGGGGAGGAAAGAGAAAGGGGAGGACGTGGACTGCCTTTCGTCTGACATCCACCTCGACCTGTCCGGCTAGGGTGACCCTATCAGAAGCATAACTTCCGCCGGCATAGCTCTCGGGATCAGCAAAGCACGCAAACCTGCCCACCACGATAAGGTAGCAGTGCCTCCCAGGCTCATATTCGTATTTGTGTGCGGGGGGTGGGTGAGGAGGAATAGAGCAATTCCTTCTTCACCTCACATCGATCTATTGTTTGAAAATCTCATAGTTTGGTTAATCACAAATACAATTGGATACCTTCTGTATTTCCTGTGGCTACGAATACTAACGAGATCAAGGGGACCTCCCCTTGGGCGGTAGATAGAGCAAGGAGGGGGGGGGGGGGGGGGGGGGGGCTTCAGAGCCCGCGAGCCTTGTTTCACAGTAACGTTATTGGGAAGCCATGTTAGACGTAGCTGTAATTGAATTGCAACTAATAATGACAAGTGAGTGAGTATGAGTGAGTTAGTATGAGTGAGTATGAGTGACTGTGATTGACGAGTGGATTAGAGAAACTGACTGCTTGAGAGCCGCTTTTGAGTGTGTTAAAACTTATAACCATGTACAGAGTAGTATTGACATCAACGATTATGACAAATGTGTGGATATTCAGTTTAAATCTTAGCTGGGCAATTTCGTTTCTTTGCTTTTGGCCGGTAATACAGAAAACTGTGAGGCAAAAATGCACTGGAGGAGACATAATTTGCAGGTGGCTGAAGGGTCGAGCCGGGCCCTCGACCCGACCGTCGAGCAACCTTTTCACAGCGGGTGGCACGAGATACTTCCAAGTTGTAAAAATAGTGGTTTTCCTGATTTCTGTATTTTCTGCATGCATGTTCCAAACATGTTCGGTAGTCAGTATGCTGTATTCATATTTGATTTTTTCGGTTTCGACATTGTGTGCTACATTCTTATTGTGTATTATGAACTACTGAATAATATATGCGAGTATTAATTTGCACAAGTTGTTTAAAAAATACAGAATTTCAGAAATGCGTAGAGACCAACAAAAATATCCAACATGGATCGGGATGTAAAAAAACTTACAAACTTCAATCAGGATTGCCGGTTATGGGTATCGATCCGAAGACATCCCGAATTAATTCTCGAATTATCCTACCCACGCGACTTGCGACATTTTAAAGTATTCATTGAATTTTATTTCCCTACTAAACTACTTGGGTACCTAATAATATTCATTGTCCCTAAAACGTTGTAACAGTCAAAATATGTAGCCATAAAAAGTCTTTGGCTAGCTGTTAGACTATTCGCCATTGATTCTCTTATTGCAGACTATTTAGTACGACGTTAATCGGTTTACTCTAACCGAAGTGTACGCACTCTGTCATTGAGGCCTACACGACAACATGATGACATTCATTTACTAACAAACAAAACAATACAAAACTAAAGTAAAGACATACTATTGTTTATTCGGAAAATACAATAATGTTTAATTGACTGTGAAAACCCCGTCAGCATTTTCAAGATTTCCAAAAATAATGTATTATAAAGAGTTTTTTTTATTTGGGATCTACGACTTATATTTTTATAATGGTGATTGATTGGCGCCAATCGATAAGATGGCTCCATTGTAAACGGATTAAAAACTCCTCGTAATACTATCCATTATTGGAATAAGTAGATTTTTTGCCTTTGAAAAGGGAGCATCCATACATTTGGTCACGCAAATATGCAGATGTGTCACCACCTCACCATGGATGTGCCAGAAAATGCCTATAGCTGTATGTACACAATGTAGCAAGGGTCTCAATAGTTAGTCCCAACCAAGAATCGATCCTGGTCTTTTAGCATGTTTACATAAACAGAACGAATAGAAATTTAACAGGGTTCGTGTTCTAGAGTTGACTATAGGTAGCTAAGTTGGTTGGCTAACAAATACAGCACTGTAATATCATATCTTGCATTGAAATTTGAAAGAGTCAACTCAACAGCTTCCCTCTTATCTTTCCTAGTACAGTCTTGGGTCCGGAATTTTGCCTGCCGGTGGTAGAACTCCCCCCTCCCCCTCCCCAAGATACCTTATAGATTTGTGAAGTGGGGGATGATGTAAGATAACTATAACATCATTGTTTTAACTAATGGTGTTCCGCGCTCAGGAAGTCTGAACGTCGTGGTCGTTGACCGACCTTGTAAACAGGTTATTTGCAGCCCCATCTCCTCACCCTCCAATGGACTTGACCGCCAGCTAGGAAGACAGTTGATCAGATAATCATGCAACATTTCGAGCTAACACAATCACAGTCAACAAGGAATAAACACTACTAATGGTAATGGGATACGTGTGTGGAAATAGATAACACGGAAAATGTGGAATGAATAAACTTCGCGGACGAAGTTTTGTCAACACCCAGTTGTTTTCTAACACCCAGCAATACCGCCTATCCGGTATCACTCGACACATCGAACGTCACTAGACAAATCCCAAGTTCACACTAGACGTGCGTGAAACAAGAGGGTAGTTATTTACAGTGGCGTATACACGGGGGGGGAGGGGGGGGGACAAAACCCCCCCCTTTTGCAAAGGAAGCATGAAAAATGACCGTTTACATTTCAATAGACAGTATTTCAATAGACAGTATCAAAAGACAGTATTTCAATAGACAGTTAGATGTTTTACTTTATAATTATTGTATATTGTTGTAATTATTAAAAGCAAAAGCAATACGAAAAATATGCAAATTATTGATTGAGGTTCCTTTTATTAGCGGTGCTAAGGAAAAAATGTATTGCCAGAAACTAAGTAATCATGTTTCAGTTGGCCGCTGTAAAACGCACAGATTTGCACTAAAATGACCTTGACGAGAATTTTTACGGGCAAGCCCCCCCCCCCCCCCCCCCCCCCGGAACCCCAATTATGTTTCGGCTCCACTCTCTATAATATGGGCTGAAAACCCCCCTTCTTCCCAATTCCTGGATACGCCACTGGTTATTTACAGTACGTAGCTTTGCTAATATTGTGGCCATTAGGGCGATAAGAATCCGTTTTTGTTCGATCCTCCGTTGTCCTCGTATAATTGTTGTTCTAAGAAATTTTGAAAATTGAACATCCGTTCTTGATATATGATGCAAATTTGCAGTAGTCACCAGGTGCGTTATAGACCAACTTTATATTGGATTTCTCCGTAAAAGACCAATGTTCAGCCAGGATAGCAATTAACTCTAAATTCAAACTCCCGATAACATTGAGTTTACACTAATAAGTTTATTAGTTACTAAGTAAGTAAGTAAGTAAGTAAGTAAGTAAGTAAGTAAGTAAGTAAGTAAGTAAGTAAGTAAGTAAGTAAGTAAGTAAGTAAGAAAGTACGTAAGTGAGTAAGTGAGTGAGTGAGTGAGTGAGTGAGTGAGTGAGTGAGTGAGTGAGTAAGTAGTCTTAGTATGGTGATACTGATAACAAAGATTATGAACAACCCTTTATAATCTTTGGTGACAACATTGAGTTTATTAGTGTAATGATGACTGTGATCGAGTTATTGAAACAGAAAATGTGTAACTTTTGTTTTCACTTTATTTGAAAATTCATATTCGTGTCCATAGTGTTTGTGGTTGCATTTGCAGTTCTACAAGCACAAATAGACAATTAACGCCGAAGAAAGCAAAATAACGAATAGTGATCAATCCCGAGTTTTGTGGTTCAAATAATATTTAATAAGAATCATTTCGAAGTGATAGCATTTGTAGAAAATGTTTGCCTCGACCGCGAACCGAACCCGGTGCTTATAGGCTTGATTTATCGAGCTCTACCATCTTATCAATAGCCAGTGGCAATTAATGCAAACACTTTCTAAATTGTTTTATTTTGTGATGATGATGGTCGAACAGTAGACTGAAATATCACAATCATTTTACGCTGTTTTGACCCTTGAGTTGGGTGGTAAGTACACAGGGTGTCTATGAAGTTTTTCAAATATCTACTGGGAATCAAACCTACGTTTTCCAGCATGCATACTGCTTGAAAAGCAATTCTCAATATGTATAGCGTCGGTTTTATCAGTAAGTATTTCCGATCATCCGGTCGATTCCCGGCCGGGCAAACATTTTTCACTATTAGTGTCACTACAACCTCTTATCAAAGTATTACTACGCCATTATTGTGTGTGTGCCTCTTTTTGCCCAGCCGCAACTGTCGACTTTTTATTATATGTTGGTATAATACATATACACACATTTATAAACATATAATCACAACTAGCTACAAGGTTGCATGCTTATATTTTATACGCGCAAAGAAAAGTTACGATTTCTCATTATCTACTACTTGGGCAGTTTTTATCGCAGCGACTCGGTTCAAAAAATGTTCTTAATGAAACAAGCTAAATATTCACGCCACGTAATTAAATATTGGTAATTAAACAAAAGTGTTATGAAAAGTAAATTTTTTAGAGTACAATAGATTGAGAAAGGCTGGCATCAGGTAGAAACACCCCAGTTCGCTCGCTTCGAACTGCGGTCAAATTATTCCGCTATCCTTACCCTGCAAAAAATGGGGTGGTAGTTTTCAAGAAGTTCCTAGGTTGCCGCTAGGGCGCAGTCGTATCGCAATAAACAACTCTTTTCCAAGCTAGATCAATCATGACTTTGTCCAAATTTTGTGGATAGATAATTGATTGAAATACTATCATAAGATATCCACCATATGCACACATTCATTGAAAATGCATATTGCGAAGCCTTTTTTTCCTATCCCAACTCATTTTTAAACTACTGCCCAAATACTAAAGTCGTGTAAACACTGTATCGATTGTTTTGTTTACCATTGTTACAGTGCCATTGTTAAACAAAAATGGAAATCCGCCTCGCGATATGCTCAAGTTAAAGTCCAAATTTTCAAATACAACTTACCGAACTCAAATATCAGTTACGGTTCTTTCGAAAAATTTGGACAAAGTTACATGATTTTCGTTCTTAAATCGCTCTAAGATACGGCCTCTTAAGCGACAGGTTTAAAACATGTCCGGTTTTACGTTGTCATGACTTCGTTTTTACATAATAGTCATATCAATAATATCAGTTACAGTGCGTTGTTTCTTGATGACTGAATGCAGTCGAGTATATCGCACGTCACAAATAGTGGCACGTTAATGACCCGTAGCTTTAAAGACTGTGACTTCTTACTTGAACAAGTAGTAAAGCGACTTGGAGCAATCTGCTGAAGCGCGTGGGAGATAACCGAGTTGCGTTAGGGGTTGTAGCTGCGTGGGGGGGGGGGGGGGGGGGAGAGAAAGGCGATTATGAATAATGAACTAAAGCTTGTAGATCGATTGTTAGGAGTTAAGTCCAACTTACCAAACTTTAATAGTATATTAGATTAATTTTGGGTCAGTTAAAGTTGGGACAACTTCCGACTACCAGTTGAGTTAATTTCCTAAACAGCTTCATGTAGATCCTACGCAGATAAATACTCGTCGTTCGTTTACTACAAGTACTCTTGGGCCACAATTCTAACCAACTATTCCCGATCCTTGTCACTGACGCATGGCGTCGCTTGCTTGTGAAGTTCACGGACAGAATCCATCATAACAGTGAATATATATTACTATATAGAGCTACGAGCCTCGGGTTACAAACTTTCTCTAGGACTAAGAGACACTCGGATAATTGTGGGGAGTATTCTAGACTCAGTTTCTGTCTCTCGATTAATCAAACATATAGGACGGATGATAACAACATATTCTCAGAACACAACATGAAACATGTATCCGCTTACATTTCCTTCAGGGTCCATTAGCTGGCTCGGATGAGAGGCTACTTCGCAGAGTTGAGAGTTGTGAGTATTGCACTACCGTTGTTTGTAAAGAGTGGACGTTTTTTTTTATAGAACTTCCGTAATAAAGTATACAGGCCTTATTTCAATTTGAATTAGTTTGTTCCTGGCTATATTGTTAAAATCTCCCGGGATTTGTTTAAATTTGGAACTTATACATAAATAACGATGGCTTCAAGCTTCTTCACGATCTAAACCCTTGTCTGTAACTAACCTCTTGTCTCGCATGTCGAGCTGTTATCGCGTTCGAAAGTTTGGCTCGTTCCAACCTTGTTGTGTGACTGTGAGACCTCCGTCGTTCTGGCTCTTCGTCACAATTCTGTGGTCTTGCTTAGAGGTCATTCAGGTCATGTTTTCATAGAGTTGTATAAAACACATTTGGAACTAGCTGTTGTTATTCGGAATATTGCCGGTTCTTATTCTTATATCATATTTTCAGCATATCTGCTTTTGAAAATTTGTAAAGTAATAATTCGTTCTTTGTAAAAAAAAATATCGTTATTATAATATTATTTTTCATTATGCCTAATTCCCTACAGTTCTACACTGACTCCAATTATGCCTTGTTGAATTCACTTTAAAAAGTGTTCACCCCAAATATTCCATTATGAACGACGTGAAAAGAGATGGATGGAAATTACAGTCACATTTTGAAGTAATTAACAAGTTTTCAATGTGTGCTTTAATTGTCCTCAAAATGCGGCGCCGATGGTTCAGCCCTAGGCTCGGTTCAAGGGTACAACCCCATGGCTGACAACCGCTTCTCAGCGACCAAGATTGAGACTGATGCGGTGGCGACGAGCAGCAAGTTATTGTGGAGACTCTCATGGCTGTAAATCCTACTTAACACATAATGAACGAAATACGTGATTTATGTTCTTATCCTGCGGTGTCATATACGTTAGCATTCAAGGCTTTATACAATGATAAAACTTTTACGATTTAGATAGTCAACATGAAAAGTTTTCGGAGCTACTTATCTTCGCTTATGTGGGGAAACGCGGAAAATGTATTATTTATTTATAATTTAGTTCGTGGTTATTTTCTTGACAAATTTGAATACTTCCGTCATAAACATAAATTGCGTTGCTGTTGTTGTAGCGAATGGTTCATTTGCGTTTAAAAAAATGTATTTTATTATTTATTAAAGTCTTGCGCTCTTTTTTACATGATATGGAAAATGCCAACAAGGTAGTAAAATATATTTTTAATGCGTATTACGTGGACCACATTAAATTTGCTCATAAGATTAATTACCTGATTAAAATAATCATTCAGTGGCTATATAATAATTACAAGAACGAGTTTAAACCTTACCGTAGTCAGATACGGTTATCCGTCAACAAAGAAGTTATAAATTGATAAAAAATAAAAAATCTTTTCTTCATACCTGGTAAAATACTTTTTCATCTGCCAACACTTGTTAACATCAATTGAGTTTCACCGTCTTTCAACCTAATCAAACGAACCGCAGTTTTCTCGTCGCGTCTCTCTAAGACCCACATTCATTGTTTCCGTAGTATAATCTCCCAAGTGAAGTAAAGTGTTTCCGAGTTGATCCTGCTACGATATTTCTTCTGTGGAGGACAAAGCTGCGTGGGTGCCTTTGATTCTAACCTCGTACTCAATTCAAATGGATCCGGGAGAAGAATGAAAGATCAAAGACTTAAGACACCGCACAGAATGTTTTCAAATAAGGCCTGAAAGAACTTTCGACGGCGCTTTCTTAATTTCTTCATCCGCACAGAAATTTCATCGACGTTGTCGCAGAGCTTGGTTTAATGAGAGACGGCACTTTTAACATTTCACACAGGTTTCCTTACAAAACGTTCTCTCAGTAAAGCAACATACATTTCTATAGTGGTTGGAGATCTTCACACTAATTAATGTAAAACACCTAAAATGAATGTATTATAATATCTGTGATGTCCCGAATCAACTTATTGGCTGTTGTGAAATTCCAATTATAAAGTAATAATACTTGGTTTAGCATTATGCTAGAATACATTTTGCTATACGAATTAGGAATTAATAATAATATAATCAATAATTCATATTTCATACATTCAGTATCGTGTTTATTATCAAACTTCTTCTTCTTCTTCTTAAGTTGTTACGAAATCACACTGCAAACTATAAAAGGTTTGAAATTCTTTTTACTTTAACACTCTTAAGTGGTTTTGATACACGAACAGAACTACCCTTTCTCTTAACTAGCGAAGTCCCACCTCAGATGACTATAAGTTAGGGCGTTGAAAACATATATATTTACACAATAAAAGGTAGCAATTAAATACTTTTATTATAAGCGGTATCACTGGTGCACTTAAAACATTTAATATCATGATAGAAGCATTTTAGAACATAAAACTTGTAAACATTTGGTACAGTATGTGTGGTAAACCCGGCACCTCCACCATACTGATAACATAATACAATGTATAGTGGCTCGTCGGTCCATCTTGACATTCCTGCCAATCCAGATGATACAGGCTTCGATTACAGGTTAAGTCTGGTTTTTAAACGAATATTATCTTGTTTATCTTGGTTCAAATATCGATATTAAACGTACATTTAAACGGTGTTTTGGAACCATTGCTACGAGGCTATAGTAATAAATAATATAAGCTCTCCACTGATAATAATTTATTTTAACTGAATAACTAGGCATAAATACAAATGTATTACTACCTTTGTTCAATGTTACAACACTTGTCTTGTTTTGTGAATAATGTTGTGCTCTACAGGTTTCAACGTGTTTTGCTCATTGTCCCTGAAACTGCTAACTCGAGCATTAAATGCAATTGTTGGCACAGTAGGCCCTACATTGTGTTGCGCTTTATGTAAACATGTTGTTAACCAGTTTAATACGTGTTTAGTGTGCTACTTGGACGTATTATGTTGTGGTTGTGTTTAGCTCGATCATCTAACAACGTTGATTTTGCATGTTTTCAATATTTCGTTTCAATTTCTAGCAAAAAGAAGTTATGAACGGTCGCCATTTCAGATGTTTTGTTAGGCGACTAATATCTTGTGAGGTTTGTGTTGATATGTTGATAAATGTAAATGTATGTTGATAAAAATTCTTGCTGCTATTGATGCTATTTCTCATGATAAAATTAAATTCCTTTACAACAAGCGGAATCTATTACTTCTACGCTAGGACGAATAAATGGTGGGGGAGGGGGGGAGGGTAAGGGATATATGTAGAGTGACGAGTGACCCCCTTCCCCCCTTCTTTCGCCTCATGTTACTACCTGTTTGTTGTTTCTGACGTTTGTGTGACAAACTTTGTCACTTTTTTCATGTCATAAGCACTTTGAAACTATTTTAGTCTAAATTGTTTACAGCTATTCCAGTGTTATCAATTCTCCTCTTTAAACTTTATTACTCTAAAGTTAATTTGAATTATTCAGTTCGTTTAAAATGCTTCACAATCCAAGTAGCGAGGATGGATGTGAACGAACTTTAACTCTTGGGTACTTTAACTCAAGTTTATACGAAACTGTTCTTGGTTTCTTTACATTTAGATTGGACTTTATCTCCAACCAATAGTTATCCATCAACTGTCAAGACCAAACTTTCAAAACAAACAATTTATATAAATGTTTTCTTGAAACCCTTTCCTAAGTTGGTGATACGAACAACAAGCAAATATTAGAAAAGTATTTTGACAAGTTGTTTGCTGTGCTTCGCGAGCATCGCAATGGTCTTGCTAAGAGCAGAGAGGGATTCAAACTTGTAGCAGGCGAAATTCAGTTCAATCTTCGTAAACTGCGTCGTTGTGATATAAATCACTCTCATTGGTGCCTTGGGTCGTTCTCATACGACGCGTTGTGACGTTTAATAAGCAACTAGCGTCACAGTCTATCTTGACGCGGTAATTAAAATGAATCTCTCAGATTGTGTTCCCTGGAAATTAAAAACGAAAGAGTGAATAAAAGCTGGCAATGTTTGTTTTATCGAGACAGTGTACGAAGACCCGTGTATAATTGAATTGCTGGGTCTCTCGACTCGGAGTGGTCATTTCTTGAGCGCTTGCCTGAGATGAGCGAGAACGAAATTACTCTAAAACAAAACTTAAATAAAAAATATGCAATTAAGCTACTCTTTAATGAGCACGGAACTGAAGGATTAGATCTACGACGAAAACTTTCATTAAACTTGTCATAACAAGGGGAAATAATGTGTTTTCATGACTGAAGTCAGAAAACATCCTAGAGGAATACGAAATAAAAATATTGTGATGAACACTTTTTTTTTATCTCGAGTCTGCTTTTTTCATTATATCGTAAAGCAGGAACTTCCCAGCTACCAATATTATTCACTTCACGTACATATATTTTGAAATAATAAATATTATTAACAATATTTTCAGAAGGGTTCACACGAAATTGGGTATGTCAACCCCCACTACTTTTTAATGTATTACCTACGCTGCTGTTAGTTTGAGAAAACAACCAAATCAATTAAGTACAACGTTTATAAACCTCGTTCCATTTTACGACTGACAAAATAATAATCGTTTAGATACAAATGTTAGTACTTGCAATGATGCAGTCAATAATTTACAATTTTTATTTATTGGAACCGTGCATAAGTACGTGTTACAAGTTACAACCACATAATTAAAAAAACGCATAATTGAACGGAACCAATTGGTTGAGATAAAAGTTTCGGATACTGTAGTCAACTAGTACAATCATAACAATCTTTCCAAATACAAACATAATTACATCATTATGTGGCTATTTATAGCATTGCATTGCAAGTAGGGCCACGCTATAAAACTAATTGACTAACTGTTTTCAACCAAGAAAACGGCTACGAAAGCGTAAAATTGCTCGCTGGATTATATAACCATTCAATTCAATTAAAAGCCTCCAGTTAAAAAAACACATTTAGTATAATGTTTTTTCGCTAGGCTCTATTTCCTCAGAACACTCATTAAAACCGACATAGAGGCCAAGGCCCTCTATAGTCTATTGTGTCCCGCCAAGTAGTCAGCAATGCCCACTGCCCAGTCAGGGGGTTGAAGCGCATAGCAGATACCATAGTAGACTCGAAAACAACAAAAGAGGAAGCAATGCGACATTGACAGTTTTCCTATAGTAATTCGATCAAGTTTCACGTTTAGAAAAATAGTATTGCTGATTTTAAAATTAAACTAAAACATCTCCTTAGTGTTAATTAGTTTTATGTTAAGAATTGATTACTTGCATTACCTTCACAAAATGCTAGTGTTGCTTATTCTATGTACGTTATGCCACATTGGATACTGACAATGCTAATATTTAATTTTATAAGTAATCTAAATATATTTTATTGTACATAACATTAAAGTTGTAATTCAGTCTTATTTGATACCATGGGTGCGTCAACCAGTTCAAAGCAATGAACAAAGCCTCTAGAAATAAAGTTGAGATATTACGGACACGTATATAGCATATTCTTTTATTTGCTTTCATATAAATAAACCAACATTTCGTGCACAGACTGGAGATTGAAATATAAGTTAAGAATACCCCAGCGCATTTCAACACTATCCTTATTTGACCCCCTTAAAAATTAAAATCAATACAAAACAAAGATATCTCATCAAAAACGTCGAGACGATTCCATCTGGCACAGACGAAGTTTCCATTGTGCCACATGAATATCTTAGTAGGCCGCGAGGGGTGGGTGTATTGGTCGGTGGACACGCCCACTTTCCTCGGGAATACACTGGGGAAATTCCCTCATACAGACTTGGACGGTGCCTTAGACGATCTCATTTCTCAGCGCCAAGGTCATGTTACGAGGGAGGATTCTGTCACGTCAGCCATCTTGAAATGTTCACGGCTTTGTTTCTTTGTTCATATATAAAGGTGATAAACAGATATTGCAGATTAACATATCTGTCTTGCCCCCAATATCTTTGTATGCTATATTGTTCTTAATATTTCCCCCGTGCAGAGTTAAATATAGAGTTCTGTAATTAACGTATAACGCGTCTTGTTCTTACAACGGTAGTGAACTTCAACGATGAACGTTACTGTACTTATTTAAATCCTATGATTGCATCCTGAACTTTGCTTCTAAATAAACTTAATGACTGTTGTACAATTCGTCGCCCTACAATAATGTGTACATTCTGGTTCCACATTTATTGATATTGAATATTCATATTTGTATTCAATAGATGTGTGAAGCAAAACTTTGGACACATTATATCCTGCTTACAACAAGCATTTTACAAAACACCGTTGCACTTGTTGTACTTAGAAATGAGATAAAGTGTTATTAGATTCATTGTGCTGTCAACGCTTGCATTTAATGCTCTTGTTGGGGGTTCCGAGTACAATTAGCAAAGCACACTGAAAGCTGTAGTACACAACGGTATTCTCATCACAATACACGTGTTGTAATAAGTGGATGCTACGTTAAACAAGGAACGTTTATCGCTTGTATTTATTGCCTACTCAGTTACAAGAGATTATTATCAGTAGGAGTATAGCGTATATTATGTGCCACGTTAATCGTTGCTGTAAATTTTCCAAAACATCGTTTAAATGTTCACAGCATATCGATATATTTAAATGAATTGATGAGGAAGCTAAAAGAAGTTAAAAAAACAACCCAAACTTGGAACCGAACCCTGGAATTTGACATCTACATTGGAAGCAGGAATAAGCCAACAGCTCCAACGAGCCACATTATATTAGACCTAATGTTATATTTTAACTGTATGGTGGAGGGGCCGGCTCAGAATAGGATAAATGTACACACACTACGATTAATTCATTTTAGAGGTATTATTTTCTTCCTAACACTCGTTTATTACCAGACTAGTCTAACTCGGAGTCTCCATAGAATCTCTCCTCTTTTTCAAACCACTCTCATGGACGTATTTTTACCATTCACCTCGTTTTCCATTACCAGCGAACTGTGTGCTGTGCTGTACGAGGCTTAGCGTTGGGTTGCGGTATGTGGGGGGTGGCGGGGGGGATCTTGGAGGCGGGAATGTCGTGAGGACTCTCAGGGCTCAGAGCCGAGATATGCAGCGTTGACGACTTACGGCTTCGCTTCGACGAGCATCACAAATAAATATTGGGACTGAGCTATAGAGCACGTTTCACGGAATACAAAATCACAATGTGGGCGTGTATTTAAATACAAATGTGAGTGACAACGTTATTCTGGCCTTCTTTTAATATATCTTCACTACCAACGTGTAAATATAAATACCATGGTACACAAATAATGTTGCATCGAAGAACATTTTATACATAGGGCAGTTTATTAGGCAATATGTGTTATAGGATAGGCAATTTGTTATGAGAAGTGACTTACAAGCCTGTACGTTTATCTTTATTTTTTAATTAAGATATACGACTATAGATACATAAATATAAGGTGGTATAATGCCACCACTGGAAATCAGTGGCTGTAACTTCATAGATGCAGATAATACAAATGGTTACATGTTTTATGTATGCCGTTAATGAGTCAGTTATAATGAGAGTAAAGCTGTGAACGGTTATGGGTTATTTGCATTGATAATTCCCGAAATATTGAAACTGGTTGTTAAAATTAATCTGATTGAAAATACGTGCAGTAACTTTTAGATTGATATTTTATTGACGGTGTAAGAATTACAACATATTCTTAATAGAGCCATAAAAACTGATACACATACCAATCATTGTCTATTACAATCGTGTTATTCGAGACAATAAGGAGTGGTAGATGAAGTTGATAGACATTGCCACGACGTATCACTAGAAGAAGATAACAGTGTACTGAAGTATTGCTAAAACATACGGAATATTCTAGGTTTATAAAAGGCATCCGTTTAAAAAAACTACAAGTTTGTGTAAAATATGTTTGTACAAGCGACTTCTCATGGGAGCATTTAAACAGAACTATGAGATGTGGATATTTTCGTTAAAACTCGTGCCGTGGAGTTTAACATTCTACGCATTACATAAACACTTAACACTATAGTTCCGAGTAGTTCCGAGTAGTTCCGAGTAGTTCCGAGTTGGATGTAATGTATATATACTGTTGAGAAATACTAAACAATTCTCTTTGATTCCAGCTAAGACTAGACAAATATTATGTTGATTTTAAAACTAGCATTGAACATTGCGCCGTTAGTGCAGAATATGTTTGGTAAGTTTTGTACGTATAAGCACCCAAGCTATCTTTCAAGTTTCAACCTACATATCAGTAGATATTTTGTGATATTCCGTTACATTTTCCAGGTAGAAAACATATTGTAAGGCAAAATAAATACAATATAATATGCATTTTAGAATTTTGGCAATGCTGACATTTTACTGGCCAATGCCTCACTCATATGTGACATCAGAATCCACAGGTTGCTGTGGAACGACTTTAGTATTCATCTCTTAGCTCACTCGACCAATGGGGAACGACCTTTCAGACGCATCATCATATTCATACGCCGGCAAATATTACAGGACAATCTAGATTCAAGTTCCGAACATATCTAAATGTATGTGAACTCCTGTCTTTTACCGCTTAGTTGTCAGTTCACACAAGTTGTGTAGTACAGCTTACAGTGTGTTCCTATACCCGCAGATTAACACGCAAAGTCTCGACCAATCACGGCTCCTCTCATGACATGACAACATGACACATTGGCGTTTTTGAAGTGGACTATGTTTTGATAATACACCTCCAAACCCTTATTGCTGAACCATTTTACAGCAATGTACCAAAGGCTTAGGTCTCCCTAGTTGATTACAAATTTGGATCCATACCTTTTCCCTCGAGAGCTCTTTTTCTTTATTATGAAGGGCAACAATAAATCCTCTGTGTTTTGTACTAAAGAAAAACCAGCCAAGAAACCAAAGAATAGAAGGATTCCCAGGGAAATGTATAAAAGAAAACAGTGAGTTGAACGAAACTGGCATTTCCTTCAAATAATACCTTCGTGGAAAACACTTGGGCTGCAGAGTTGCTGCAAATCAGGGGAAAGTCAGCGGCCAAGATAAATGGCCACTCTGCCACAATCAAGAGAAAGACACGGAAATGTAAGAACCGTTATCCATCATATTGGCTAGGAAAGTTGCTCCACAAAGCTCGGGCAGATGTTAAAGTAGTCGAGATGGGAAATAAATCAATATATATAAATAGATAAAAAGATAATGGAATTATATGGAGTCAGGTTAAAGTATTATTGTGTTCAGTTATGATAAAGAAAAATGAGTAAATGGAAAAGCAAACTTTTGTGAGGAGCTGATTGATTGTGATTGATTATGTGTTTAAATGTGCTCAAAGCAATATTTCATATTACACATAGTGTGAACCTGATGAAGCGTGCATAATGTAATTATGTTTCACTACTCAAAACTTCTTTTTTCTGCGATAAATTGTTTTACTGCAACATAACAACAGCTACGTTCTTGCATTTTGATTAAGTATGGCAATAATTATAAATTTATTTACTCACACTTTTTACATCTCATTTTCTCACTCGTTATCACAAGCGTTCTGAAATACCTTATTAAAACGTCAATATATCGCTTTGTCAAAGATTACACAGGATTTTCTCGTCGTTTATCAGAGCTTGTATACTGAACTGGGTTTCTTGTTTTGATAGCTCTGTATTAAAAAATATTTAATTACAACAGTGAAGACTTGTCCGCGCTTATTTCTTTCTTTCAACCCTACAAAGAACATGCACTTTTGTTTGGGTTCTATAAGAAAAATTCTTTCATTTTATAGTCTGAATATTTTTACTTTGTCGCACTCCAACACGTTAAATCATTTAAATACTATTTTAAAATGATACTACTAAGATTCTTTTTACCGTTTCTTCTTATTAATAAAGTAAATCAGAAAACATCGATTCTGTCCTAACAATGCAGCCCACCGGGTAATCCTTGTATAGGATTCCAAGCCACGCGCGGCCAGGCAACGTAAAGGTGTTCATAATTCACGACTGTGTAATGGACGATGGCTGTGAAATTTATCCTAAGTTACGGAGAGCAGAGTCGAGCGCCGAGGTAACTGAATTCAATGATGTTGAGAGCCCCCCTTCCCCCCCCCCCCTTGGAAATATAGCGCCAACCTTTTCAATATACGCATCATTTACAATGAGCCACCTTTGTGAAATATTTCACGGCTTGCTTTGTTTACGTTTACTATAAGCATGAATAATGGTATGTGTTTGATTTGTATTTGTAATTTCTATCGTGGTGGCCTGATACAAGTAAAGGCAATATCCTCTCTTTCTCTCTCAAAAAAAAAAACACTCCTCTTACCACCCTTTACTGGTTTTTCGAAAACTTCTAAAAAATACGTGAAGAATCTTTAAATACCAATGTTCACATCTGAAACATCTTTGGTTTTTTAAACAAAAAAATCCGCCATTCCTCTTCACCATCCCTTTTCAATCCTCAAAACTGTATTTTAGGAAAGTGGTAAGATATGCGTTTCTTAAAGAAAATCACAAATTTTCACGTTTGTAACATCTTAGATTATTGTAATGTAGGTGAAAATAGGGATAAGATATATTTAAACGTGTAAGGAAATAGGAGAAAATAGATTGTTCATATCGTATTAATTGACAGATATTAAGAATTAATTACACATAATTAATAAAACACATGCATACAATAGAATGATACATACACATACGGGTCTCATGCGTGTACCACTCACCCTCGATAAACTGGCGTCATGGCGGCCTGAGCTGATAATACCAATTTGTATGCATATAAAACTAATTTATTACAGTTTTTTTAACAACACCACTAGCTGAACGTTCTCCCGGGTAGGCACATAATAACCCGGAGGTTTTGCGGGTGTTCGCTATCCAATCACGGCGCTCCGTTCAGTTATTCCCATAGAATGCAGTCGAGCGCTCTAAACCCATTAAAAATACGGTATTCGAAGCAAAGCAAAGCCACATTAAAAACTGTTGAGTATTATCTTTACCTATTTTGTGGCGGAATATGAGCAAGCGAGCTTCGTGCTCTGCAGCAATACTTTCTAATTAATGTCCCCATAATGAACAAAGCTTCCTTTTGTGACCGGATTGCGTCCAGGGGAATTGAACTAGCGTAGCTGTCCGGCAAACAAAGAATAAGCCCGTTCGTTTTATTCTAGCGCTCTGTTAAAGACAAATACTCTTTCGAACATGTACTGTGCTTAAATGGAGATTCTAGTCCTCGCAATTACGTTGTTTTTGCTTTAATTGAAAGAAGTATCAAAGGAACCTGCTGGCAATGTAACGCGGTGCTCTGCTGTAGCTCTGTGCTCAGGGTAAGCAGCGCACCTGCGCACAAACACCCTCATTTGGGTTGTTTAGGATTCGATCACACTTTTGTCAACTCTGCCATTTAATCACAGTCATATAGATTTGGATCTGGCAGTCTCGTGATGAGCTTTTGGGGGTTCATACGGGGGCATTCCGAAACTCGCTGTCACTGCACTATTCAGCACTCGCAGCGGTTGGGGGGATTGTGGGATTTCAAACTTGCGGAAACTAAAAACACACAAGTACAGATAACAAATTAGATAGTGATAATTAGTTATTTGTGACACAAGCATAGCACACCATGCAGCCTACAATCACGCCTACACTAACAGCTAACGGATATTGTTTAGACTCTCCCAAGAAGAAACATGGGGGTTAGAAACGGGTTTATTGCAATCAAATAACGGAGACAATGATAGAAGTCAAAAGTCGACGGAATTAGCCTATCCTATACTTTGTACTTATGTCAAGTCAAGTCCTTGGATGCTAATAAAATGAATGAATGAATGAAAGAGTCATGTTACATTGTGGTCTCAGATTACACAAATTCAAAAACGCTATTTAATTCCAAGATTGTGTACATTACAAATTTCGTAACTAATTGGTTGTTCTATAGCCAGATCGTCATGATTAATAGATAAGATACCGCTTTATCAGTCCTAACGGTCCGACTGTCACACAATAGAGTGCTGATATGTTTAGTATGCCATAGTTTGAAACTCCCCCCCAGTAATGTGACCACTGCCCAGCATAAGTTACGTGTTACTTCACAAGCTAATGTCATGCCCGCTATACATAGTGAAACCTCTGTGTATATATACATCGTATACATGCATCGCCCACATGAAGCCGACGTGCGCCCATTCAACCCCCACGCAGGACCTAAGGGTGGTTCTACTCGGAACTATAGTGCGGGACTGTCAGAACCAAAGATATTATAATATTCCTACGTGGTCACCGGTGTTGTCTCTATCTTCTCTGCACCGTTCTGACTCTAAACGCTTCGTGTAATGTGAAGTCGCTTCCATTGTCGTTACGGAACTCAACAGGTCTGAACTTGTGAATGGTGAACTGAATATTATTACATATGTATTCATAATGTGTGTGAATGTCTGGTTCACGAATGCGAGAGTATTTGAAGGAGCAAACGAAGAAATAAGTTTATGGAGGAGTTTAGTAAAGCGGAGAGATCGTTGAGTGAAGCGAAAGAGGGGAGGAATGATAAGAGGCAGAACAACCCAGTATATCCTTTGTAATGGTTAGAGTGTGTGAATAGGCTACATGAAAATACTGGAACAAATGAGGAAAGAATACCCAATCCAATCCACGGATTGAGAACATGAAAAAGAGAAAAATAATATATACAAGGAATTTGTACGAGTATTTATATTTACTCATGTCATCCTGGACCGATGTAATATTTGATTTGTTACGGACATGACAATTCGACTTCAGTGTTGGATTGTATTGCAGCGAACACAACCATGTATAAGAGCTACTAGAGAATAATATTCCAATGAATGGAATGTTATAATTCCCTTCATTGTTAACGGATTAATTCTCGCTTAATCTCTGTTCCACCCGTGATTACAAGTTAGGACTCTCATCACGTAGAAAATGGACGGAAGATAAAGCGTGGCACAATGAAAAGTGTTAAAGTTAAACTATTACTCACTGGAGATGGCTGGGGCACCTGTTGTTATCGATAGGGGTTGTTTTGTTCATGGACCGGTTTTAATAGAGAATGGAGAGATAATTTCGTTTTTGATGTTGGTAACGGGCGCGGTTGTATAAACTTAATGAGGGGGAAGGGCGAGGGTTGGTAAGCTCTATTAAAAACAAAAAAATGACGGGCTATTTTAAAACAATGGATCATCATGTCACTTAAAACATCCTAGGTTCGATCATCTCTTTCAGAAGTGCTTTTCTTTGTTAGTACTTTCCTCTTAGTTTAGAATAGCGGTCTTCTTGCAGTAAATGTGATAATAATGTAATAAACCATTCATTTTAATACCAACGAAATACCGTAATTGATTCACTTGAGTTTGAGGACTCAAATAACTAACAAATATACACCTTTCGACAAGTCCACATCTCATCGAGTTTCAGTCAAAATACAACCTATAACTTGGCGCAAAAGATTCTCAAAGATATATTGCATAATAATAAGTGTATTTCTCTTATGACGACGATTTTATGATTCTATGATTTTGCAAGACGACGACAACGACAATTTATAACTTTTTGAGGTTATTAATTTTACATTTTTAAGGTAAACAAATGGAAACACTATTGACATTTATATACGTATAGTACGAACAATATTATGTTTACATTGGTATTTAACGGTATTTGTATAAAATACACCAATAGAAGAATAATAATTTTAAAATGAAATTGCATTACAATATTATTGTTTGTATATTTTCTAAACAAACATAACAAAGCACGGACGTATTCAATAAAACATTACAAACAATAATATATTTTGTTTTCCACTTCCATTCTATACAAATGCAATATCGAGATTTATGATGACGTTTGTTTGTATCCAAATGTTCAATGAACGCCTGTCCTGAAACAATTGAATCATTCTGTTGCATACATTGCCAGGTATATTTGCCGATAGCCAGTGCGCTGGAAATAACAAGCCCGATTGAATACGTCATCAATCCCACAGCCAATAATGCGACGATCTAAAACCTAGCGTTATTGTAATACACTGACTCGCTACAATCAGATGTGTTGTGTTCGTGCCACGTCACGTATCACAGAGGTAATCTATGAGGTCGACGGGAGAAGCTAATAGGTCGTCAGTCGTCACTAATTAAACTACAGTTGGTGGAAATAAACTAAATATTATTATGCGGCCGTTTGTTGGAGTTGACAATCAAAGGTAGATAATGGATACATACTTATACCTAGTTGCCCATGATCGTGTGAGCTTGAGTGTATGTGTGTTTTAGTGTGAGTTAACTAGCCAACGGTTTAGCCGCGGTCACGACAGGGTATATCTTACTATCTTTGGCCGCGGTCGCTTAGCCGGTTCTTATACAACACAAGTAAAGCAACCTCGGGCTAGGTCAGGAGGTGGATGGGTGACCACTCTCCTCTGAAACACTAGTTACCGTTGGTTAGAGCGGATTGGACGGTTCGAAAGCTTGTATAACAGCTTCCTTCTTCTCGTCAACTGCTCGGCAGTCCAGGTTAGTGGAGGAACCTACAAAGTTACACAGTCCTTTCGGATGGGACGTAAAACCGATGGTCTCCTTGGTACTTTTCGACAGGAGTAGGCTACGTGCCGGTACCAGTCTTCCCCTCCTCCCTTCCTTATTTTCATTCACCAATCATCACTTATCAGGCTAAAGAGGGCATTGTGCCCTACACTGGCCTTAATTACAATGAATAAAGTAAGTAAAGTATATATGTGTATGTCATCTATATCTATCTATATAAATCAAGTAGCTTTTCAACTTACGTATTGATAATGCGCCCCTTTTTGGAAAATCCACTTGTGAGTGTTGATAGGCAGGGGTACGTAGACCCACATCAATTGGAAGCTGCTTCAAGTCATAGTTTTTGTGTGGACCTAAAAGTGTCGGTAAAAACTACAAGATTGAAAACGCGCGCGAACACGTCTTGTTTTTGTGTGCGGAAGATTGAAGCTCTCGTTGGTGAAGTAAGAAATATCCAGTCTTGAAGCCAATTTACTGGCGGCGGGTACAATAACGACCTTATGGCTTTGCTCCACTTATCAACACCTCAGGGCAAGACATGATAACGAGCATGGACAGGCCACATTGAAACTACAATGCGGTGAAAGGAGGTCTTGGGTTATCCCGCTAGATTTTGATGTGAGCTCTCACGGCCATGTCTAATTTGGGTATTTGGACATGCATGATTTAGATAATAGTTATATATTCATTAATTAATGTACAAATGTATCTGTATTTAATAACATGTTTATAATGGATGCAGTAAAATTACGTGTACCTTAAATAGGTACCTTCTGTTCGAGTTTATTGAATTCTTGACAAAGTTTTTATGTCTGTATATAGCTTTTCTTCTTATGAGCTAATCCAAAATCTGCCATAAAAGAGAAAGTCTTTTGAAAAGCATATGGCGCCGACAAGACGCTATTATAAATGACACAGCGAAAGTAAACGAGACTAGGATTATTTGATTGCTTCGCGACGGGAGATGCAAATATGTCAAAGCCATAGAAAGTCCCCCGAGATAGACGCGATTCCATCTGAGATTGGGGGTTTTAGTCACACATACACACGGGAAGCAAAGAACTCAGATCCTGCTGGGATTGTTTGAGTTGTTTGTTCACGAGATGTATTGTTAGCCGATGCCGGTATCACTTTGCCGTGAGGTAACATCAGCATTCAGCAGTGAATGTTACCGACGTGGTGGAACAACCCGTTGTGTTTTCAATTTTTGTTAAGTACGTAGGTAACTAAAAAAACTGTGTTTTTTTCACTGTTACCATTTCTACTATTGTTGTGACAAGAACATATCGAATGACGGAATATAATAACATAATTTTAAACGTTTTATCATTGTATTGCTCATTTCACTTCATTGTTTGAGAAACACACCTTTCTGCATCTGATGTAGGGGGCAAAGTGTTAGTGTTAGCCCTATAGTCTCTCAACCACATAGTATACCATGCAAGGTGTCCCTTCTCTTCTCTCCCTCCCACGCATCAATCAAGCCCTCGCTACCACTTCCCCTAAATCCCGCCCGACGTTTACACGACATTTCAGCCCAGCACTTCTCCTCCAATATTTTACGTCAGATCACAGACTTGAAATATTCGCATTTCTATTTATGTTCTGAGCGGAGGGCTGGGCTGGCGTCTAAAACACGTTTTTACCTTTAAATAGTCGTTTGTGTTACTGGCCAATCTTGAACTGATATCAAAGAGAAATGAAACCGTTGAGTGAGTAATATAGGGTAGAGACCCCACGCCAGGCAGTTTGTCTACCGCCTTTTACTGCCCAACATACTTTAGTCGGGTAGTAGAAGTTCGCCAAGCGACGCGATGACGGAGCCTGATTGGTCGGCTACTTTACCAAAGATATACGAAGACAGCCGAAAACTCCGTCATCGCGTCGCTTGGCGCACTTCTACTACCTGACTAAAGTATGTTGGACAGTAAAAGTCGGTAGACAAACTGCCGATTGCGTTGCGACTCTACCCTATATTACTCACTCAACGATGAAACTAACGAAGACACAAAGGCATGTTATCAAACTGCAAGCATTTTCGACGAAAACGGGAAGCGTGAATTTCGTTCACCAAGTAGGTGTATCTTGTGCACTGAGCCTCGAGATAATTTGTGGTACGATCATTCTACTGAAATTTAACCTCATTTTGATACACTTATTAGATGGAATCGTAAGTTTTCAAGTAGTTCCACAGCAACTATGTGGATGCTGACGTCATAGATGGATGCCAACCAAATGATTGTCAGTATTTGTCACTCATGAAGTTGGCATTGACACGGTTGCTGTGGAACCACTTGATGTATCCGCTACACGGATCTAGATGTAGACTCTCGTACAAGCAAACCTCAAAGAAGCGCTTTGATATTGGCCAACTCGAGGTTTTTCGCTTGAACTTGAAATCCGAGTGAAAGAGACATCGAGGTATTCAGAGATCGCGATGAGATCATGTACACGTACTACTGTACGTTCATGTACACACGTACACTCTTGGTTTTCACTCTCGTATCACACTACACCGTTCATATTATTTCCACAAAATGATTAGAATTAATTACGTGATTGATAACTCGTGGGTAGGAAATCAAGAATGAAAGTAAGATTGGACTGAATCTGAAGAAAATTCTCGGGTCGTGAAAAACATTTTGTGATCAAATGCATGAACATTAATTGTGGGGGGTTTATTGATATTACTTATGATAACGTGATTATAGTGGTTATTAAGGGGATCACATGTGTTTTTGTATTGAGTTGTTAATGATTCTTGTTGCTCTACGTCTTTATTAATTCAATCATGATATTCGGGAGAAAGAAAAAGGGCAATTTTGAAACCCATCTTTATGCGGGATTCGAGTGCTCGTCACTATAGTGGCATATTAGGGCATGTACGTCTCAACAGTCAACACATGAGTCACTGCGGGTGTCTTGTATTGAGCTACATGTAGCACAAACGAGTTATTGGAACAAACCCCCAAACCTTATTTAAATCAAACAGCAGCCAACGTAAGTTTTATGATTTATATAAAACCCATTAAAATAAAGTAACTAATTGTGTATCTAGAATCTCATTAATAAATTAACTCCTCAGATTTATTCTTCTAAAAATAATAACTTACTCGACATCCGTTGAGGTAGAATATGAAATCTTTTCTCTTCTTACAAACTCAGCTTACGCGACGAGAGAATTTAATTGGCATGGATTTGATAGCGGAATTGATTTTGTCTCAACTTTGATTAAATTAACAAAGCGCCACTGGGGAAATCACGTGACCGAGCTGTGCTGCAGTCCAGTTATCTTGCGACGCCAGACAGACTACTAAGTGCGGTATGTCTAGATATTAAATATTCAAACTAATTTATATCAAATGAGATCGAAAGAAAAAGTGATGCATTTTTTTTAATGAATTAGCAGATTGAGAGTTAAAGGTAGTCAGACGTTTAAAACAGGACAAAAGTTTATTTTTTTCTAGTTATATCTCAAGAATATTACCAGGAATAGAAAATTTGATTCAATAGGACATAGTGCACGGTTTGGTAAGTCCTACAGACGGACTCAATCTCTACAGGTTACAGTAGCACGTATTGAGCCACAGACAGAGTAATATAACCACTGAAAAGCTTCTGCCGTAACCTCACGTTTAATGTATCAACTGTGATTGATATCTATACTCAATTGCGCTATTTGCTGTATCACTTGACTGTACTCTGATTCAGGGTGAAATTAGCCAGGCATTGGCACGGACAAAAGCTTTGTTGATCACTTTGACAGTGTCAGTACAGTGCTTGCCAATATATAGAACAAAGAACACACACTAATCGATGCATTATACGTAATTAGCGCAACTGACTGTACTTTGCTTTTGTTTGAAATTAGCTGCACAATGACATGCACGTAATTGACGTGTTGATCCTTTACCTGTCAATTAAGTGCTTGTCAATAGATAGACTTGAATGAGGAAGCGAAGGCAGAGGGTTATGGACAATTTAATTAAAACGGGGGATGTTTTTTTTGACACATTTTGAAGCAGGAAGGATTGAAAAAGAAGTTGAAGGGAACCGGAAACATCACTGAGATTGGCCAAGACGTGCAACAGGTAACTCACGATATACGCTGTACTAGATGTGATAAAATGGTAAGCCTGGCAGAAAAGATGAAAGAATGGAGAGTTTTTTGAAACCAGAACACGAATAACAATATATTATAAAGTTGGCGCAACGTAAGTATTCTCTTGCTTACGAAGTAGCCGAGTCCAGTGGTACCAACTTAATTTTCATGCTTTTCTAACAGAATGCGAACGTGCCGTGGTTTACTTTCCCCTGTTGAGGAGTACAGCAAATGAAACATAAACTTCTTTGTACAGCAAGTAGTTGAGTTGTACACAAGAGAGTGATATAAACTCTCAAAACACAACTTCGATTTTTAGAATTTAAATTAAGTAGTGTAGAAAGTGATAAATAAACATTGCCTATAAACCCAAGTTAGACACTTTCTAAAATCAATTAGCCAATGTATACAGACTTGTAGTAAAACATAGTCTTACAAATCCTACCCGTGCAAAAAACAACCGATAAATAAAACAAACAGAATGTCGACAAAGGTTTACACTATAATGTGTTTGCAGATACACCTTCTTGGATCTTCTAGTTTGATGACGATGCTGTAATCGTGTTCCATTAGAAAGATCCCGCCCATCAAGCCTACGTTAAGCTCGTTACTTACTGAGTAGATAGAAGGTATTGACAATCCTGAAGGGCTGTACTGTAGATTGTACAACACACCGTGTGTTCAAGTTTTATTTTTTGTGCGTGCTGTTGTCACGTAAACAGATTCTAACAAACAACCGTTATTGACCATGCACTCAAACTAGATTATAGATTCCTTCTGGTGGCAGGAAAATAAACTATTTAGAGGTGGAGTTTAGCTGTCAATTGTTCGTTGTTGTTTTATTGTTAACCATTAGTAGAGGAGCAAAAGGTAACATTTAAGTTCTCGTGCGCCTTTCGTGAAAGAGTATTGCGGTAAACGGTATTCTGTTACGGCATACCATACGAGTATTTTGCACCTACCTGGCAGATCCTGGCACGCTGCAGAGGGCGCCAGGAGCGTCGTGACGTCATAGACACGTTTTAATTAATAACTTTTGAACGGTTTATGTCACAGAAAATATCACGAGGACAATTTTATGATGTCATACTAGACGAGCATTTATAACCTATCTGCCACATTCTGGCGGGCTGCAGAGGGCGCCAGGAGCGTCGTGACGTCATATACACGTTTGAACTAATAACGTTTGAACGGTTCATGTCACAGAAAATATGTAGGGTACAATTCTACTATAAAATACTAAACAAGTATTTTGCACCTACCTGGCACATCCTGGCACGCTGAAGAGGGCGCCAGGAGCGCCATGACGTCATAGACATGTTTTAATTTAATAACGTTTGAACGGTTCATGTAACAGAAAATGTCAAGGAAACAATTCTATTACGAAATACTATTGGAGTATTTTGCATCTACTTGGCACATCGTGGCACGATGCAGAGGGCGCCAGGAGCGTCGTGACGTCATACACTTTTTCATTAATAACTTTTGAACAGTTCATATCACAGAAAATATCAACAAGACAATATTATAGAGCATTTAAATACAAATCGATTGATATGTACCAATAGGGTAATCATGTAATATTTAAGGGAGATATTGCTAACAAATAATAATAATTAGATGTGTATATGAAATGCAGGGCATCCCCCATCGTAATATCTATTTATTACTATTTCGGAGTTATAATTGTATCACTGTGAAGGACTTAATAATCGTAGTCATCCCAACATACCCATGGATATCTGTTGTTTAACAATAATAATAATTATTATTATTGTATACTAGTTACTATTCATAGACTGATTAGAAAAACTCACGTTTGCTAGAAGTTCTCTTCATCTTCATCATCATCGTCTTCATCCTCATCTCCCGTGTTGTCGGTATTCAAGCACTCTTGTTCCTCGTCTTCAGTAGAGCAGCCACAAAGCTCGGTGCACCTCATGTTATTTGCTTTGCAGCTGCATCTTGACGCACACCTTGATTTTAAGCAATTGCACTTAACTAGTTGAATGACGGCAGCCAGTGCAGGTTCGAGGGTTGTCATGACTGCCACACACTCGTTGCTCTCAAGTAGCCATCCGTAGTCTTTGGGTAATAAGTTGATAGGGTTGGCAACCTGGTCATTATGCCACACCCAGCATTGATGGTGAGCACGTGGTATGGCTTGGAGATATGCGGCTTTGCTGGGTGGAAGCTTTTGGTGGGTGCTTGGCAAGACTTTTTGTGAAACATGCGCCATCGAAGGTCAGACACTGATCTCAGTTTAGTGAATGGACAGTACAGTTTGCAAACAAACTTCTCTAGACCACTTATCACGGGGTCTTTTAGAGCAACATTTTATAGCCTAGTTCTTTAAATGCTGAAAATATTTCATAGTCGGTTTCTCTGAAAGCTTTCCAGCACGAAAGATTCCCCTTTCATGAAAATCCCCCAGTGTTGTCGGAACCACTGAAAGCGTGAAATCCAGTTAGTCCTGAAACTTGATTGTGCCCAAGTGTGTTGTATAGTGACCCAAGTGCTATCCTTCTATTATTTCCCCCTTTGCCTGTAATGAACATAGTATTTTTACAGAGATCGGTGTAACGTCGCAGTACCAGGATAAGGACATCTGTATCTGAGGAAAAAATAGATATTTGAGTAGCTCCTCGTTTTGTCGCATCTACTGCATGAAGCAACATCTTTGTATCGGTTTCTTCCTGTTCACTATTTAAGTGTGGTAGAAGTGTTTTTGTACTAATAGTCTTGTTATTCCATGCGACAACTGTTTGTCGCTCCATGGCCTGTGAGGCTCGAATTATTTTCTGTGAAAAATATTCTGTCAGCTCATACTTGGTTTTGGTGTGACCAAGTAGTTGTGACATGCTCAAGTGCCCGATTGGCGTGTTGTCTGTAATGCGATAAGCTACAGCAGCTTTTCCTCCTTGCCGGGTCTTTCGAGTAGCCGATTTTAATGAAACAGGAATGTTATATCTATCAAATACCACGTGGACCTCTGAAAACTCACTATAACTGTTGTCAATGCGCATGACAAGAAGTTTGGCTAGATCCTCACAAGTGCTGGTGTGTGGAAGAATCCGACTATGAAATATTTTCAGCATTTAAAGAACTAGGCTAAACTGTTGCTCTAAAAGACTCCGTGATAAGTGGTCTAGACAAGTTTGTTTGCAAACTGTACTGCCCATTCACTAAACTGAGATCAGTGTCTGACCTTCGATGGCGCATGTTTCACAAAAAGTCTTGCCAAGCACCCACCAAAAGCTTCCACCCAGCAAAGCCGCATATCTCCAAGCCATACCACGTGCTCACCATCAATGCTGGGTGTGGCATAATGACCAGGTTGCCAACCCTATCAACTTATTACCCGAAGACTACGGATGGCTACTTGAGAGCAACGAGTGTGTGGCAGTCATGACAACCCTCGAACCTGCACTGGCTGCCGTCATTCAACTAGTTAAGTGCAATTGCTTAAAATCAAGGTGTGCGTCAAGATGCAGCTGCAAAGCAAATAACATGAGGTGCACCGAGCTTTGTGGCTGCTCTACTGAAGACGAGGAACAAGAGTGCTTGAATACCGACAACACGGGAGATGAGGATGAAGACGATGATGATGAAGATGAAGAGAACTTCTAGCAAACGTGAGTTTTTCTTATCAGTCTATGAATAGTAACTAGTATACAATAATAATAATTATTATTATTGTTAAACAACAGATATCCATGGGTATGTTGGGATGACTACGATTATTAAGTCCTTCACAGTGATACAATTATAACTCCGAAATAGTAATAAATAGATATTACGATGGGGGATGCCCTGCATTTCATATACACATCTAATTATTATTATTTGTTAGCAATATCTCCCTTAAATATTACATGATTACCCTATTGGTACATATCAATCGATTTGTATTTAAATGCTCTATAATATTGTCTTGTTGATATTTTCTGTGATATGAACTGTTCAAAAGTTATTAATGAAAAAGTGTATGACGTCACGACGCTCCTGGCGCCCTCTGCATCGTGCCACGATGTGCCAAGTAGATGCAAAATACTCCAATAGTATTTCGTAATAGAATTGTTTCCTTGACATTTTCTGTTACATGAACCGTTCAAACGTTATTAAATTAAAACATGTCTATGACGTCATGACGCTCCTGGCGCCCTCTTCAGCGTGCCAGGATGTGCCAGGTAGGTGCAAAATACTTGTTTAGTATTTTATAGTAGAATTGTACCCTACATATTTTCTGTGACATGAACCGTTCAAACGTTATTAGTTCAAACGTGTATATGACGTCACGACGCTCCTGGCGCCCTCTGCAGCCCGCCAGAATGTGGCAGATAGGTTATAAATGCTCGTCTAGTATGACATCATAAAATTGTCCTCGTGATATTTTCTGTGACATAAACCGTTCAAAAGTTATTAATTAAAACGTGTCTATGACGTCACGACGCTCCTGGCGCCCTCTGCAGCGTGCCAGGATCTGCCAGGTAGGTGCAAAATACTCGTATGGTATGCCGTAACAGAATACCGTTTACCGCAATACTCTTTCACGAAAGGCGCACGAGATACCTTTTGCTCCTCTACTACATGGTTAAATCATGAATGGCGCTTTAAGGAGTCTATGTGCTAGTTTCAGTTCTCAACAGCTCCAATGCACAAGATGCGATTGTTGTATCCCCCCCCCCCCCCCCCCCCGGGTCTCTATAACCCGGGTTGCCTCTCTTCACCAACACGAATGTGGCAATCCCAGCTTATAAGATCACCCTGCATCTCCTTCGAGCGTTTGATCATGAAATCAGTTTCCCCCCCCTCCAGTTCCGTCTAGAAAGTTTGAATGATATAGCTTGGCGTGGACTTCAATCCGGATCACTGCAACTTGATACCTAGAAGCGGTGCTTTTCAAACTGTGAGACTAATCTCACTAGTGAGACGCTCATACCGGTTTTAGTTTTCTATTACCAAATTTCGTTTTGTCTCAATGGGTTAACTTGTTAACAGTTTTTTTACGGACCTGCGTATTATGCACAATTCACAAGGGCTAAGCAGAAACACACTAGACTTTGATAGAGGCCAATATTTTTCGTGGTGTGTTTCTTTACAAAATCACACTTTCAACTGAATCAGAATGGTTGAATTGGTGTTTATTTTCACTTGCGATAATCGTTTAGGAAATAAATAAAAAATACGAGTAATCTATTACATTGTTTGAAGTAAGGCATTGCATTATTTGAAAGGCGTTTGCAAAGTATGTACAGCAAGAGAGAATGATACGATCTGTTGTATGTTCTGCCACGTGTGTTGGAATGTTCGATATGGCTACCCCCATCGTACAAGTACTGCTTGTTCAAACAGATATGCTCTAAGCTAAAAATAAATATGTTCTCAAACAATATAGAAATATTTTATTGCTTTTAAAATCTAGTTTTAAAACTTTGTCTCGAAAGGCTATTGGGGAGGGGGAAATACAAGCATTATAGTGTTTCTCAACTTTTTAATTGTGAATGCACTCCAGGCATCTTCGCCGAGTACAGAATGTAGAGTTCTGCTTGTGCCACTTCAATAAAATAAAAACCGCTAGCCACGAAGTATTCGCTGCAAGATGTTTTATTCCATATAGTGCATTAAATACTTAGGGAAAACTATAGTTTTGAAGAGGGATTTTTAAAGGAAATAAATGTAGGAATTCAGATTCTCATTCTCATTTTGACACAAAAACAAAACAAGGCATATCTTACATTCAGGAGTTTTGGTAATGGATATCTATCAGCGATCTCCCGAACTACAGTCACGCTCTTAACGCGCGTAAGTTACGTCGGTAGATAAACACTTCTTCACCTTCTTCTGCGGGGTCATTTAATAGAGATCGATACAAAATAAAATGTATAATTTTGCTTCTTTTACTAAAAAGTAACATAGATTTATTCACGTTGTAAAATGAATGTTACTGTTGTAAGTGTGCCTGTGTGTGGATGCAAGTGGTTGATTCATTATCACTTATAACATTTCATGAATGGTGGTTGTCTATCTATAATGACTTTGCTTTCTTAAGAACATATGTACTTGACAACATATCTAAGACTTCAAGCGGCCAAGATAAAAGCGAAATGTACGACATTCTTGAAAGTAGAATCTTGAAGTATTTGTTTGCGTTTTCTTTTACCCTTTGCCGACTTCTCGTGCTTTCCGATAAAACGCTCACAATCGATAGAAGAGATGATTAACTGGGAACCTTTCAGGCCGCTATTCATAATGACCTGCCTATTGAAAGAACATATTTGACAAGCAGGGGTTTCTTCTAAGAATCTAAGAAAACTTCGTTTAGCTCAGTCAACGAATCAAAACCAAGCTTAGGCAGAATTTTCAAAAGAATTTTGTTCGTAAGTCGTCTCACTTCTTTAACATTTCCGCAGAAACATTTGATGAATACATCTGTGGCCTCAAATGCGTCGGAATTCTTTTGAAAGGAAAGTGTTCAAGTGATTTTTAATGTTTTATATTGCCAGCATTATTTGAAACTATGCAATTAAATTATTTAGGGATGTTACTGACTATTGTAAAACCTCTATGCACTATGTCTACTCTACCACTGTCCGCTATCTACAAATAGTATCATGTACAAATATAAAATAGCACGGGTTGCGAGTTGATCAACTGTACTGCTATACTGCTGCACCGATAGTGGTTGTAAGACGCGATACTCTGATTCGGGAGGTCGCCGGTTCGATACCGGCTACCGACAGTCCTGACTGAAGTCTTTTCCGAGGTTTTTCTCAGTCACAAGACGATAGCTGGGATTGAGTGTACCCAATAATAATTGAGCCAAATACCGCAATATCTAGCTGTTATAGTCATCTGAAAAGTGACGTGGGTTGTTTTTTTATGAACTTTGTGTACACATTTATTTCATATTTTCCGGGCTAAAAATGTTTCTACAACTAAACAATTCACCGTCGTAAATTTGCCGGTATATTAAATTAATTCATTTGTATTTATTGTCTACCCACTCAGTGACATGAACTGATTCCCAGTGGGGGACATTTTACCAATTATTGTTTATCTTCTTGCTATGACGGCTACAAAGTCACCGCCCATGTTGCACATCTTATAAATGAATTAAAGTCAATCTCCAAAGTTCAAAACCCAGCCCGAACCGGTAATTGAGGCCTGGACCTTCTGCCTTGGAAGCGCCAATAAACCCTCTAGACCAACGAGCCAAATTCAAATTCAAACCATTCGTGAACTGGAACTTTCTACAAATTTAATTCGTGTCCAGTAGGAAACGAACATAACATAGCCAGTAAAGTTTAACTGCCCCAACAACAGGCGGCACGTTGATTGTTTGTGGTGCGAGGGAAACTAAGGACATCCTAAGGTTACTTCAGACTTAACGTAACAGCTTCGTTGAGTAGTATCACAACTCACAGCAGTAACGAGGGTTCCAGTTGATAACATGCTGGCAGGCTGGCTCGTACGTAACGTGGAGGGGAAGAGGTACAAGAGGTAAGCTGGTACATTCTCGTGGACATACATCATAACTGGATGAAAGAAACCAAGCGCACACGATAGAAATGAAAACAAATTTCTAAACCAGTGAAATATATAAATATAAAATACGTATTATATTACATAACATGAATAACTTGATCGTTATGTGAAGGAACGAACGTCCTCGTATTTTTTTGATCGTTATTTTATTTCTTATTTCTGAATCCGGCGTATCATTTCAAATGTTTTACAATTTCGTCACAAAGTAAAAAAAAGAATGTCCTCTTCTAGAGAATCTACTGTTCTTTCTTATGAATTCTTCTTGTTTCCAATAGATATTTCCGTCCCTCAACAAACCGTTCCAACTCAATAAGAACATTTGAAGAACGAATATATAATATATTGGAACATAGAAACATTCATATGAAAGAACACTACATCCTTTACGAGGCGACATATTTTGAGGCAATTTTATTAAAGCAATTTTAAGAGACAAAAATGCGGGTTTCCGCAATGTACGTGGCGGGTGGACAACCACAACACAAAACTTTCTACTTTTACACCAACCCACTATTCCGTACATGACCATTTAGCGTTTGCGAGTATCACACGGCGTGCTAAACAACTAGACCCGTCGCGCGGCGGCGCTTGAGAGTTGAGAGGCGTCGCGACGCCCTGAATAGGCCCGGCATGAAGTACGCTACACGGAGAACAAAACTCCTCGACCTCGTTTTTGTTCCACAGCATTTACATGTAACACAATCGTAATTAAGAGATGCGGACGGCTTCACGTCGAGAGCTCGCTGTACACAAAGGGCTGATTATTAAACAGAGGTTCTTAAACAAGTCCAGGGAACACGGTGGGATGAAGGAGGGGGGGGGGGAGGGGGGGGGGGTAGCGTTAAAGAACGCGATCCCAACGCGAAAGAGTCTATTCGCATAATTATTCAAATATTCTCTTTTTTACAATAGAGGCTCGTGTAAGAGGTGACGTGAAGAAGTAGACAATAGTAGAGTAGATGATTGTTAACGGTTTGCGTTGTTTGTTGTGAACACATTCGTATTTTATGTACTTTAAATGTAAATTATTATGTAGTTGAAAAAACAAGAGCGTTTGGTGAAATAAAGCTTTTACTTGTGTAATGGTTAAAAAAAAATACACACTTGTTCGTAATGGCTATGGATGGAAAAAAATTGTCAATGACCCTATACACAGAAAACACTGTATAATACACTTAAAAAGTAGAAACACAATATAAATTAGAATCCAATTCAAATAGCATTTTCTTATTGACGTTTTCATATTAGTCTACAGTCTACACTCCAACACACACACACACCGTAGCGTACACATTATTATTAGGCATAATACATCACTATTGAATATTAATTACAGTTACATCGTAAGTTTAGCCAGAATTAAACGTCAAATTATTTCATTGAGGATATGGTCAATAGTAGACATGAACTATTGTAATGTTATTCAAAGTAGACGCCTGACAGCTAACGGTGAAACAATAACGATCGCCTATAGCAGAATACTTATCCACATTTATTGATCTAGACACATTCAAAAGCGATCATTCTTTGATTGTACGTGAGTGTCACATTTCGTTGAGGGGATCGCGATGCTAATGTCCACCCTTCACACCCAGACAGCTGGTGACAGGGTTTAGTTGTTCTGGTCACAGATTTATAGCACAGGTCGAGCCTGATTGATTGAACGGAGGTGGTCAGAAGCATCGGGCGTCCACATACCATGATTAAATACGGCTGACCCCCCCACTGTACTGCGCTCAATGCGGCAGGGCAGGGCAAGAGAACAGCGCAGGCTGCACTGGGTGCAACTGTCGTGGGATTGTCACCGGTGATCTGGCATTCAGGGGGTTGAGCTATTAGTCAATGTGATTCGAGGAAACACGTCCGCAATTAAATATATTTCTGGATGAAACGCAAGAAAAAATACAAAGTTATTTGTTTTACAGTAAACAGCGTGAAATACAAGGTATAATGCTTCGGTAGGCTGCAGAAAGTTATCTATTCTACAAATCAATAAATACAGAATACGTATCTTTATCAATCAGTCTGTTTCGGAGCAAAACCAATTATTTAGCATGTACACTGTAATTAAGTAAATGTATGGTGTCCATGTATGTTTTACGGACAACGCAATTTGTTCTATGTTTGTTCTTTAGTTAACTTTGTAACTGATGAAACAGTGGACGTTCCGGTTCGCTTTCAATTACAAACGAGTCCATGATTAGCGCCCAATCAGATATAGATGAACAGGGGGAAAGTTGGTTGGTTTATGTGTTTGTTCTTGGGTCGGGCAATTATATGAATGGAATGAATCAGGCATGTCGACATGAGTGAAGGTAGATGTGCGGTCTTGATGTATTGCACAATGGTGCATGAACGAGGGGTGTCACAAGAGTTAATTGGAGGCTTTACAATTTGATTATTTATTACTTGTGTGCAAAGAGCCCGCATGGATTGAGTGAGTAATGTGACAGTAAGAAAATATTACGGTGTGAAAATAATGTGATTGCTGTAGTAGAATGTGGGTTACTAAGATGGTTTGGGTGAACGCACGGCAATTCTGACAAAAGGAATCTATGTTGAGGATATTGGAAGTGGGAATTGGTAGCACGAGAGATCTTGGGTTGTAGTGAGTACAGTTCTGTGCGAAAGGGAGCGGAAAGTACGAAGAACAGGTGCTAGTTGTATGGTAAGTTAGTGTAGTGACGAGATATTTGGTTAAAATAAAATAAATACAAAATAAATTTACATTTAGAGTCTACCCACTCAGTAACGAAACGAAACTGATTTTCAGTGAGGAACTTTAATTTAAAGCAACTAAACCAACCCTGTAGGCTCTGAACACCATCGACGAGTGAGCGATAACCAATCAAAGATCGACATAAATATAAATACACTGACATTTCATCCAGATAAAAAGCTTACTCTAAAAAAAACACTCGAAAATAACAGACAAACTAACTTATCTAGCAAATTTTGCCTACCTACATGAAAGTTAAAATAGAAGATATATTTTCTTAGGAAGTGGTTTGAGGTACTAACTGTAATTGGTTTGGAATGTACTAATGTAGATTCCAGGTTTAATACACACGACGAGTGTTGACATAATATGACATCTAATCAGATCATAAAGTTGTGTTTGTTGTTAATTTGTTATCTTTATAAGTTATAACGTTTGGCAAATTGCACAAAAATGTGTTACACGTTTAGTCTAGATTCAGAGCAACCGTTGTGTAGTGCGTTCATCTGTCAGTGCACAGCCAACATTGCAGCCTAAGGACGACTCGTCATGTTGTAAACACGGATCACGGAGCAGCTAGTGGTCAACAAACATAAACCTCTTGAAACTCTGTACGGACAAAGTTTCCCTTGTCAGTTGTTCACCAACGAGGCCGCAATTACAAAGAAAACAAAAAACAACAGCAATAACGAAATGAAAAGAATGACGACTCTAGAGATAAATGGGTTTATGTCCTCGTCTTTGTGAACCGGGGGTCACAAAAAGGTCGAAATTAAGAAGCAATTTCGCCGGAGATCGAGAGCTGCGAGTGTCGTTTTATGTGTGGAATGAGATTGCGCTAGTCCGGTAGCGAGGCAGATAAAGATTGAATTACGTCCAGGTTATCACTGTCTCTGCGATGGTCTTCATTCATCATCGGAGCGTCTTGTTGATTGAGCGGCTCTTCCAACAGACTTTTATTCCGAGGGAGAACCAGGAAAACAATGCTTTATGGCTGTGGCACACGCTGAAGGAAATGCTTCAGAAACATCTGTGGCACGTACGCTTAAGGAAATGCTTCAGAAACAGCGGTGGCAAACGCTGTAGACAACTTTAAGAAACGACGCATCAAACGATATTTTAGACGCTAGAACAGCGCATCGGATGATATATAGGAAAAGCTACAGAAAACGCTGCCTATAAGGCTGTTGAAAACGCTTAAAAAAGAAACCACAGGAAATTATACAGAAGAGGTACAGAAACGCTTGAAGAACACTAACAAAAACGTATGAAAACAAGTTGTGTTACCCTCTATTCAATGGCGAGCGTATACTCGTCTGAGGAAGAGAGAGGATGCACTCGAAAATTAACGCACTTAGGTAAACGTTTTTAAAACATTTTATTACCGTGGTTCCTGTTCGTGTTGTTTGTGTATGTGCTTAATAAGTAAGAACGAGTTTAGCCAAACCAATAATATTATATTAGCCCTTATTGTAATGTTCTCTCACCTAGGACCAAGTATAAACGTTTCCATAGTTAGTATACGATAACAAACCAAACATCAAGGTTTGTACAATCAAACACCCGGAAGAGGTATTGTTATTTGTTCTAGAAGATAGATGTATTACTCTAGATTGTCGGCGAGTTTACTTTTACTTTTCTATAGAGCCTCCCCTACTGAATGTCTTGCGGCATCAATGTTGCGTATTTAGCACAGCGCACAGCTTGAGTTGTTTCGTATTTGCAAACGATGTTTAGTTTTGCCAAACGTTACCACGCGCGAGTTGTGTTTACGCTACACACACACACATATGTAACAGCTGGGTTTGTTCTCAAAGTTGTGCTCACTCAAGAAACAACTGGAGGCAACTAAACAGATGCCGAGCTGCAATAACTCAGTGCGAACCTCCATAATCGCGGCGGACAGGTCTATGTAGGCTGTATACTAACCGACACCAGCAAATAATGTTTCAAACGTCTGATACACCTTTATCGTATGAAACTCCGCAACATAAGTACGGAATGCGTTATTTTATTTTATTTAATTTTCAGTGATTTATTATTTATTTATAAAATGCCTGTAATTGAGTTACAAGTACCAACGGTGAACAATCTCCAACATAAGTAAAGCAAAGGTTGACCAGAACACTCCAAAACCAATCTCCTGAATTCACTCTTCTACTTTTTGGCTCAATCGAATTTACGAATCAATATTGGAACCACGTTCTGATAAAAAATAGCGATCAGTACTCATATCAGGTAAAAAATGACTTGAGAAGAGTTGTTAAAACTTGTTCTGTCCTACCTTTGATTTACTCTGTTCGCATACCGTACAAGGAAATAAAAAAATACCTGCTGAAAAATGAATACATTTCTTAAAAAATACATAGAAAAGACTTTAATATGGCTAAAACAAAAACTTTCTAAAGATATATTTCTAAATAATAAAAAAAAAAACGGATACATATTAATACATACATTTTGCTAACATTATATAGGCCTATTTTTGTTTTAACTTTTTGCAAATTTTGCAGTCACTGTTTCTTTGTTATTGTGTTGTATAATTCTTTGAGTGTATTTTATCACAATGATCATCATATCTCACTTATGGATCACATCTTAAACTCCACAACGTGTGACCTCCTTCAGGTAACAGACACGTTGTTGACAGACCTACAAAACGACCTCGAAGAAGTAAAGACGATTGACACATTTCTCGATCAATCGAGCGAAGCAGCTGCGATAAACTCTTTCCATCTGAGCACTTTGCAACGAACGCAAGACGCCATTAGCTCGCAACCTGTCAAGCGGTGCCGGCGATTCCTTGCTAAGGGACGTAGATCTCAAGTGAGTTGCATGAGCGTCCTCTCCCGTTGTCAATAAATACACTTATGATGTTCGTCCACCACTTCAGCGTCGGGGACCAAATAGACGTCTCGGAAGAACTGGACGGTGACACAGTTTTAATCATATTTCACAATTTACTTTATTTAATTAATTAATGTCTATCCTATTCAGTTATAAAACTGACTTTCAAAGGAGAAACTTCACTATATCTTTTGTGTATACGTAAAGGGTGACTTCGGAGTCGTTATGGCAACGAACGAAGCACATAATAATGCTATAATGTCTCCCCACTGAAAGTCAGTTCTAACTAAGTAGGTAGACAATAAATACCAAAAAAGGTTCTTTTAATTTAATTTATCAGTTTTATGAACTCATGCAATAACAATATCTGCAGCGAGGTCTGTCGAGTTTTTTCTTTAACTTGCACTATATATTATTCCATTTAAACTGTTGAACAGAGCACTGTTGAACAGAGAAGGCATAAAGTTTTGAGTTAAACTCACATTGTGAGAATAGTGAGCGTTTTATAAATTATTACACAAAGCGCTAATTGGATCTTTTGGTGTTCGGGGGAGTCTTTTCTTTGAAGTGTTTGCTAGGAACAACAAACGACAACAGTCACATTGCTTCAACCTTATTAACGTTGTATCGCTTAGTTTATAACTGTTACGTCATCGCTTACTGATCGATATTTGGATACATTTCAGTATCATCCAGAGATTCAGTTACTTGAAATACAGAAGTAATGCTCGGAGTGCTTCAAGACGACGAGGCTGGCAGATGAGCTGTGCAACAGTTCCAACTACAGTCGATATATTATCATGCAGGGCTGCCTGTCGGGGGGGTAAAGGGATCGGGACACTCATCGCATTTCTGGCAATGGAGTTAGAAAATCTTCGTCGTACCCGCGACGCATATTTTAACGGCTAACCACCCACGCTCACTTAACCTCTAGAGACCTTCCCAATTATTCTTCCCCGAGGAAAGTATTGAGTTAGAAAAGGCTGTGTAGAGCCACCATACTACGTAACGAGTATTTACGGCTACGTTTGTGACAAGTCTCGTATGCATTGTGGGTAAATACATAATGATGACAGAAGGAAGGAAGGAAGTAAGGCCACTTATTCTATTCCCCGTGAAGTGACTGTGCTAAGGCCACGAGCTTCATAATACCGCATTGCTGACTATGCAGCTCAAGTATTGTGTTTGTATTTTTTTATGTTTTATTTACTCGATGAAATTGATGTTATGAAATTCTGAAATAAGAATCACGACTTTAGGAAGTTTAAAGATAACTAATTAACTTATTTTTGGTACATAATTATTTTACAACAATACACCTTAAAATCCTAACATAAACGAGAATGTAGATCAACTCCAAGAGAGTCTACATAGTATACATTATATATTGCTTTCAAATGATTTAAAAGTGTTCAAAATTAAACTTAAATATGTCATACCCATAGATAAGTTACTGTTATTATTTACCTTTGTATGTTTCTGTGTTCCAATTAATATTTCCGTTATATGAATGCTTGTATTCAACTGTTGTTATGATTTGTTTGTTGCAATACACAACCAATCATTACATTCATAAGAAAGAGCACTATACATTCTTTAAGGGATAAGATATTTTGGTTTAATTATGAGCAATTTTAAGGCGTTTCCATGCAATTGTGTAAATATAATATCGCTTTTATAACATTGATCTCAACATTGTGAACCCAACCCACCACGAGTGTCTTGCGTATAACTACTTTACACACAGACAGCCTGAAAATCAGATCGTGTTGTCACTTTAGTAGACTATATAATACGAGCGACTCTTGTGGAAGCAGTGAAGGTTTAACGCGTACACTTGAGACGTGCGTAAACGAATTACAGGCGTCACACTTTGCTCCCTGATTTGCATGCGTCTATATATTCTACTCTAGTTTGTTTTGTATTATATTCTAGGTCTTCTGTTTCGAGTTTACCCACGTAGAAGATAAGTTACATGCTTGAAAGGTTTCGTTTGGGCTAACTTTCTAAAACAAAACACTGGCAGTTTGAGAAGACGTCTAATAAACTCGTGAATATTTTCTCTCCGTCGTATGGTAGTCACTTTGCATGTTGATGTCTTCAAGTAGTATAAATCGCCTTGTGTTTCTATGCGGGAGAGAATCGGTGCAAGTGAGCTGGAGCAAACCTTAATGAAGTGGCCTGGTATTGCATGGCCTCACACGGGTAATATGGTAGACAAGTATAATGGTTTTTGTTTTCAGGCACCACTTTATACAATGCCATACAAACACAACTTACTTAGTTTTACATTTTTAAACTTATATGCATTCAAAAAAATACATACCGAAAGTCATAGGTCATTATGGTGCAAAGAAACAGAACGTCACTTTAAATATTTCAATCGCTTGTCCAGCAATCATACAAAGAATCAAAGTCGTAGACCGTTCCAGCCCGCTCAACACATTATTTTTTGTGACGCTTTTAAATTTTGTACTATGCTGTAAAACGGTCACGCTTGTTAGATTTAATTTGAACAATTGTTTAATAAGTATAGCTCAGCGTTAAAATCGAGACGAGGCTCAATCTCTGTTGCCTCGTCTGATAAGCCGCCACTGGGAAGCGCTAGTCGACTTCGAAGGCCTATATACAATATCTGTAAATACGTCATTCCCATTGTGTGTTACCGATTTTCCTCGACATTATGAAAGCAGACAAAGACGCTACACACCCCAATATTGAGTGAGTCACTTCACTTGCCTTGAGACTGTTCTCATACCCCCCCACTGCAGGGCAGTGAAATAGGTAATATTGAGTGACTCACTTCACTTGCCTTGAGACTGTACTCATACCCCCCCCCCCATCGGGGATAAAGTCCTGTTGTTCTTGATTTACAAGGAACGTACGTAGGACAGCTCATTTCACGTTGAGCGATATCTTCGTGACGATCCTGCCGCACATGAGACGAGAACGCTGTATCGGCAACATCCCACAGGCTGTGGTTATTATATCGGGAGTGAAATATCGACGGCGCGACATGTTTTGTGGATTCTTTGCATTGATATAGTCTCAATATCGAAGACGCGCAAAATGTAAGTTTTTCTTAGTAATATCTTGATAATGATATATAATAAGGAATGCAGTTATAAGACAGTTGTGGTTTCGTATTAACTAAAATATAAATTGAAAAAAGTTTAAAATAGTCAATATGCAGTTGTTATTTTGGGAACTAATTTAATAATGTGTAATTAATTAATTTATATCAAAACAACAACCATAAAGATTACAATAATATGAATTATAATTATTTAAAAAAATCTAGTTTCTAGACTTTACGAAACTATATATCTGAATTATTGTTCACATTTCTATGTATATAGAATGTACATTTCTCGCGATACTAGTTTTAATTTACCATCCCTCCGTTTTAACAGCGAGAATTGCGTGATCGCAGTCCGAGTTATCAGGAAGGTGAACAGAATGTTTCAACATAGTATTGTAAATCAATGAACGGTCGATCTCGCTTGTGTTAATATTTTAGCAGCCGTACAAAAACACAAAGCCGTACATTCTCTCTTTTGTACCTCGTCAATTCCACTCTCTATTTATTTTTCATTAGTATTATCAAGTTCTGTAATTCCAAAGAATGGAGTGGACTTTGTCCAGTGCGTCTGTTTACATTAACCCACGGACGACGACATTCTTAAATCAATTTGGTCGCCTTTAAACGCAGCTCTGAAGAGAGAAGAGAGTAGCGCGCGTTGCGCATGCGTCAGGCGTCTGAACTAGAGACGAGCGTCGCGACGCCGGTACAGTGTGTGTTGACGCGTCGGTCAGAGTAGACGTGTACCGGTACCGCGCGGCGTTGCCATGTCCTCGGACTTTGCCGGTAGCTACACGGAGACAATTGCACACAAGCCCTCGCTCAGAAACACGTTCATTGGTGAGTTACACAATTATTAATTATGTTTTTAAGTTTTTTTTTTTACCGATTTTATGTTGTTCATGAAAAGTGAGCTACAAGTTTTAAATCGCGTGTATGTTTTTTGCAGTCAGAAAGTTATTTTTTTATTGCTTTCTACCCCCGCCACCGCTAGACTCTTAAGTGTAAGGTATACATACACACCTTGTCTCAAATGTCTTACAATATTATTATTTCGTTTCGACTAAAAATAATATTTTCTTATATATTTCATTTGTAGGTTAAACGTTTGTGTGAGATTCAATCATGTGATCCAATTAAAAGTTTATAGAGCTGTAAGATATGATACAGCATAGAATCTGAAAAGAGAAAAATAATTTTACTTTCGCTCCTGCAATTTTTTTGGAGATGTATAATTAATAATTTTATTTGTGAATAATTAATACTTTATTTATTAACATTATGATTATTGTTATTCAACTAATCAATTTGATAAAAATTGATAGTATAACAAAAACTGTTGTTTTGAGTCTATTATTGGCAGCCTTGTAAGGAAGGCAGAGACTGTATAAATATTGTATTACATCGTCTTCTCCACACATTACGCCAAACTTCTACGACTTTGCGCAAACTGGGATTTATTTGGTCCCGAGACAATCACAGAAAAGCGTTGCCAATTGAGCTACTAAATCTGTATCCCCAACGGCCTTAATAAACTTTTACGTCCCGATAAGTAGTTTGCGTTTTGCTTTGAAAACTGAGATATACAGATTCGATCTTTGAGTTTTGCCATATTACTGGTATTAGTGATAATTTGATAAATAATAAGATATAAATTATATTTTTATGCGATATAATACATAACATAAAACCCATTTTTGAATTTCCGTTACAAAAGCACTGGAGTATATAAAACAAGCTGGTTCACTTGTTTTTAAGACTTAAAAGTAAAAGACAAGTCTTGTGAAACATATGATAGACTGTGACGTATAGACTGTGAGTTACGGAGATAGTTTGGACTGGACAAAGGACATACAGAGAATGTCTGAGAGTTTGATGGTACGAAGGTATTGTGTACAGTGTACAGTGTACATTTATTCCTGGAATATGTTTCCAACGTTTGCCGAACACGTTCAAAAACCTTGTGCCGAAAGTATTTAAATCGTACTAAATTAACAAAGTATTTATTGTAAATGATTATTTTATTCAATTATTGTAAAGTATAAATTATTTTCCGAAGTGTATTAAGTCCCTCCCAACACCGTACCTATACGTCCCGTAACGTACCGTAGGCCTATACGTATGTATACGTGGTAAAGTAGTTCATGGGCTGTATCATTGCCAAATAATCTTCACGATTATCAAGATCTTTAAATGACTGAACTAAATTTCATAGTAACTTGTAAGTTTTGTTCCCCCTCCGTTTCCTGACGTGTATAGTAACTCCACGAGATTCAACTCTAACGTTTTAGTAGATACACAAAAGAGGAGTTTACACACAAAACAACTGCTTTCATTATAACAGAGAACACGAATCTTGTAAACAACTTGCCGAACTTTCTCTTTACCCTCTCTCGTTTCAATTACAACTCTTTGCAGCTCCTAAACCTAAAGTTTGTGCTGAAGTGATTGATTGCCTAACAGGGGTACTTGAATGAACATTCAGCCAGAATCTCAATACATCTTGATTTATCTCTACTTAACGTTTCTCCACCATTTGCTTTGAGTTTCCAATCCCGTTTCCGCTTGCAAGTTGAATGTATTCTTTGCAACTAGGATTGATCAAACGAAACTGTCTAAAATCCTCGTTTGCCGGAATGTAAATAGTGAAACGAAGCATCTCAGTATCAAAAATAACCTCCGAGATCCGTTTGACGATTGTGGTGATTTAAAACAGCGCAGTGGTAATGAGATTAGGGTTGCAGAGCACAGAGGCAAGGGTGGGTCGGAACTCGGAACCCCCCTCTATTCTGCCACTTTGTCGGGTGATGGACTCACAGTTCTCTGATTGAGCAACAAGCTATATCCTGGGGAAGCAATTGCTGCTAATTGGTGTTTCCATCTTCATAATACACCCAGTTACAATCTTGACTAACCTCATAACCAAGAAGATAAGACGTACTTCTACTATAGTCCTCCCAATATTAACAAGTGTAATTGGTACCTCTATCGTTCGTGTTTCCTTGCCCGGAACACCATTCTAGACAACTTGTTTCCAAACATCCGCACCTCTATGTACCTCTATGTAACTACTTGTAACTAAAACAACTACTTTTCTGCCAGAGCACTACTGTTACTACAGTTTTTACTCATTACTACTACAACTTCTCATGTTCTTATAACTAAAATAAGTACAGCTACAACTACAATCTACAACTACAACTTAAACTATAATCTTGTACTAGGCAATCTTTCCCTCATTTGTTAACCGACTACGACATTATCTCCACTAATCTATGAAACATAGTTGTGTGATATTTCATAGCGATTGTCAAGCCGTGTGTTGGCTGACTGAGCCAATGCATGCACACGTGTATAACGCTTTTACCGTTCCAAAGCTGAAAACATGCTCAAAGTAAATAACCAATGCTAGAGTGACGTGAAGCTAGACACGTGCATAATTTGCTACAACAACAGTAACTTGTGTATTTCACTATTTGCAACTATGAAATGTCGGCTCAACGGTTATAGGCACTCAGAACTAGAATGTAGATGGAAGGTTGTAAATAAGTAAGATGTCCAAGTCTGCGCCTGAAAGTCTGCGGTGATTTGAGAAGTCCTTGTCTCCTATTTGTTGTAATTTGTATTGGATTGTTATGTCAATACAACCGATACAATGAAGTTATTTGTAAATACTAAATACTACATCGATATAATACATGCTACAGTATGTTTCTGGGATAAATCGACGCGATTATTCCCAAAATCATGATATTACATAAAATCTACCACAAACCATACTAAAGTGCTATAAATTGTAATTGTTAATGAAACACATACACACACATAACACATTGTATAGTATCCCCCACAAAGCCACTAGTTCTTGTAAAAGTGAAAGATAAAGAACAAATTAAAATTTATTTATTTATTAACATACAATATTATGGTTTTTACATGATTGAATTGTGTGTTATTTCAAGAAAGGAGCAGATTTGTGATCAACATACTTTCATTGTACGGTTATATTTTTTTAATGGTACCTAATCTATGCGTTCGTGTGATGTGTTGGCGATGCAGCAATCAAAAGATATTAATTTTAAAATTTTGCCGATTCCACTGAAATAAATCAAAACTATTTTTTTTATGAAAAGGCCCTTGGAATAATGCGACGTGTTAAGCTGGTGAACACCGCAGCTTACAGCGGTTGTCGTAAACCAACCAGACTCGTAAATCATATCTTGCAGTGATTTATCGCGCTGATCAAAATGCCATCATTCTGTGTTTTTAGAAATAAAATTCTTTTCGCAAAACACGAAAACAAGATTTTACGGAATCGGGTTTAGCTTATGAATATTGAAATATTATTTTGTCTTGCCACGAATAGGCTTAATGAAATCTAATGATGTTACAGAATATTGTAGCTTAGCTCTCATAGTTTTGACGTAGGCATATCTGATCAGCCTCTCATTTCTGTAATGATAATATTTGTGAAACTCCACAGATAGGCGTGTCTATGCAGGTTGCAAAAAAGTTAACCATTACTGTATGCCACTTCCAAATAACACTTTATTTATTTTCATCTGAAGTATCGACCATTGAGTCGCGTACGCAAGAAGGTTTTCCCTTCAGATTGTACACATATATCGTAAGTGAAGTGAATCTTCCAACAGAAACAAAAAAATTCTTTGATGTTTGATAGCCTATCTTGTTGCGTCGACGCTTAGTCATGCGCGAAACACAACGCTAGAGATATTGTTGCATCATGGCGAACTACCATGTCTTGGTTTAGATAAACCGTGTGAAGACCTTTGTCCCTAAACTCAATCGCCTCACCCGAAGACGAGGGCGGATGAAGACTACAGAACAAAGACATACGCGTTGTGACAAAGAGCCTTATTGTGTGTGGAACTACACATAATAATGCTCCTTGGTGAAGAATGTGCAGCATTGCATTGTCTTAAGAGCTGCACTTAACTGATGAAAGACTCTCTGGTACGTTGAATCAGATATGACGAGGAAAATACCTTCAATGTCTGATTTCTCTTGTGTGTTTTCTGTTTTTTTTTCTCGGATTATTACTCGTACATTTTTTCTGCGAACACACTTTCGAGCTTTCGAATAGAAATCATGAACAAACCACATGAAACATCACACTTTACACTAAGAATAATTAATGGATAGGAAAACATGACTAAGTCTAGCATCGTTGGACCGTATTGTCAGTGATTACGCATGGGATTTTTATATTTGCTGATCAATAGTATACGCTGAAACATGTTTTCAACCCTCTGTTGCAAGAAGCATATTATGGTATCTAAAAGGTGAAATAATAATGAGATTGTGACGTATCAGACATTTTTCATCGTTTTAATTGAAGGATAAATAATGCCATACACATACAAAAATAATAAAAATATACATGTGAATAATAAAATCCATGGGAATGATCAATGTGTCTCAATATTTTATTCAGTAGGGTTGTTATTTTGTATTGACCGTATTCCAACGTTATTAAAAGTAAAAAATCTTGCTGAGTAAACATTATTTATAATGTGTTATGGTGATAAGATAACTACTTGGATTCGTGGACATCACTATTTACCATTTCAATCACGTGTTCGTGTTTTCTAGAAGCGATTAAAACTCGTTAATTTTGCGTAGTTTTAACATAGGTGTTTTTCTTTGATAAAGTTATATTATAACACAAATGTTTTGAGGAGAATTAATGTTCGTGGACTCCCATTTGGAACTAATTTTCAGCATTTGGCTGGAGGCCACTTTAATAATAATCCGCGTGTCGCATCTGCTGTCTCAGCTAGATTCTCGCTGATGTTAGGTTGCTTGGACATCTTCAGAGTAACCTCTGATGTCAGTACAGTGTGCTCAGCGCTCAGCGGTCAGCTAATCCACTTCTCCAGATGAGTAGATTTAATCCGATGTGTATGACCGACCGCGAAAACCAGAACGCAAAGTCTCTTCCACAGATCACAAAAGCAACCAAACCGAGGACCTGTTGGGGATGTGGCGTGACCTTGAACTGGGTAGTGAGTTGAACACGCAGCGCATGGGGTTGCTAGATACCTTTGAGTGATAGTAATTAAAACCTATCCACGCACTTGATGTTTGCGACCAACTACGCTGGCAACAAGGTTTACAAATTCACAGGAACATATTAATTATTTCACGCAGTCATGCACAATTTATGTCAACTTTAGACAACACATGAATAGAAAATGATTCGCTAGCGGAGGCCAACTAGCACATGAATTATGTAATGCTGTGTACACGGTTTTAGCGAGGACACAACTCATTCATGCACACTCGCATACAACATGCTCTACTCGACTAACACAAGACGGAACTGAGATCTTTCCGTTAGCCAACCCGCAGAATATTGGACACGGACGTAGAAAATAAAATAATTTTGGAATGGGATATATGAACATTTCCTCGGATCGTAAACCTAAATCACCGTGAAATGATCACTGATGTGTATATATATCTTCCAAGCTGAGCAGAACGTGCTTTCCATTAAAAAAATTAAATAGCTTACAAACATCCATACCCCGAGGTGGATTTAAACTGGGACATATAGTCTCGAATCCAATGGAGAGCGAAGAAAGCTTCGATGGTTTCTCTGAGATGCTTCAAACCCTGATCCTGTGGCTCAACTTTCAAATTACTAATTGAAAACGAATTATTTGTGAGTTTTCGTTTTATGTCAAAGATAGCAAATTAATATGAAAGCAAAGTCAATACGTATATTGGTAGCCCGTTCAAAGACGGCGTGGTTATTTGCTTCTTAATTTCAACACAAAAGAATATTGGCAAAATATGTCAACTGTGCCCAGCGGAAAGAGATATTGATTTCATATAAGCACAATATTCTTTTATATGACTAAGTAGTACAGCAGCACAGGGGGGTGGGGGGAGGGGAGGGTTGCCAGTGACGCAAATATTTCTCCTTGGTTTCATGCCAGCTAATGCGGCTTTTTCATGAAAGAAAATGAACATAAAAGAATAAGATGCCATGCACACATCTACGGTTTTGCATTTCTTAAACTTGATAACTGTCTTACTCACAATCCCTCCGACTGTCTCAATGATGTGATGTAGTCGTCAAAGCGAATACAGTTTCATTGTAAATAACTGCAGTATTATAACTTTTTGACACGCTGAGAATTAAGGGCCAGAATTTTGAAAGAGTCCTGTTTTAATTTATATTTCTGACAGTATTTCACTAATTCACTGTTGTGAACTTACAAATGTGCGTTTAATAAAAACTGCATTTACACACGTATCTTGTATAGCCACGCAATCTTACCGTAGTTTCGGAATAGTTTTCATTCTCATCAATCCATCTTTTTTATTTATTTTATTTTTTATTTAAAATGAAGCCTCTTTTACAATCTTTGGATTACATTATGAAATGTATAGAATTTTTGAGTTGTCAATGTTTTAACTTAATAACTACTCTAGCTACATACACATTCACCAATACAGTGTTATCTAAGACTACAATATTATTACAATGTTCCAATATTACTATTACTAATTAATATACTTCAATACTTATTTGCCGGCTAGAGTGAGAGTGGTACATCAGACGCAGGCTGGTGCCTTTACTTCGTGTGACTAAGCTGGGATAGTTTCCTGTAAAATACAAGCATTCATTGTATTATCAATCTTTATTTTCACAATCCAAATATCCTGAAACTATTTTAATGCTGAGTGAAGCACATAAAACGGAAACACTGTAAAACGTATGAGATTGTTACTCTAGGCACGCGCGTGAAACATAAGCATTGATGTGAAGTTTTATTGTTTCCAATAAGCACTGTTGCCAAGTTTGTCTATTGGCAACAGCGTGAATCTCACAAACGAATAACTGAATTTATATTTGTCATGTTTTCAGAATATTAGAACCAGACAATGAGCAAAGTAATGCAGGCGGAGGCGAGTACCATAAAGATAGGAGTATTATGTCTATGGCCAGTACAAGACGAAGGCCAGCTAGTGCAATGCATATAATATGCAATGTCATATATCTCTATGGTCATATAAACCTACTCAAATCGTTCTGTCCCCACAAGAAATTTTCCCCCAATACCAAACGTTTAAAACGTATGATTTTAGATGTATTAAAGGTGTTTAGATGATGACTCCGACTTGTGTCTTAGCACGCGGCCTCCAAGTTAGAAACCTAGCACGTATACGATGTTTTATCAACCCAAGATAAAGCGGCCAACTTTATGTTACACTAACGGGCAATGTCGCCTACAACCTCTCATTTATCCCTCCGTGTAAGGAGGTTGCAACGTCGCAATTCCCGGATATATTGGTTATCTGCTCGCGGCATCAATGGCAGCTTCGAAATATCTCACTTCGACTGTTTTCGCCGACTGAATTGATAGAAAACTCTCTATGTATGTAAGATAGTTTTTTATTCTTTTTATCGAGGTTGAATGTCTGTGGGCTGAAAGTTAACAAAGTTGACTGTGTCGTTTTGTAGCTAACCGTTAAAATACTCTCAATTGTTAACGACACAACTCAATAGTACCAACCAACCAACACAACGCAAAGCACTCACATACGGTATCACATTTTATACCTAGGTTAATTTTTGTTTGGTTGGCAACCATCCATGTAGCCTACCTAGATTTTACGGGATAAATAATTCATGTTCGTGAAATTGCTTTACGCTAATTATATCTATTCGATCGTATACAATAATAAGCTTAGACTAGTTTATGAGAAGATTGTTCTATCTTGTCATTGACGATGGCATAATGTTATTTTTAATAATCGAAACACATATTTTCGTTACTTTTTTCTAGAAAAAGTTCTATTCAATCACGATAATTAATGTCATGATATAAATTTATACATGGATTGATCGTAAAACACACTTCGAGGTGATATATCTTATCTTCCTTCGTCCCTATCCCCGCGTATATTATCCCCCCCACCCCCCCCCCCCTGTATATTATTTATGAGCGTTTATTTTCTTTTACATAATATTCAACTAGGGTCTCATGTTACAAATTAATGAACGACATAAATGTGTTGCTACTTAACGTTATAGTTTAATGAATTTACGAGGGGATAGTTTCAACACTTAAAATACTTTTATTCATTACAAATAAGTACACAATAATACTGCTAATGATGGCAATAATGTTTAATTTATAATTGATTATTTATAGAAAAGCTAATATTGTTTTCTGTGAGAAACCGCAACTCTTAGAAATACACACGTCTGTGGTTTCCCTCTAAGGATATCGGTCTGAGTAACTAACATCGCTTGACTAGTTTGTGCTCGGAGCTCATTTATCACGTCAAAGAAGTCAAAGAGAAATACGGTTTTATACCACTCTAAAAAATTACATTTTAAAACGAGCGTCTGTCGTCTGTGGTCTAGAAATAAGGAATCGTGTGTAAGCTCGTCCTCGAGGACCAGCTGTTGGTATTGAGTGGCTATTTCCCCTCTCTGAGGACAGCCCGTCCTCAAGCCCTCATCTCAAGACTACTCGGACCGGCTGGCTATACATAATGCATCTCGCCATAGCTATCTATTCATTGAAGTCGAGCATTGCTTAGAAGAGGGCTAAACACTTGAGACGATTGGATGAAGAGTCGACACTTTCCATATCGAGGCTGCGCATTAGACGACTGCGACTTCGACTCCTCGATAAGTATCGTTACTCGGTTCTGAAACCACGAGAACGGGTTACACGTGGCAACAGCGCTTACAAGGGGGGTACACAACCACATACACATCGGATACCATTATGTGGTTTGTTGCCACAGGTGCTTCACTAAGCTAGCGGCAACAATAATATACTAGTCGTATCAATAATATGAAGTTTTCTTGTTGCTTTAATAAAGAATAAACACATTAAACATACATTCACATGTTGTCATGTTTACAATCAGGAATGTAGGTTCACATTAAACCTACATTCCTAATTGTAAACATTTCGAGCTTGTTTTGATATGGAATAAATGAAGTGAATAAATAGTTAAATAATATTATTTAGCCATGGAAATAAATTGTAACAATATTATTAATGCTGATATAATAGTATTATTTACAAAGGTTGCCTAAACTAAACAATAATCGAATTTTTAATATTAGTTCACATGATGGCGAAACTATAGTCGCATGCAAACAAGAGTGAACCAATATTGGGTACAAGTCGCTGAGGTATCAAGTATAGGCAAACATATCACAATCCGTTTGTAGATTTCTGCACATTACTCGCAGTGCAACTCGGGTTTGTGATTAGCTGAGTCTAATCAGTCACTATGAGTGCAATACAGACACTTGGGAGGTGTCATATTTGCGAGGGACATTACACTTAATAAATTTTATAATGTCAGCTATTGGAAATCAGGTCTATATGAGTTAAGTTAAATTCAGTTCGGCGAAGGGTCTGGAGAATACAATTATTTTTATTACGACAAAGTCACGACATAAGTTTTCGAGCCGTATTTCAGTTACATTGGAAACGACAATAGTTGCAATTATATTGCTGATGTGGGGACATCAATTCTGCCAGGCCCAAGTGTGATATCAGTCTGCAGTTCTACGAGAAAACGTTCATAACTAATAATAGAAAAGTCAGACGCGGCAAGAATTCACTACCCGAATTACCCTACAGTGCTTCAACACGACTAAAGCGACCATAAGTTGATTTGTTACTTTCTGAGAAGCAGAGCAGAACTAGAAGTGCTTTGCAATCAAACTTAGTCCAACTTTATTCTTGGAGCAGTAAGTGCTTTGGAATATAGTTCATAGTTTACTAAATTATTTTATACCCCGCACTCACAGTGAAATCAAATAAAAGTAGATGGAACACAAATTTAGTTCTGTACTTTATGCCTCTAAATGTGTAATAATATTTGAGCGTTCTGACTCGTAAATGGAAACCTGGGGGAAGAGATGGATGAGATTTATGCCAGGTTAATGGAAATGGTGGAGGTGCCGGGTAACCGCTCATATTCCTAGAAGATTCATTACCGGTATTCTTATTTTTTTTAAACTTGGCCCCGTTTTCTGACTCATACGCAATAATAAGCGTGATTATACAACTGAATAAAGAAGCAATAGAACAAAAGTAATTAATATGAGTGTTTTATTTATTGTAACACGGAGTGTTTGTTCTATATAAGATTTTTAATCAATACGTATTCCAATAATGAACTAACAATAAATGCAGTTATAAAATGCAATTTAGTACAGTTTTTATCACGTTTAAAAATATACACCGAAAGAAAGTGTATTGCAGTGTGGCTAATACGATTTTCCCTCCCACATGAAAATAACGATCTACGTAGCTACAAATATTCTTCCTGTAAACTACGAGTTACATCGTGGCGAAGTCTTCCCCTCAATTTATCTGCGTCGTCGTAGCTCTAGATTTATTTTACCGCGATGCGATGGTTCTCTTTTTGTCCACCACTTCGCCCACTCAAGCGTGATGGACATTTCCGTACCTCTCCAAATGGAAGATGTCTCCTAGCCAGGACAGCACTGTCCAAATATCATCAAATCCAACCCACTCAATTTGGTATCCGTAGGAGAGCGAATGTAATTTAAACTTGTTCTATAACTTAGCTGTATCCCACCCCTGGGAAATTTGAAAAGGAACTACAATAAAAGTAATGGTGTGTCGATAAGTGCTGGGATTCCTATTTAATCAGTAAAATGTTGGTGATAAATTATAACAAAGAAGAAATTTTAGCAATCGTTCTAAGTTAATAGGTCTGATCCCAGTGTTATGCTTAGACCAGTAATTACTGGTCTAAGGTGTTATGAGGATTTTCAACACTAAACCACTTGCATATGTTCTTGTCTAGCAACAATATGGCATTGCTATTTGCTACCACTCCATTTTACACAGTTGGGTGTTTTGTTGTGAATTTACTGCATCTACAGTGCACAATGCAACCAAGTTATTCATTAAACTCGGAACAAAGCGTGGACAATATATTCTGAGAGTGTTATGTCGTTAGCTGTTATCAACTCTTACTCCTTACTCAGGTGGTAACTTTGTTATCAATAATCTAGCCCTCTAGAACCGGCAATGCATCCGGAAGGCTTACTTTGTGGCAATGTTTGTATCAAGTAACAAACAAAAAAAACAGAACTACCTAAACTGTACTTGCGAAAGTAAATTCATCCAAATATCCCTAGAGGCAAACATACGGCCCATTGTTTACACTTGAAACCATGTTAACTTTCTTCAACCAGTCATAACTTTATTAGAAATAAAATTCTGGCAAGGCAGGTTTGAAACGAAGATACAAAACCTACACCATTCAATCAAACATTGCTGACGTCATATGAACATTTAGTTGATAAGAGCCAAATAATCAAATGATAAATTTAGCGAACAAAAAGTAAGATGCATCGTAAATGAAGTATTTTCTATTACCCAGATCTAGGTTGGACATATTATGAAGATTTAGGATGGGTGATTACAAGCTCATCTGAAGAAGCACCAGTCAAGTGTTTACAGTTTCATAACCTTCACTAAATTATTTTAACTAACGTGGCATAATTATTAAACGATACATCGTTACTTGGCTACGAATAAGTACTCGATTAAATGATGTATAAAGTCTACAACGCGACGTGATGTACGCAGAATGGTTCTCTCGCCATGTCTACCGCGCCATCTTGTTTTCGGCTCCCACGGGACGTCAATGAACGGTGATGTATGTTATAAGTCAGCTTCAACTCCATGGGGTCTACGTATCACAAAGTGGCGTGGCACTTTATTCGCACATTTCTTCAACAACACATAAAACACGATCACTGTCTCATCTGGTGAACCACTGTCGCCTTAACACGAACATATCCGGACGTCATAATAACTTCGACGGACATTTTGTTTTGACTGTGTCATAAACTGTATTTTTCGAAGTAAATACATTTTTTTTGTTCACGATCATAAGAATTGAGTTGAGTGGACTTGACAACTACTGTATAGGTAGCAAGGAAATGAGGACATTTGATTACATTCTTAGAGCCGCTCTAAGATTAGATTATGTGCGGCTTGGTATTATTATTATTAATGTTATCTCATGCGAGAATGAAGCTCTCATAATATGCACATTAATAAAATATGTGTTGTATATATTTATATTGAAATGGACAGGTGTTTTTCCGAAGAATCTTTATCTAAAGGCTGGTCCACACAGATTTTTAAGACATACGATTTAAGGTTTAACGCGTAGTCGTAAAGTTGGATCATAGGAAACACGTACTGGCGTTCACACAAAGTTTTAGTTTTAAGACGTTGTTTTCATTGTTGTTTTTAAAACAACGTCTTAAAACCTTATGCATTATGTCTTCAAAATCTGTGTGGACCAGCCTTTATTGTTACCTAATTTAGTAAATAGCTTTTCCTATCTACTTGACTTGGTATAAACATAATATAACTAACTAAACATTGCTCGATTGAACTTGAACTAAGATCATCTATCTTTGTGTACTAGTTGTGTATATACACTTTAGAAAGAGCTCCATGTTGTTTATATGGTGTAAATCTTCCCGGTAAATGCTTATCTAGAGATTATGTTTAACGCAGCAGGGTTTAAGAATCCACATGGGTCTCGTACAAGATAGAAACGGCGCTTCCGATATAATTGGATGAGTGAACTACGCTTGGCGAAAAAAAAAAGAATTAACATTTGATAGGTTTGGGTGCGTTCTTTGTTTGTATTCGTGTTGCGTATATGTGGAAAATAATCAGCTGTCAGCTGGGTAGTTCACAGAGCTACTGTGGTTGAAAACACTTTCCATTACAATAAAAAACATGTGTATTCGCCAGTAAATTGATGACGTGATTTTTAAACATATGAAACTACTTTAGAATCAGAATTCCTACCCCCAACCTCTTCCACATTATATTCACCCAGATCAGATTATCCAGAGATGATTTTCATGTGATCAAATCTTCAGTTAAAAATGAATTACCCCACATCTTCTAGGTGGTTGTGCGGTGTTAAATATTCCGCCTGGGGATGAAAGAGAGACGATGAAGATATCTGGCTTTGACATGACCTCTGCAGTCAGTTCTGCCAACAGGAAACAGATTTAGAACGGAAATAAAAGAATCGTAGCTACGAGTTTGTTTTAAGTTCTTTCATGGAACTAAAGCTAAGGGAAGTTTGCGATGGTATTTGCGTGTCGGTGTAGACTCCATGTGAGCTGTCTTTGCACGCGAAGGCCAGTCAGCTTTCCACCGCAGCGTGGTTAGAAGATTCTTATAGGGGTAGATATTTCAGGCAAGGTCATCATAAGTCAATAGTTGATATACAATGAAATGTTGTATTGTTTGTTATAAACCTACAACGCACACAATGTAAGGACACATTGTTAGGACATATCACGATAAAGTTTCTCTGGGCTTGATGATGTAATATTGCCTGTTGTTCACATCCGATTCCATTGCGTCGTTGTGTCCCTGGGGACGCCATACGAGTACGACGAGGAGCAAAGATCTTGGAAGACTCTTTTGGGGAAACGGGGAATCCACTTAATAAAGTATGAGAAGAATTTACAACAATTTAGGTAAAAGCAAGAAGATCTGGAATTTTCTTAATTTGTTCCTCTGGGGTTAAAGCGGGATGACGGGGCGTCCTGCCGCAGTATGTTCTAATATTCCTGGGGTCACTGTCTATGTAGTATATACGAAGAGGGGTACTTGAAACTCAGACGCTCTCGCCGCGGTCATTCAAGTCATTATTTTCAATTCTAGGCGATCCTCGAGTGCTCTCTTTTTCTCTCTCTCTCTGCCATGCGCTCAATGTTTTAATGTACTTGGCACAAGTCGCTAGCTACAAGTTTTAAAGAGCAAGCTGGCTGGCTTGTTGTTGCTCGTTCCCAGTTAAGTCAATAATATGAAAGAATAAAGAAGTGCATATTATTTTAGCGAAACTCGTATAGACGGAACAACTTGTGCTCGGCCGACACTAGCGAGTGAAGTGACTATCGGGGTGATACTCAAAAGAAGAACTATCTCTCCCATTATTTAAAAAAAAATCACAAGCTGTTAAAACTATCGACCTTCTTTAAATTTGAGATTAATTAACTAATTACCAGATGGACATTTCCCTTGTACACATTCGCACGTCACATTTGGTAAAGATGAAACGTAGCTCAACCCGATCACCGCTAGGGGAATTGCATCTGTGCTCGCTACCAAGGAATCCCATGTTTATGTCAAAATTAATTTAAAATGCTTTAGAATCATCACAGAGTGAAACAAAATAATATATCGCCTACAAGAGAATGTATTGATTTTTCTAACAAATGTTTCTTTGTTGATTTGTATAGTCAGCAGGCGAGCCCCAATCTCAAATACCGATCGTTGATAAGTCACGAATCATTCGTGTATGACGACCGTATGGTAAGGTTCCTCCGTGGCAAGTGATGGAATAGCCAGATCATGGTATATCAAGATGTTGATATGTGATGATGATGTTGACCATGATGTTGTTCTAATGGTGAATGAACGGAAGTACATATAACATCCGCTGGAATTACTTGAGCAACTGATTACTGTTGTGAAGCAGTTGGTTGTTATTTCACTGTCTTATTACAACTCTAGTTTCAGTTATAATTCGGTCTCGACGCAATATACCCAACCAAATTATGGCTACGCTGTAAGATAGGCTACCTAAGATTCGCTTTATACAACCCCTTTATTGCGTTCGAAACATTATTTCTTTGTTTACATTGCTCACAGGCAAAACACACTTAATCTGTTCTTAGCAATTCGAAGCTTACTGCTGATTGCAGTTTACTTACTAAACACACTAAGCAGGAAGGAGTAGAGTAATATCCTTGAAAACGCAAAGGTATATATGTTCGTCGCTCACCGTAGGATTTCTCACTTCCCGCGATATTATTGGCCTCGCTCGCCTCGCCGGGGGGGCTGGGGGGGGGGGGGGGGAGGGGAGTTATATAGGGGATTTCCCGGCCGACAGAAGGTATTCAACCTCCCCTGTCCGCTTGGCCTTGGCGCGAGCACGACATCGCCTGACTCCATATTGCAGCCGCGAGCAGCTCAAGTCAACAGTCTCTCTGCACCGCTCACGGCTCACCTAGCCAATCAATGCGGAGAGATTGCCAACAACCCTCAAGCAACTTATTACATTCTTTAATAGATGGAACTATTTACAAGACTTAACTAAATAATAATAACTACAATCTGCTGACCCTGATACGAGTGCAACAATACTTATCCAGATGAGACAAACTTTATCGTGATTAGTTAAATCGTTTTATTGCTTGCAAGCTCTTATCCCTCCCGAAGTACGGAGTCTTACACTCCATCTCAAACTATCTGCTCTAAACCTAACATCAGCTAATGACGTAATTGTAAACCCCGTCTGTTTATCTTTTACGCAAATCTAACATCATAATCTAATTAAATGTTTCAGTCTAGTTAGTATGCTAATATACCAATTCTACTGTCAATTTACTTTAGTCACCTAGTTTATGTATCACGAGTAACTACATTACGGAAGTATTTTATTGACGTGGAGTCGTGGACCATATTATTATTTCTAATATAACCAACGGTGACTTTCGAGGCCGCGTAACAAGAAGCACATAATGAAATGATGAAATAGCCCCCACCAAAAATCAGTTATTGTAACTGAGTATTTAGGTAATCGATACATTTTTATTTTAGTTTATCACTAAATTTCACTTAATCTCTTCTTGCATGAGTTCTAGTCATCGTACACTCCACATACAGCCGCCGAAATTTATGAATCAAGACTAGGATATACAACTTCTTGAAGCTTACATGTATTATGCTCTTAGTCTTACCCTTGCTTTACTTCTGACGGCTGGTATAGTCGAGTAGAGACCATTTCCCCCATGTATTGTACACCTTTGCTCAGTAATCCGCCATTGATTTCAGAATGACAGTTTGTTTCAAAACTGTTATCGATTTGGAGCTTAATAATAAATATTTCGGTGGCGAAATAGCTTTCGCATCGCGCCTGGTACCCCCCTCCCCCCTTCCACATACCTTTCACCCGCAACAAGCAGAGCTCTTAATCCAATCACGTCATAATGGACTTGATACAAATAGACGGATGTAGAACCCAATGACCTCAGAGGTGGAATCCATAGTCACGTGAAATAGAAAATATAATTCCAATATTCTGCGAGCGTTTGCTTGCCTCGTTTGTAAATATGTGGCAAATATTAGAGAAACAGAATTAACAGCTGATACATAGTTGTCCCAAGACTACCTTACACATGCTTTCGTCACAGGCGACTGGTTCGTAGCCAATCAGCGATCGGTAATGGCGCTGGTGGGTCTCGGGCGGTTCGCTGGTTGGCTACGACTGCCCCGGATGTGACGAAAACAGGTGTAAAGTAATCTTGGGTCCACTATATTCAGTTTTAAAAGATATATGTTATGGCGAGGACATTCGTGTGATTTGTAAGCGAGTCACTCTTTGATTCTAATGAAGCACGTTTTTAATTATTTCCACGTACATCAGACGAACACGAACCATACAAAATAATGCTGGATCGTTGTTTATAACGATTAACGAAATTTAAAGTATTTCATTGTTAGAGCTCTAATGTTATACCAGACTTGTAGAATCTGTGTGTGTGGCATTGTCTGCAAGTTCTAACGAGTTGGACAGAGGCCAGGTTTTAACAGAAGCCTGGATATCAATATGCAAGCTGCGTAACGAATGAGGAAATACACCTCGAATCTGAACTCACGTCTGTCACAAGTCCAAATGGTAGGCCTACTATGTTGTACAATACAACAACAACAACACTTCGAATATATTCCTGTAGAGGTAGTCACAACGCGAATGAGATGGACATGCGAGGGGAAGACTTAAGTATCTGTGGCGTTAGTTGCTGTTAGCCGATAGAGTCCAGATATTTTTAGTTTGACATAGTTTGAAGCTCCACCCTCTAGTTATGTGACCATGAGCACCACCCAGCACAATAAATATAACTCTTTATAAATAATATAGATGAAAGTGTGAATAAAATATATGAAATGATTGTCGGGTTGTCACGGGGGTAAGGGGTGGTCACATAGCGATGGAGGAGAGCAGCAGGGGAGGGTAAAACTAAGAAAATTTCAAGTCTAATAGATAAAATGTGACCCAACCGGGAATGGAGCTCGGTATCTCCATCCTTTTCTTTAAAGCAAGATGTGTTTTTACAGCGTAAATACATAACATTGGTTTAAAGAAGTTTTTCTTATATATTCGCAAAGTTCGGTAATTTTCTGATGATTAACTCAAGAAAAGACTATGAAGTCTCTAGCGGAAATAATTCTAATGTCTTATTCCGGCTGCGGCTTGACCCACTCTTGTACACTTCTCAAGTCCACCAGCGTTTCACTTTAGCTAACACGATTACCAAGAGCGACTTTGGTATGCCCAGAATAATTGAAATAGCACACGGGAGACTTCGAAATACACTACCGGTAATATTTCCATGACATTGGTCTTTTAGGGCGTGGTTTCATTATATTTCTCTAACCACGCCCTTACTGAGTTTAATGAGAAGTTTCAAACAGTCAGTTTAGTTGAACCCACTGTTTTGTACGGTTCTTCGTTTAACTTGCTCAAACTTAACGCGGGTGTCCGCAGTGTTTTCTTAGCAGTGTAATTCGGGTTCTGCAGTCTGAGTATTAATTATTTAAGCGAACACAGTCGTGAAACATCTATTATGCTAGACTATCCACTTACTTTCAACTTATGTCAACCAAGTAATTAACTTCTTTGTCAAGTTATCTTTGGGCGAAATGACAGCCGGTATCTGAGTCGTAGCATTTGAGTGAGTTATTACGAAAGGTTCATCAACTGTCTTTTAAAAGACATCGGAGAGACTGATGAATAAATCTAAATGGGCGTTAATTAATTTTAGACCCTACGCTGAAAAACTCTCTGCACGTTTTAAAACTGTCAGATTTATTGTATATCAAAATGTTGTGGAGCATGTGTTCGTAGATACAGTGAATGCTATTCATATTTTTTCGGGTAATCCACGAATTTATTCTTTTGAAAAAAATGAATAGAATGGCCAAGGGATATTTTTGAATGCTTGACTATTTTGCAAATTTTTTAAATTATAAAACAAAGTTTCAACTATCATTAAATGGCATGTATTGAAACATTAATAATCCAAGCTTTTTCTGTACTTACCTGGTTCAAAATAAATTTAAGTAGTCATTCTGACACATCACAAACAAAAATATATCTGATGCCTGCCTGGTAAACAACCATTCATTATTTAAATTGTCTTTAAAAAAAAAAATCAAAATGAGTAAATTTTTAATCAACTAAATTAACCAAACCATGTCATATTGAAGGCGCAAATATCCACGTCCACGGTTTACTACAGTGCACGACTAATCAAGCTAAAGGCGTCGCTTCCGGCAGTGAGGGACATCCTTCACATTGTAACTAAACCACTATGACAAATGAAATGTGTTTCATTGTAGATTGCAGCCTCGCTCTGCAAGGACTTCATATAACATAACATCTATAACTAGGTTTCAGTTTCGGGATTATCCATCATACGGCAGCGGACTGCCACAGTCTTTCCCATAAGAAGAAGAAAAATAATAAACCTATTTCACTTGGAGCAACTATGTAGCTTGAGGGCTCCACCGTCTGGGTATATTATGTCGGGTTCGTTATTCGTGACGGGTTGACTGAGGGGGAGGAGGATTGTTTGATCTCTGAAGAACTCTTGAACTCCTGAGGGAGGTTATTAGAGGACTTTGTCGTCACGTTTGCCTGGGTCTCATTGTGTGGGGCCGCGATCTGTTGACCCTGGGGCTAAGTTAATCGGGGTCGAAGCTTGGCCATCGGGGCCTCTGAGCTCACTTTATTATCTCCTGTAATCCGTGATCGCCTCGTCTACTGTAAACCAGTTTCAAAGTATTGTTTACGACCTCTTGGGGAAGTGGAAACAGTTTTGATTGTGACAGAAGAGCCGACGAAACTTTTAAAACAAAAACATGAGTATTTTAAAAACTAGATAAAAACGAACAAAAATACTGCATTGAAAATAAAAGAGATCGCGTGCAACAGTGCAAGAGATGGCATTCGAGAGAACAGCTTAGCCTCTTCATGTATGTGATATTCATTCGCACATAATTAAATACTTATACAACGGTTGAAATTAGGGTTGCCAACTATTGAATGTGGAAATACGGGAACTTTGAAATTGACGTTAAATCCTGAGTTGAATAGGTTGCGGGTCGGAGCCACCAAAGGCAAAACAAAATTTTTGGTGCTATAATAGAGCCCAGAAAATTAATTTAAGAGATTTAATATTCATTTTAAAGGTATACATTTTCTCATGGAATTAATGTCTAGGCCTAATGTGGAAACAGGAATGGCTGAGTGGGTAAACCGAATCAAATAAATTATAGTTACAGTACAATCAGATCCAAAATACAATCATAATTTACCAGTCTTCCACAAAATACTATAGCAATCATTACCGATATTGTTCTCATATCTATCTTTGGTTACTCGTATGTAGTTAGCTTTTATTATAATTATTTATTATTATTACTTTTATCATCATATATTATATTCTTATAAATGTATAGAAACTATGTTACTAAACATAAATACTGAATTATATAAATATAATTAAATAATAATAATAATAATCAGTATGACCTAGAGTCTACCTCGTAAAATAGGCATAATTTAGTCTTAAAATTATTTAGTATGTAACTCTGTGCCACACTCAAGAGCTATCTTCGTGGCACAGTATATTATTTGTTCAAATCATTCTTACAAAAAAATGAATGTCATGTACCAATGTAAAAAAGTGAACAAATAATAATAAATAAAATAAATAAAAAAATAAAATGTAACTGTTTTGGTTGTTACTTTTTATATTTGTCAAGCGATTTTGCATCACGCAGCATTTTTCTATCTTCTTTTTCAAATTTATAAAATTCTCGACATAGTAGAGGAGCAAAAGGTATCTCGTGCGCCTTTCGTGGAAGAGTATTGCGGTAAACGGTATTCTGTTACGGCATACCATACAAGTATTTTGCACCTACCTGGCAGATCCTGGCACGCTGCAGAGGGCGCCAGGAGCGTCGTGACGTCATAGACACGTTTTAATTAATTACTTTTGAACGGTTTATGTCACAGAAAATATCAAGATGACAATTTTATGATGTCATACTAGATGAGCATTTATAACCTATCTGCCACATTCTGGCGGACTGCAGAGGGCGCCAGGAGCGTCGTGACGTCATATACACGTTTGAACTAATAACGTTTGAACGGTTCATGTCACAGAAAATATGTAGGGTACACTTCTTCTATAAAATACTATACGAGTATTTTGCACCTACCTGGCACATCCTGGCACGCTGAAGAGGGCGCCAGGAGCGTCATGACGTCATAAACACGTTTTAATTAATAACGTTTGAACGGTTCATGTCACAGAAAATGTCAACGGAACAATTCTATGACGAAATATTATTTGAGTATTTTGCATTTACTTGGCACATCGTGGTACGCTGCAGAGGGCGCCAGGAGCGTCGTGACGTCATACACTTTTTCATTAATAACTTTTGAACGGTTCATATCACAGAAAATATCAAGAAAACAATATTATAGAGAATTAAAATACAAATCGATTGATATGTACCAATAGGGTAATCATGTAATATTTAAGAGAGAAATTGCTAACAAATAATAATAATTAGATGTGTATATGAAATGCAGGGCATCCCTCATCGTAATATCTATTTATTACTATTTCGGAGTTATAATTATATCACTGTGAAGGACTTAATAATCGTAGTCATCCCAACATACCCATGGGTATCTGTTGTTTAACAATAATAATAATTATTATTATTGTATACTAGTTACTATTCATAGACTGATTAGTAAAACTCACGTTTGCTAGAAGTTCTCTTCATCTTCATCATCGTCGTCTTCATCCTCATCTCCCGTGTTGTCGGTATTTAAGCACTCTTGTTCCTCGTCTTCAGTAGAACAGCCACAAAGCTCGGTGCACCTCATGTTATTTGCTTTGCAGCTGCATCTTGACGCACACCTTGATTTTAAGCAGTTGCATTTAACTAGTTGAATGACGGCAGCCGGTGCAGGTTTGAGGGTTATCATGACTGCCACATACTCGTTGCTCTCAAGTAGCCATCCGTAGTCTTCGGGTAATAAGTTGATAGGGTTGGCAACCTGGTCATTATGCCACACCCAGCATTGATGGTGAGCACCTAGTATGGCTTGGAGATGCGGCTTTGCTGGGTGGAAGCTTTTGGTGGGTGCTTGGCAAGACTTTTTGTGAAACATGCGCCATCGAAGGTCAGACACTGATCTCAGTTTAGTGAATGGACAGTACAGTTTGCAAACAAACTTCTCTAGACCACTTATCACGGAGTCTTTTAGAGCAACAGTTTAACCTAGTTCTTTAAATGCTGAAAATATTTCTAATCAAATAATCAAATATCATTACGATATTTTCTGTGTTACCATGCAATAATATTGACACACCAAATATGGCTTATTCAACCGAAACTATAGCAATTGAACTAAACGTATTTTAATCGGATTTGTGGATTACAACAGCATTAAGCAAACATACATTATTGAATACTGTAACAACGTTATTGTTTGGAATGAAAACCATATACATTTATATTATTATATATGTTATTGATACACGTTCACTATATTTTCGTTAGAACATCCCCAAAAGATAGCAAGTTTGTTTTTATGATGTAGATGGTCCTATACTGTTGCAGTTCATTATCCTCTTTAAATATAATGTTACATTTAAAAAACCTATAAGTTTATCGCAGTCAGTACAATAACGACGTCGACGATTTTTGCTTGTTAGAACTACTCTACAGCTTCTGCATGTCTCGTTTTAGATGCAGATTATCCCGTGTTATAGTTAAGTTCCACTACACTGACACGGACTCTTTGCAATCCCTTTTTATTTGCGCACGTGGAACAACGGTACTGCATAGAGTAACAGTAACTGCTCCAATTAGCACCCTTGTAAAACAAACAACGAAGCACGTCTACAACAATACTCGTGTTCAAAGTGACACAGCATCCATTCTCACCCCCCTCAAGCTGAGAACATAGCCAGAAGGAGATGAAATAGCCGTTCGTGTGAGGCTCATGTATTCCCGCTGTACCTAGATGTAAAACATTGTTTACAAGTGCTGGTTCCTTCATTCAACCCTATCCTTATTAAGCTGCTTTAAACGTGCAGAGTTTTGCAGTCGAAAGCAGGTGCTACGGGTAACTTCCAGTGGTGTAATTACCATCCAGCCACGTAAGATCAAAGCGCAGCAAAGCTCAATTAATTAATTAATTAATTATATATTATAGTCAGTGAAACCAGTATGGTACCACTACTATGACAAGAAAACGTGTTTTTAAAATCAAACTACTCCAAACGATAGTTCTACTACTTTCTGTCATTTATTGTAAATTATGCATGAATGCAGTTTATGTTGTATTTGTATTGGTTACATGTGTGGTTAAACAACAGCTACCGTATTTCCTTGTGTTCGGTAAAATATCATGCCCTCCCCTTTGTCTTGGTATTCAGACTGATGTAGCTCGCGAAAATGCCAGTTTAACATAACACAGCCGCTTCAGTTTTCGATTCAATTAAGTTGATATCCTTTCTGTCTTCCTCCTTTGCCAGATACTTCGTTTCAATTAGTCGTTTGAAACACAACATAATTTGCATTGGCTGTTTCTGTCAGAGTCGTTCTATAGATGTTCTTTTTGTTTGTCACGCTTCTAGTTAACCCTCTAATTTATTACAATTGAAGTATTACAAAGATTTCTCTTAGATGCATATTGATAAAATAAACCTTTACGGACGTCTCTGTGATCAATTATTGTTAATTGTCGCTATCCTGTCACCACTTGGCGTATCATGATTAATTACTCTTGAAAGTCTTGAACAAAATGTTAATAAGTGATTTAGGGAGATAGAAAATTACCTGATAAATAACTCAATGTAATGTATGGATTATTGTTTTGTTTTTGTTGCATGTTTTTTCTTGTCCTTTGTTTGAGTGTTGCAAGGGTGAAACAAGTTATGTATTTAGAAATAATTTTAGAAATTATATCTGATAGTGAATCATGCAAACTGTTCTCAATTTGGTTTCGTTGGCTTCGTAGAGTTTGAATCTCCGCCTAACAATGTGGGGCATCCTGGAGAGTTTTAGCATAATTCCATTTTCAATATATACATTACATAAATTGAGTAGTTTTGGTTTATACTGGATTTATTCATATTTTTGCTTGAGTTTCTTTTGAATTTTCCTTTGAATAAATATCAGTTTGATAATATCTGTGTGGCGTGTTTGTTCTCTCTATCATGTACGTACTCCTACCTCCAACGCGGTGAGTCTCGCGTTCAATCTTTTCCAGGTCACCGATATCTTAATGTAAATACATGTGTATTTACCTACCTACTCAGTTTAGGTGGGGTACAAAACTTTACAGCATTTATTATGTTTCGTTGCTACACCGGCTGCAAAGTTACCGTTTACATATTATGTAACAAATTTATTGACAAAATACTAACATATGTCTATGTTTACAACAATGACGTTAGCGGCGCATTAATGCAATTATGTTAGTAAAATGCATTATTATTGTTATTATTAGTAATGCATTAATTAATGTTGGGTATAAAACTGTGGTGTTGTACGCATCGAAATAGAAACCAATGTAGAGTTATTCAAAACTCTGCGAGTCTGCTGAAAAATTGCCAACCTACGAAATAGAAAAGCTGATACGCGATCGCGCCCGGCTTTCACAAGTCCATCTGCTTCGCGCCCGCTCTTCCACGCCCGCTAAAAATTGGCATTCCACGAATATGATGGAAGTAGGGGAGACGTTTTGCATACCAATATTTGAGTTTAGATCCGCGCATTTTTAACGTCCGCCCTCTTGACTATAAAAAACGTATTAAGCGTGTCCGCGCGGCGCCAGACTGCCGCTTTAGCCGGGCAGGATGACCGTTAACAACGCGACCCTCTAAATCGCCGCTCACGAAGGGACCTCCTGTAAATCCCGCGCACAAAGCCTCATGAAGTTTAAATTACCAGGAAATTGCTCAAGAATTAAATTTTCAACAAACACCTTTATTTGAAATGAAATATTAGCGTCATCTGGCAAAAGTATAACTTTCCAGCACCACCCAAAATGGAAACAATAAATCTCACTAGACGACTAATTCTCTAGAGAGACCAGTCTTAACAAAAGGCGGAGAAATATGAAATGATAGCAACCACTTTCGCTCTGCCTCTTGCAGCAATAATTAATGTTTCAGCTCATTCTGATTTGTTGATGCGTGTGACGTGTTTTAATTTACCGTTCAAACGGGGCCGCTTATTTCCTAACGAAGCTGTCTAGAAACTTGGATGTTTTATTTAGAACTTGAGCTTCATTATTATCCGACCTATGTTGGAAATGAATTTCTATGCAACGTGGTTGATTCATACAACGTTGATAAATGAGCAAGAGTAGCTCGGTGGCTAGACATAAAGCGGAACGATGTTTTAGATTAAATTTGTGTCACTTGTTTAAAATGCTTCCGTATACATAGTATCCCTACGTGTACGACCCCCTGTATAAACTGTGTTAGTGAACAAGCGAGTCATTACTTAGGTTGGAATACGCCCACACATAAACACCAAACATACAAGGCTTACAGTGCAGGCGCATGGATTCATCGTCATAATCATACACTCACCTTCTTGATTAGAATCGTTCCCAAAATATAAAAACTAAATCCCAAATATCATCATTATCATCATGAACAGAAAGGAGTTGTTAGTCCATAGTGCAAAGTACAATAGGAAAATACTCCATTAAACGTGGGTTATTGTTGTTTATTTACAAGTACATATTGACAATACGAGAGGCTCCCATAAGTAAATATATAAATACATAAAACGAAGATGGATTATTGTTGTTCTCCCACTCAGTCACAAGAACTGATCTTCAGTTCGTGGAAACCCATGGTGATGTATGAAGCGCGCTATTTTTATGTAGACTATTGGGAATAGGAAATGTCCAAGTTAATATATATGGACAGAAAGAACCAGTGGTGCGTAGAAATATCAGGAAGATAGTCTCAAGGTTTGACGCTACTGTTCAACATGATGCAATAGAGGGTAGGTATTATTATTCAGGGGTTTTAAGGTACTAATAACATCTTATTATGTTTTTCCGATCAGACGTTGGTTTTGTTGTAAGGCATATATTTATTTTGGTAGTAATAGTTGAATAGAAATTAAAGAAATGTCAGTTTTTGGTGGAGGTGCCGGGTTTAAATTCAGACTACGCTCTCATCCAATAGTTTGCTTCGCTCGCGCTTTTCATCGCCCACCTCGGCTACATTGTTTAGACGTTATGTTATGTGGAATACGGGATGAGTTTTCGTTCAATCCAATTGCCTTTATAGTCATTATACAGATCATACTCAAAGCTTACATCTGAGTTATGTTCGTACGGCGAGATATACCTCCATGCAATATGGGGATACAAGCATGGAATAAAAGTAATTCACTTAAGTAGAACACAAGTTTAACTCCCAGTGGAGCAGCTTTTGACGGAGTAGCTGCGTAGTTTCTTCCTTGTACACTATAACTTATTTACTATCAAAATGATAATTCGTTTATAAAATAGGCAGGTGTGCATATATTGGTATAACTAAGCAAGTTGTTCTAGGATCGGACTACTTGTTAGGTTTCGTGATAACCTCCCCCCCCCCCCGGGAGACTGTTATAGTGAGCACTTTGATCTTGTGTTACATTATTATTATGTATTTACTTGTTTTGAGACTATACTCATATGTAACACACCTTACGAAGCAGATATAACACAAGTTATTCAAAGCGTGGTAGATGAGTATGATATACACACGCCTACATTTTCATAGCCGTGCAAAATAAATTTAGCTCTATGGCAATAATTCTTTATGAAACTAGACGTTAAATAAAGATGTAAATTGTTTTAAATATAATTACACACATTGTATTAATGAGATGAATCAAAACATTTGTAAGTCCAAATTAGTATCTCAGGGTCACGAAAGTGAATGAAATTAGAGCAACCTTGACATATTTGTTGGAGTAAAGTGAAAGCAGCAAGAATAAGTAGGAATATAAACAGAACAAATGCTACACAACTTATGCATAAAACAATCAAAGGGAATCAATAAATCAGAGTGCCGTGTGTTTTGTGTCCACAAACTTTTAGTTCAGAATCATTCCAATCATCTATTAGTCGAACTCTTTTCATTCATTACTGTCACATGAGCGTGTTATGTATTATCTAAACATGTGTGATGTATATTTGTTCGGGTTCCGTTCAACCGTTGACAATCGGATTATAGTCTGTGTGTGTACATATCGTATGGACTTGTCAAACACTAAGTGGAAACACCAACTCAGTTATAAACCAAAGCATGTTACAATGATATTACCGAGCGAACACTAATGAGAGTTGGTTTCTGTCTATATTATCGCAAGAAGTCTCGTCAACATAATTGCTGTCAAGAAGAAACAACTGAACCGACGTAGTTAATATGTGAGGTAGCTCGAAGTAATATATTACAATTACGGTGTTGTGAATATAACATCATGCAATAAACAAGCTTAAACATGTTCAGTGACTAATTGATCCTTGTTGATTGACATACGGTATTAAAAAATAATAATATGCATTGTATTGAATGAAATGAATTATGAATAAAGTATGGAAAGCCTCACTAGTCTACTGCCAATAATTTATAAAGTACATGAACAGAAGGGTCACCGAAAACAATGTTTATTTTGTTATAGAAAAAAAAAATATTTTTAGCTATAGCTCTAAAATAATAAGTACTTTTAGTCTCAGTTATAAAATTAGGGATGCTTAATTTAAATTTTTATTGATGCAGGATGCAAATAGTACAAATTATAGCCTGGTTTGTTATCATACATATTTTGATTTTAAAACCAATTGAATTCCAAGAGTATTAACATGTTGACACTGCCGTGAATAATATTCATGCTGTGTGATTTAACCTGCAATAATTCACTTTGATAATTTGGGTTATATTTCATAATATATTGAAATTACTTCGTGATTGCAATGTGGGTTTGAAACGAGATTAGCCAGGCACTGAAATAGTGTTTGTCCCAAGAGGAAACCGTAATACTTGTGTCATCACGAATATTGCTGCAGCTGTCAATTACAATGACAATTAATTTTTATTGAAAGGTAATTGTATTCCAGCCGATAAACAATTAGGATAGTTACATCACCATCCAGCAATATGTCACCCTAAGCAAGTGAGCGTCACACTCGCCTCTCTGCATACGTAGATGATCTACCAGACAAAGCTCGTAAGTCTTTCTAAATGAGTTACGCGTCTCTGTTCGGAATAGTAATATTGGTGATCGTATTAGCTGGCTGTGTAAAGTGATCTTCGTCTGTCTTCTTTATATCTCGTTTACGTGTGAACACCTACTTTGCAAGACTAATGTACTTTTCCAATTACTTACGTCTTCCGAAGTCTTCCTACATAACTTCCCAGTCACGTACGGCCGGTTAGGTAATTCATCTATCTCCCAGATGCATCCGTCTATGTTCCTTACTCCCAACTTGCAAGTACTTACTTACTTCTAGGAGGTATTGAGTCTTAGCGGTTGTGAAGGGGAGGGGGGGGGGGGGGATTTGTTCACTTTAACGAAGCTCATTCGGGCTTTACTAAAGTGACTTCACTAAATGCACTAGTACATGGGATACAGTGCTCTTAAATAGGCACATTTAGGATGATTTTATATGTTTTGAGGGACGATCGAGAACAGACATTTTTCATTCCTTGTTTGCGTCTGTTTCATAATCGTTTGCTGTAGTTTGGAAAATAACGATTGAAATTGGAAAATGAGAACAATAAATGAAGTGAATATTTCAAATATAATGCTGGTTAAGGTATAGAAAGCTATAGAAAGTAGAAATAACGCAGTTTTGAAACAAGGGTTTACAGTATTAGCTAGAAGCCTCGGTATAATATGTGGTGCAAGTACGGGCCAGACACTGGGAGGAGAAAAATGAATTAAACATTCTATTACACTTCCCCAAGCTCTCATATATAACGTTGAAATCAGAATCTTCCTGAGGGGCTCTCATTGGTTTCCACCCCCATAGTGTTTCACGCTCCATAAGGCCCATATATTACCTGCTTCACACCGGGTCCAATACTTACTGAATCGAACCGATAAATATTACATTCTCCTCTTTTTCTAACCTTTCAACAAAACTGTCAAAAAATCAATTTTCGCGATCGATAAAAATGATTAACTTTTTCGTTCAAGAGTAAAATTCATATTTTTATTTTTGTTTGAAACCATTTTATGTGTGGCTTCAGATTCTTTAGATATGGAAATGGAAACTACGAGAAAATGTATACCTGCTTGAGTTATGATGCCCTACTTAGTCCTTAGGAAACCAGGAAAGTTAGATCATATGTGGAGGAAACTTACTGCCCGCTAAAAACAGCCAAGCCATTTTCCGAGGTGCAGTTTTCAGGTGTAGACGGAACTTTAGTGAATATTAAATAATAAATAATCACGTATTAGTTGTAACTACAGACCGGTTTCATTGATAAAACTCCCTTCAATCCATCACCGCGCATATCAACGATAGTACTTGAACATTGATACTAGTGCAAGTGAGTGTATTATTTGCAAGTCACAGATAAGAGTATGGAAATCCCGATTAAGTGTTTATCAAAATATTTCCAAGTCTTGGATTTACAATGTTTTGATAACTATTTATCCTCCAGATAAAGCTTTCCGTAATAAAAACCAATACAAAAATCGTCATTAAGTTGTTTTAAAGATTAATATGTATGTATAGGAACATATCTAGTTATCACAACTGAAGTCATATTACCAATGTGTACAGTACTTTATTTCACCTACTTGGGGGAGACTAAAGCTTACAATAAAATCAAATTATTACTTCCTGTATAAGCGATAGGGATAAGGCGCGAGAAAACTACCAATGCCATTTCATCCTTCCAATACGGAATGGAAGAACATGTTGCAATTTGTTTCACTAGTACGATAAATCCACTGACATCGCAATTATCATCTATATGGCTTCCATAGTATAATAAATCAATCACCGCCAAATCATTATTATTATCATTAAATCGTGATTATTAGTAACGACGCCACAGTTTCAACGAGAGGATATGTTTTACGTTCGAATTAACGAATTAGTGATTGAACGACACGGCAGCTTTTGTAACAACTGCGGTTTACTGGTGTGGTACCAGAATAGTACTATCGCGTATGGATAATGCACTGTGTACAAGGCTATGAATATGATATTGCTCTCTACAGTTGGGGCTAGAGAAGTAATCGTGAATGCTTCTGTTATCAAACCGGCAGTAAATGATTGTAAGCTAATCTGTTTAGTCACTGTCGTTAAATATGATGTCATCATTTTTAGCGGCGCTTTGCGATGCAGCTCGATAGAGTGGCTCTATGTTGCTACACGCATAGAGCGTTCCAATGAAAATTCTAATTAATGCGATCGTTACGGTTGAAATGACAGACTACATTTAGAGTGATTTATTTCCGTTGTTGTGTATGTATTAGTAGAGATCACAAACCAACATACACTCCTGTGGCTGTGTGTATGAGTGTGCAAATCAAACATGTGGGTCTATAAGTGCAGGTAAAACATTTTCATTTTAACAAATCTTTTTCAAATACTCGTTGCAAGCTAATAAGACGCTGTTAACAAAGAAAGGTGTGGACCTTTAAAAATTGTTTTAAGATCAGTTATACTCAAGAGAGTGATAGTTATGCACTGGTTTTCTATGTCAAACGATCCAGACTTACATTTGGGATTGAATGAAAATTGATATAGTTTAGTGCATATCTACTTGAATGGGTTTTGCTGACAATGTCATGTTATTCGTTACAAGATGGCAGATGCCAAATATAAACGTAGAACCGAATTAAAAAATAACACAACCACAGGTGGTTGTATTCTAGTTAGGAAGTTAATTGTGTGCAGTGCCCCGAAAATTAATTCAACGGTTTGCGTAATTTCTACACTGGAAAATGATTAACATTAGTTTTAATTGTACATTGTAGAAGTCTATTAAAATGTGAAGCTAGGTAGAAAATCATAAATACCTAACACAATCACATGAACAGCCTATTTCTACGTCATTGTACCGAACCCACTCTCAACACTATTGCTGCTAAGCCTGGTATTCATATGGAGCATGTCTTATAATCACTTGAACACATCTGTGTTGTGAAGTAGTATACGTGTAGAGTTGTGATAACACCGCAAGAACGCCGCTTATTGCTGCTATAAAAACCGAAACTAGGTCACGACATGAGATCTTCTCAAAGGAGTAGGGTGACATTAAAGACGGGTGTTATCTCAAGCATGGAAGCAAGAACCATTTTTGTATCGTATTAAGGTTCTTAAGTAGTAAGCGCTTGCGTTACGGCGTAGTTATACATCCATTAGCTTTTCAAACAGATTTTTGAAAGAAGCAAACAATGTGAATTTATCGTAATGTGGCAAATGTCTCTGTGACATAGGAGATCGGTGTTAGAACTTCTCCATCCTCCGCAGTGGTATGCATGCTTAGGTCTTATTTATATTATTATCACCATTTTTAATTTTATAATTGTAATGCCAAAGATTATCCACTAGGTGTCATTTTTTTGTAGTGTAATGTCTGGTGGTATTATGGTCGGTTCACAAGCTCTTACGCTGACGTAAGACATACGTAGCGTAATACGTAAGGGTAATCCACGTAAGACGTGGAACTCACCGTAATGCTGGGTTCACAAGCCTTTACGCTGGAGTTATAAATACGCGTAAGAGAAAAATATAAATTAATCCATTCGAAAACGGGAGGAGTCCCGTAAGACGTTACGTATCCTGATTAGTCAATGACTTCAGGCTTGTGAACCCAACATTAGTCTTATACGACTCAATTCGACTGATCGACTCGACTGATCGATCTATCGAATCGGCTGATTCATTGTATGATCAGTGAATGATGGTGACGACCATACACCAACACATAGTTTGCTCTTAACAGGTTCAGTTGTCTATAGAAGACCCATTAGAAAGAATGGCACAACTTTCACCAGCTGTGTCATCATTAACTAGAACTGCTGAGAAGTCAACCTCGCTAGACAAACTTCGAAATCTCCGCTCCGAAACCAAATAAAAAATCAAGTTTCGAATGAAACTGATCATGTCACCTATTTTCTGGAACGAGTCGTCTATACGACTTGAGTAGTGTTAATTGGTAAACCGGACAAGTTTACACGATCGCCGCTGGAGCTCTGAACAGCCGCATCGCACGCCAGCAATCAACGGCGGCTGTGTCCGGAACTAAGGATCAATCGCATTGTTGCGGATTGCTGCCACAGCAATGCGATGAGATGCATTCCTATTCGAATCCAAGTACTGGAAGCGATTCGGATGTTTGTAATATAAGCTGTAACGTAACTCTCACAGCTGTGTACAGTCAGAGAGGTATTTATTGGTCTCTGCTCACTCCGACAGACAACATTCATTGCTTCATTCTGTCTTCTTACGCATTGGACAACTTTTCATGTTCCTGGATGATTATTGCTAAATTATATCGCCATACAAAAGGGATGAAATTACACCTTGTGTACTAAGTAGTTATTTAATACAAAATTGTTTTATTTTAATTATGGAAACATTTATATATACACTTACTAAAGAGATATTGTTTGTAATACAAAACACATCTGTTAGTTTTTGTAATAACTATGATTCATAATGTTTCATAAAGATACGTCCCGTCCCATTGCATCGCACAAATACTCAGGACTAATACACCTCCTGTCACCGAAACAGTTCCTAAATTTCTCTGACTTATGTCTTCTAATGATTAATAATGGGTATAAAGTATAACTAACACTATTTTTTTAATTAATAGCCTCCTTTATTAACCGCATTGGCAATCAATATATTGCAGTCACGTTAGTTCATTTCGAAAGCAGCTTAGTTCCAACAATAAATTTCTTACTGTCGTAAATTATAATCCGATGATATATTTGAAATTTCAGAATTGTAGCCACGTTATTTCGTAAGGGTAAACACGGTTTTTTTAACAGCTAGTATTAACTAAATCAATTCAAAAAGTGGAAATTCCGTTGCAAGTTAAAATAAGCAATTAATTTGAAACTCAATTTGTAAATCTCTTCTTTCATTTGTTCTTATTATAAACCACCTTAAAATTGAAAGCTAAAAATAAGACTTGTTCGTAAGCAAAGTGTGTTCCAGTATACTGAAGCGAAGTGACAAACCCTATTTAAACCTCCGTTTCATCCCTAATTTAAACTAAGGTGAGGCACCTTGTATACCTTGATTATTCGGTCGATTAATATCAAACCCGATACAATTCCGACATAAATTTCCTCTCAAAATGAACATGATATGCTATTACAAATCGTCGTTTCAAGTAGAAAATAATTAAATTAAATTCTTAAGTTCAAACGTGTTCAGTTTTTGTATCTCACGAAAAAAGATCGGGCTGTTGAATTTGACTGACCCACTATCGTATCGTTCGTTTGAACAATTGGCGTTACTAACATCTGAGTAGTGTGATGAAAAGGTTGGACAAGGGAAAAATGACTTAATTCGCCTTCGAAGATTTTTACAATGTTTTGAGGTCGACGTGAAAATAGTCGACATCTCAATGTGGTATCGATCATTTGACTGCAATCGATACCCGGCGCCTCCACCAACTGTCATTTTGCGACTGAGATATTCGTTATTCACTTCCATCGCTGAGCAACCTAGTTCAAGCATCGCAGAACATATTGGCCTCGTACAGAGATATCTCAGTTATAATGTGAAGACCACGTGATGCGTCTAGACGAGACATCTTTGGTCACGTGATACAACACTTGACCAATGCAAGCACAAATTGTAAATCAGTTTTTTAACTGAATAGGATAGACATTAAATAAATAAACAAATAAACTGAAGGACAAAGCACAGCACTGCAAATATATCATAAATACTTGAGACTGGTTACTGTTCAGCAGTTCAAATAAATACCGTTGAAAACTTTGAAACACAAAGAGAAGCGTAATTCGAACGTGTTTGTACAAAGTCAACGGTCTCGTATATAAACATATTGACTTTTATAAGTATGAAGCACGAGTCCAGCGTTAAAGTATAGAGAGGGAAATATAAATCACTGGCAAAACGTAGCTAAACGCTGTGAGCACAGCTTTAAGCCAGGGCGGATATTGGAGAGAACTTGTACGACTTTCCATGCGAGTCGCGTGTACAACAACAGGGGTTTACTCACAATACAGTCAGCTATCTTACCCTCTCGAGCTATTTCGTTGTAATTAATATGAGATAATATTTCGAGAACCCTTGCAGTGGATGTGGTATGGCGGAAGTATGAACGACACTCAATCGAAACCCTCCAGTGTATGAATAAGGTTAAGCCTCCCCAATAACAACAACAAACATCAGGCAGACACGGATACGATTTCCGGTGAATTATTTAATTAGTGTATGTATTTAGCGTACGAATACACACCAAATTACTTCAAGTCCAACCTTGGCTGAGTATTGATATCTCATTTTGCTATTTAATTTCACTTTTAAATTTCTGGTTTCTACACAAGTATTTCCACCAACGAGAGATTTAACAGTATAAAGCACAGCACAATATAATTTAACAATATAACAATTTTACTATTATACCGTTGAGGGAGTAATGTAATATAGAATATATATTCCTCTCACAACGATTATACATTAAAATAACTTTTGACGGGAAACTCGCCACTTGATGTAAACCTCATAGCACGTACATTAAAAGCAACCCCTATGCTCAGACATAATGACACAAATGTTATTTTTGTACTGTAATAATGGCTTAGCTAAATGTGGCTTCCAATAACCATCAGAGCGCAAACGAGAATTAGTTTCTAAAATACCAAATGAACCGTCCAATTCGTATTCTCCGTCAACTGTCATGCAGTCTGTTCACACATCAGTGTTGACAACGATGTGCGGTATTTGCTGGGCTTTGTTTCGGCCACCCAGATACCAAACTGATGACGTAACACGATTCGCGGTCACCGAATCCCTTTCAAATAAATAATTCAAGAAGTCCTGGGCGCATAGGCGACACATTGATGGAGAATGATGAGGAGAGGATCGAGGCTGAGGGTGGGGGGTGGACTTTGGAGGGGAGGGAGGTCATGTTCGGTTCGGAATCTAATCTCTTAGTGGGAATTCCTACATCAACATTCTGTGGCGAACCTCAACTGCCTTTGCCGTCTCTGTATGGGGTGAGCTTCAGTAGCAGCAAAGCCACGAGAATGCCGGGTGGGATAGTGTGTGATATGCAACGGAACAACAGCTAACGTGCTTGATGCTACATAAGCCCACAGCTTATATCTTGTGGTTGCTGTTGTAAAAAGCTTACAGAACTCTAGACACAGTTATGACAGTGTTTTCAGGAGTCCTGAGAAAACTATGCGCGTTTATTTCATAACAAAGAAGTAAAAACCCTGTTTGTAGTTTCAGCGATATACGGTATCAAAACCATGGTGTCTTTTTAACGTTGAAGTTGACGCTTGAAGTTTACTAAGCACACACAGGTTTCTGTTACCAACTATGTAAAAATACTATCAAGGCATACTTGCTAAATTCCTCAACATCCATGGCGGCATATTGGCAGTAGTTTATCAGGCGCTGTTCTAGTAAACAACGCCTCTTACGATCCAGGTTCGAATCCTACCACGGGCACGGATGTCATGTGATCTTGTTTATCTGCACAATCATCCACTCATCCTCTTGATTAGTATTTTTGCACTAATGTGGGACAATACTGCTTAAACTTAAGTATCATTTTACCCTCAACATCCACACATCTGTTCAGTTGTCCTGCTCTTCCGTGATCAGCTGACATGATTAGATCTCAGTGTTGGACCGTCCGTAGAAACAAAAGGTCTGGATTCCGATCACGCAGAACACACGAAGTTCTGGAGATTTCTTTTATGTCATTCCTTCTAGTGAATACATATCATGATATAAAGCAATGAACAACTCTCTTGGTATAAGTGTGTTTAACTTTCATATCAGAAATTCAGAATAATTTATCTCGTCAACGATAACGCGAGATTGACTCTAATTCGGAAGGTCGTCGATTCGATCAATGGCATCGACAGTCTTGCCTGAAGGTTTTGCCGAGGCTTACTTTAGTCATAAGCTGAATACACAAATGCTGGGATAATCTCTACTCTGTCTCTTGCGAGACTTGTACACCGGTACGTAGAATCAACAATTCGTCATAACTCACAGATTTGTATTGCAATTTCTGTATCTCCTTACTCACAGAACTGGATTACGCTTATCAACTCGCACTATTATATATATTTTGTTACCCATCATTTTGATAACAGTAACAGAAACTTGTCTACAAAACTCATAGATTTCCCAAGTGCAATCTTCCTGAATCAATACCTAAATGTAAAGTGACAGACGAAGAAGAAAACCCACAAACTGATGCGTCCCCCGAGAACCAGGTAAAAGTTTAGTTTGAAAGAAATGAGATAAATTTTCTCCGTCGTTTCGGGACGAGGGGTGTAGAGTGAAGCTTCATCACAGTAATAGTCCATTTCACGGTGATTATTCTGTCGTCCCGTTGGGGATACCCGCATGTTGGTTGCGGGTGGGTTTACAAAGTAGAGTGCCGAGGTTTTAACTAAGAAAAACAGCCCGATGGTCGCGACCACCATTGCCACAACTCGCAAATCACGGGCTTAACACAGCGAAAGGCGGAGCTTTCTCAAGATATAAAATAGTAGATCGTGCTGCACGCGAGCTGAAATAAGCTTGTGGATATATAGACCTACATCACACCTACATCGATTGTTCAGAGTGCAGAGTACGGCACATATAAGGTCCCCCCCACCCCCTTACATTGTGACGCAAGCGTTCTTTCTTACGTGGCCGTTATTTGTGTGAGTGTGTGTATTTATGTTGTCGTTCCCAAAACCCTGGACTAGTTTAAATTATGGCCGTCACACGCGGCTTTATTTCTTATTCATTTCACGGTGTATTCCCCTAAATGAACGAAACGAGACAAGCGAACCCTCGGGAAGACGCTATAGCGTCGTTCCATTCAGAACACCATTGTGGCCGTCATAAACCGCCTCAATGTTTCACGATGTTTTGGCGCATGGTTCTCTTTCTTATGTACGAGATCGTAAAGTGAAACATTCAGATTGTCGAGAGGGAGCGAGGCAGCGCTGTCGGTGTCGATCTCGCGACAGAGTCGATGCATTATGTATCGAGATATGTAAACGACTCACATCATTTCGCGACGTCGCATCGACGTATTTTGACTTTCATATCAAAAGAAATGAAGTATTTTACATGTTTGTGTTGTTAATCACACTTGAAGTATTTGAGTCGTTGGAAGTGTTTTGCGTTGCAATTTAACAACTCGAATATGAAAACAGTCTCCAAGCCACATTCGAATACCTGAAACACGCTGGTACACTCGATGAATGGTTCCCTGACCACTCCTTTTTAAACTTGACCTAAATATTATGAACTTCAATAAAACCCCAAATCTGGTGAATTGGCTTAGTTTTTACCTGGACTCACAGGACCTTTTTCTGATCCCAACCGTATTGGAAATATCACATATTGTGTCAACAACATATTTGTATTTATATTGTCTATAAGTAAACAGAACTGATTTACAATGAAAGCCATTACACAATTTATTCTATGCCTCGTTGTTATGACGACTCCAACCAGTGTCATATCGATCGGTTTGTCACTTTCAGAAGTACATAAACCCCAATACGAACCAGGAAGCAAACCTTACATAATTTTTACGATTGTATATTTTCGTGTATTGGGTTTAATTGAAGATCATTGCTTATTCCGTGTACGGCAACTCTTAACACACTACCCAACTTACTTGTATCGAACTAATGCAGAGTCTATGAGATAAGATGCCATAATTTAGACGGTTCAATGTTCCGCTCAATGTTCCTTGAATTCAAGAACAAAAAAACTTCACATAGAGTAGAGTATTGTTGTGTTTTATTATTTATGAATATGTTGATGCTTTTTTGTCCTTGAATTTAAGGAACATTGAACGGAACATTGAACCGTCTAGATCCCGTCGACGCTAGGTATTCCAAGTGCGTCTACGTTCAACAGGCGTCTACTAAAAGCCGAACAAGGAGGCGGTGAAAGTCCCATCTGTGACAGACAGACAACCTGGGCTTGTCTTGCAAGACATAACGGAAATCGAGTTTTAAATCTGTGGCAACCGCTGTCCAAATGTTTTATTTGATACTATATTTCGTGTTTCTGCTGACGGCTCAGCTTCCATCAGCCACTAGAATACATGGTATCTTAATCTTCATGCAAGTCATGACTGCATCCTGTTTCTAGATGTGATTCATGTTTCTTATGGCGTCATGTATTTGCGTGTGCTGTTTTCGTTTCATCCGTCCGCGGTAAAGAAATGTTCACAATTATTCTCTTTTACATTTTATTAGAAAAATTATTTTAAAAATTGCTATGTGTATCCATTCGCTCTCTCAGGACGAATTATCATGAAGTCACGGACTAACAAAGTACTTGTGGTGGTCTTTCTTTACAAACAAGTGCAATAACGTATAATCTGCACAAGATGCTCCAGAGACAAGTTTTCCCGCTAGGAAGCGTATCTAAGCTCTGCAATCGCGAATACCCGAAACGTAAGGTTATACATTTTATTAAAAAATAGGTGTCTATTCGAAAAAATTATGTCTTCAAACATTCAATTTGTGAAAGTTTACAATAGAATCAACAAATTATTGTAAAACGTTTTTAACTTAATAGTAGTTTAACACTTTATTCCCAGAGGCCAGAATTAAGAATTCTGTTCCCGTTTACTGTATATGATAATGATTTGGTATAATCGCACCTATGTTGAGAATGAGAGAGGACTCTAGCAGAGGCATCGTTTGCTCTCGAACCTCTGATATTCCGCCCATTGGGAGTTGGATCTCTATGAGTATTGATTGATGTAAAGCGGAGTTTGTTCAATCTGTATGTGTTATACGTCACTGCATACAAAGAGACGCAAACCACAGTATTCAAATAAACTCAATATTTTAATTTAAAACGATATATCACTTTTGACCAACCGGTAAGTTTATTTTGAAATTTTAATTGGTTTTTCTGGTTAACGAGTTTAATATTTAACCATTCGATTTGAATATTCTGAAATTGTGGTTTACCCAAAATTAGTTCAGAAAAGTATAATATCATTAAGCATTATTATGCGGTTTCTTATAGCGTGCATGAGGATGGAATTAGTCGTACGGGTTCAGAGCAAGTTATATCGTTAATTAAACCTAAACTTGAAGCGGCTTGTCTTTTAATTGCAAATAATCACCCGATTCAGTTTTGGAATTTGGAATTTTGTAAAACTCCGGTTCAAGTATGTTATATATATGTATTTTATATCTACAACAACCACAACAACAAGACTGTACTTGAGTTGAGTTGTACTTCCGGTCCCCGAGGCTGATCTTGTAGTTTGAGAATGGCATGGCTGAATAAAACCACAGTGCATAACAATCTCGGATAATCAATGGAGACCTATCCATCACAACTCCATCCTAAGAACAACAACAACAAGAAACAACAACAAAGTATATCGTTTTAAAGTTGACGTAGGTTTGAGCAAGGAAATAAAGTGATAGAACAAACGTACAAATAAATTATATAATTTATATTCGGTAAATAATTATTACCTACCGTGAAAGATAATAATTCAGTCAATAAACTGTCGAAGCAAACTAAACAACGAAGCGATTTTGATTCAACAAAAAGCTGAAGCATTTGTGCTTAATCCTTATGTATGTCATTGCTAGTTCTTTTCCAAAAACATCAACTTTATCATTTCCCTTTTATTTTAAAAATAGATTTATGACGTAGTTTGTCGTTAGTAGCTCATTAGCAACATGAGACTTGAGCTCAACAAATATTTAATCTCAATGTATGTAATAAAATCTTCATCTCAGTTTTACATCTGATATTTTCAGCTGATTACATATCATTTCCTTAATTCTCAAGTAAAGCTTTTGCAATTTATGATTTAATTATCGTGCCTCGCTCAACTGCAGCGAGTGCGATAATTATGTGATGACAGCACACAAATTAAGTGCATTAGTAGAACTTTCTGATTTCCCTCCGAGCACTCTTATTATACAAGTTAGTTCCAATGCATACTTCACACGGCTACACGAGTTAGTATCAATGCATGCTTCACACGGCTCCACGAGTTAGTAACAATGCATGCTTTACACGGCTAGTTTCAATGCATGCTTCACACGGCTACACGAGTTAGTATCAATGCATGCTTTACACGGCTAGTTTCAATGCATGCTTCACACGGCTACACGACTATCAGTGCATGCTTCACACGGCTACACGAGCTAGTTTCAATGCATGCTTCACACGGCTACACGAGTTAGTATCAATGCATGCTTCACACGGCTACACGAGCTAGTTTCAATGCATGCTTCACACGGCTACACGAGTTAGTATCAATGCATGCTTCACACGGCTACACGAGCTAGTTTCAATGCATGCTTCACACGGCTACACGAGCTGGTTTCAATGCATTCTTCACCCCGCTAATGAATGCAGAAGCGCGAGGATATCAAAGTAAGTGATGTTCACGATTGTGCAAACCACTTAAAACATTCCAACCAATTTTCAAATTCAGATTTATTATTTTAGACACTCGGGGTAGATAATTTCTTTCAACATTGTTATTGTATCCTCAACATCATTTTACAGTATTAAATATAGCAATATCAATTGTCAGAAGTCAGAAATAATTCTCTGCGCGGTTATAGCTGCACAATGACTGAACATTCGTGAATCTATTTTCCACATTCACATTGCTTCGCGTATTTTCTTTGGATCGGCTTAGGCCACGATTTTCCTGATCTACTTCACATTCCATTTTTACTTTCAAACTCTCCAACATTTATTTTTTTTGTCAGTGTCTCCTAAAGAATTCTTCCCATGTGTCCAAACCATCTCTGTAAATAATACTAAATAATGCAAACACGCATCGAATGATTGACAGTCGGTGTTTGTGAACGTGCGTGGTCCTTCACACTTGAGGGTGGTTTAGAATACACTTCGCAACACAACACAATGGACTCGATATAGGAAGAACTCTCTCCGTCTCTCTGGAAGGAAGTCTTTCTTATTTCACACTTATCGAAATATCAAATGCGATCTTAGAACGTAAATATGACGTTATGTAGGTTGATTATATTTTGAATCTTCACGTCAAAATCTATTTTCAAGATCAAAATGTACTCCGTGTTCTAGAATAATTGCAAATGTTGGCACTACCTACACAGTCCTAGCGACCCGTTATGTTCGAGAGTGTACTCCAGAGTAGGCCTACACTAGAGCTGCTCCCAATATATCGAACAGCAGATTTTTTAACCCTTTCGTAGGCGGTGGGAAGATTTCTTCCCACCCATTATAAGTTCGCTTCTGGGCGTTGGGAAGATAATTTCCCAGTTTCGGATCGTGCTGCTACCTAGCGGAGCGCGTGGAAATCACTTAAAAAAATTGGTACATGTCTTTAGGCCGATAACTGCAGTTCGTATAGCGTTTTGGCTTGACAGCTGACTGTGTTTTGTGACAACAAAAAAAATTCTGAAGAATAAGTGCGTAAAGTGAAAACCCGAGGAGGATTTCTCCAAGCGAGATGTAAATATATCAAATATAAGTATTCTAGAATATGATTAGTGACATTTTCAAACTCATTTATCACATATTGTACAAAGGTGTACTTTGTTACAAAGTTGGGTAATATTTCACCCAGTGCCCATGCCTGATTGCTAACTTTTGTAGGTTTTGTATCTAAAATATGTAAATTTGTGCTTGGAACTTGTATACTGTAACTAATTACTTTTGTATGATTGTTTTAGGGGTGGACGGAACTTTATACATGATAATATCAGGAAAAATCAGTGCAGTTAGTGAAAATGTGACTTTTTAAAAACACTATCCAGTGTGCAGTGGGAAGAAAAATACCCACCTCATTATTGTTTATTGTATGCGATTTTTTTTTTTTTTTTGGTGGAAATATGTATTAAATAATATTACAACTTCAAACAGCTATGTAAACTTATATTTTGTAGTACAAATAAAATTGCCCATGAAAGGGTTAAAGAGGATGTCAATGTCATTTAGTGACGGTGCTACAGTCATGATCTAGCTCAAACGAGACGGTACGCGGTTTAAAAACGCCACTTAAATTTATATCCCATTATTTTTCCCCAAACAAACTTTTAATATCCTAGGAACGCAAAAAGATCCTTTTTTAAGCAACCGCATATTTAATTTTGTTTGGGGAGAACTTACCCAATACAACACTGGCAGAAATAAATTCATTATTTTATGTTTGAATAAAGTCTGTTTGTGAAGAGTTGGAAAATGTGATAGCTCAATGAATACATGAATTTAAATCCGTCAAATGCAATTTGCTAGACAGCCTCGGTGGTTAAATATAACCGCTGCAGGTGGTGACAGATCAGATGCAGTTTGTACAGTTGAGTGTTGACTGCACACAACAGTTGGTGTTTGGTTTATTCTCCACGGGTTAGCGCTTGATTTTGTTGGGAAGGTAAGATTGTTTTTATTATTTGAAAATACCCTTTCACAATTTACATTAACACTTACATTAACAATTTACATTATCAATTTACATTTCACAATTTTCAACATTATATTATAGGATAGACACAACGATTACACTTATTATTGTTGTACTGAAACCAGAACAAATAACTATTCTTATACCGGTACGCATTTTCACTAGGTATATTAAAAATTATTATAGTTTTGTTTTTGCTGACATGTGGATATAAAAATTGTATTCGGAGTAAATGCGCATGATATCTAATTCGTTTATTGGATGAAATATGGCTAAAGAGTTATTTAAGAGATTTAATTTCAGATTCAAAAGTGAAGAATTTTATTTATCTTCAACAGATATTTCATATACCATTTTATGTTTGTACTAGCTACACTTACACGTACTATGTTAAACGGGCAAAATGTATTTAATATATGCTGTGTTCGTTTGTATGTTGCAAGTGAAGAAAATATATTTTCCATTTCTTGATGTGACGCAATAGAGAATACTAAATGAGAACGGTATAGTGCACAAGTAGTAATATTTCTTTCGTGACGCAGTGAAAGCTTTCTGGCAGATGCTTAGGTGGAGCACTTGATAAGCTTTTTGCTTCTGATGTTTGCCTGCTACGTTGAAACCTTTACCATGAGGTCCTGCCTAGCTAAATGCCCATTTCTCATGCATTAAGGGTTCGATTACTCTCTACAGTTCCGACTTTAACTCCGCTGAGGGATGAAAGTCACCAGCTTTCATTTAAACTGCAGACGATAGTAGGCATGATGGAGGTGGAGGTGGGGCTATACCAAGGCCTGCGTTTTATCGCCTCAAGCGTCCTCTAATATTCTGACTTCAAATTTTGGAAATCAAAACCATATCAGTTGGCTGACAGATTGCCTCTTAAAGGAGGTGAAAACTATTGCCACAATGAAAACAAGTTTATTCGCCTAAATCCAACATCAAAGATAAGAACTTTCAAGAAAATGGGATGAAATACAATTTGTATTTTTTTCTGGACTTCCATACGAATAGATCGTTTTATATTCATATTAGATACCTTTCAGATTAATTAAAATCCATCATCTCTAACGAAACTACAGGTAAACCGTGTTACCAAGATATTAAAAAGAAAATCGTTTCAAGTATTGTCTATTAAAATGATGCACAAGTCCTGCATTTCAGCTACATGCTTGATTTAAACAAAATGTGAATTACACTTAGTGATCACTTATTTATTTAGATTCTGCAGGACAGGGCACTTCGCTATCAAAATAATTGATGAGATCCACATTTGGTGACAAATATATTGTGTTCTGTTGACAAATTCTAATGTTTTCTCAAATGTTTCATACTTTCTCAAGTGCATCCCAGTTTTCTGATTCGATTTCTTGCAGAATGTTTATACCAACAGCGAGAATACCCACAGAACCATTCCTCCGTCTGATGGAAACTTGATTCTTGGTTGAGAATATGTTTGGATCATATCTATATATTTCCATTGAGTCCTCGTCATGTTGGTTTGAAATGCGATTTACATGATTAAATCAATCAATCCTTCTTGTAGACGGTGAATACTGAGTAGTACAGTTATTCATATTTTGATGGTTTGAATCTCAAGGTTTCATTTTGACTTTCAGTTGTAGCTATCATATTCGGCTACGTCAATATCGAATAGTTGAATCTATAACATTGGGTTTGCATATGACCTTCCGATCGGACCCCAGAGTGCATACTGCATAGGCCTACCTATTTACCACGTTTCCTTTAGTTGGTAATATTCCAATATTCAATGCAAACACCCGTGTAAATTCTATTAGCACTGGCTTACATAAGTGACAAGATTATTGAACTAGTCGAAACATTGCATTATGGGTATTTGTGCAGTCAAAGCTGTATCACTGTCACTATCAGTCAATGCAATGATGAGTTGTCACTGGACTTCAAGAAATATCCTTGCATGTATCTAGATAAAAACACCATACACTATACAGTGTTGAAGGACAATATTGTTAAATAACCTCATTCTCTGCGCCATTGTAGTATTAACAATTCAAATACATCACCTTTACTCCAGCTCGTTGCATACAGTATGTATTTATAGTGTCGTGAACAGTGTTCTTAATTACTACTCGTTTGCGTTAATCCGTCGTTAGGCTACCTACTAGAGTCCCTCCCATAGATTGAAGCACCTCGCTCTAACACAAACTCAATGACGTTGTTAGTGTTGTAGGGACCGTACTTGTCCACACTTCAGCACTTCAGCACTTATCTCATTGTACAGGAGACTCCAAACAACGTGGAACTTCAACGCTACGCATGGTTTGTCGCTTTGTAATGAAAACGGTGCCACCATGACAGTTTTGAAACAGTGGTTATGGAAAACACAAAACAAACATGTAAAAAACAGGCAAATTACTTTACAAAATGAAAATTGTTTCGTAGGTCTTTCAGTTACCACTTTTGAATGATTGGATTCAAACAGAGACTTTAAGGCGAGGCACACGTCTGAATACCATATCATACAAACACCTACCCCGCTTACCCCTGTTTTAATTACCTCGTAACGATTACGATTAACGATTTACGTGACGATGTACTAAACGACAGCCCCTCAGGCGGCCGGGTATTATTCGTTACTGTTTTAGTTCACATCTAATTTGATTTGTCTGTGTAGACGAGCTCCTCATTATCCTGATTAGAAGCTTCCCCTCCCCCTCCCCTTCTCCTGACAGGAATACATCCACCTTCTCAGTGCGGTGCAGTTATTAAGGGTCTTGCAATACGCTACCATCGCTAATAGCTTGGGTTATTTGTTCCGGTAATATTGTGGTGTAAGTTGGCGACTGTAAACCAGACATGTACACGAGAGTGCCGTCTTTGCACTCGACATGACAGGAGCAAAAACACATTTGTGCGAGCACAGCAAATTAAAAACAGTTCAATTTGAATAACATTCATATGTGATGACTTTTTATACGTGAATGAATGAATCAATCGTGAACGCTTTTTCCATAAAAAGATGCAATCATATTTTAACTTGGGAGGAAGTGTTCTTGTATTAAATCTGCTCGCTACAGGGTGTGGATAAAAACAACTAATAACATCGTGCATAAGAATAATATTTTACTATCATGTAAGTTTAGTTTTTGTACCACAGGCAATATGCATCTCGATTATCTAGGGTTTTCCATGGGTAGTATACTGAGTAGGAAAAACTCCACATCAATTGGCACTGAGAACGGTAGCCAGACCGAACAACAAGAATGAACAATTTACAGATAAACTCAATAGTTTATTTTCTCTCCACCAGAATGCATCTAGTATATTTTGAGGTCATAGATTATTTGATTGACATAGCTTGGAATAGTGGGTACAACAACTATTCATTCATCCGGGCGTATTGCTCACTATGGTCGGTCTTCGTTAGCCTCGAAGACCACACCCCCACTAATATGAAGCTAGAAACATTGGGTGCGATGTGGGGGGGGGGGGGGGAGATGCTACTGTATGGTTGAGTGGGTCCTGGAGATTCCTAGATTGAAGTACACACATGCTTCTTCGTTCAGACGTTCCCCATTGACTTCTGGAGATGAGATTGTGTAAAATTGTTCAACTTCTGTGAACACAGCAATTCTGATGCAGCTAGTTCCTTTCCAGCCATTTCCAACGCGTGACTTGAACGTAAATTAATACTAATGTAGATAAAATGAAGCAAAGAGAGACTTTTTGGTTTGAATGAAACAGTTTTTTTGGGGAAGAATAAAGCAAGATTCCAACATTACAAGTTCATGAAAGTGTTTCTTGATTTTCTTCATTCTAAAAGTTTGAATTGGCCTGTCGGCAAAAAGGCAGTTGGCTTTCGTTGGAAATTATTTTCACTGCATCCACTTTATTATGGACTATCTTCTAAGGCAATGAAAATTCTTCGGGCGAGCGTGTTGCTATTCAATCTATTCTTAGTGGGAGTTCTCATTCTTCCTAACTGGCCTTTCCCTCTCTGGCATCAAAACGTTCCTTACTACAAAATACAAATTATAAAGCGATTGCAGCATCAGTCGTGATTTACCCGTACTATTAATCTGCGGTTCACAGTGCCCTTGTATTATTTTCTTTGTAACTGTTATGAATTGTGTTTTTAAGTGTGTCATAATATTGTAGGCATTTCCCAATTTGTGTCAAATACACACAAGATTGCACTACACGTAAACGAATGCTACGTTATTGTTATGCAAAGAAAAGCATTTCTATGAAATTATTCTAACTGAATGTAATTCCAGGAAACAATTGCGCTGAATGAGATATAAATGAATGTATGCACATTCCCTGTGTGGAACAGGACTCATTAGAACTTGGAGCGCTTATAAAAACAACAACTCTACGAGGAAGATGGGAACAACAATATTGTTAAAAACGAATGGTTAGAAGTAAACAAGCCAAGGAAATGTTTTAGGTTAAAGTATGTTTACTTTATTTTGTTTTTCAAGCAAACAACTGGAAACGCAATATGTGTTTTTAATTGGGTAAGCTATGGTAAGGAAACAAAGAATAGACCCTACTCGAGCAAGTATTGTTTGTTTCTATATACGAACAGTTTATTAGGAGAGTTGAAGTCCCACAGAGAAGAATTTGACTTGTGCTTAGTACAGTCTACGGGCGGTCCCTTGAACCACTATAGACGGGAACTTTAGAGGCGTACTGTGTAGAACCGTGGCCACGATTGTGACCGAAGATCAGCGAACTAAAAGGGTTGTGGCGAGAGGGACAAAAGCACGAAGAATATAGTGGAAATAGTTATCAATACGAACATTTATTAACCCGAGGAAATACAGGTTTAGATTCACATAGTGTTGGTATAAAGACTGGACGACAAGTGTTCCCGACAACTAAACAAGGCAGTGTCTTCTCCCGCGCTCAGAGGAACCGGTGGAACCAAGCTTACATGCAGTTCTCTCACGCTAGCCTCGCACGGGAAGTGTCCTTATACAATCAAGCATGTCAGCTAGTTTAGTAGCTGGCTAGAAACTATGCATTTGCAATTATTTGCTTAAATCAATGTCTTTATCGCAAGTAACAGTATCCATGGGAGGCAGCACTATCCACTCAGTATTGTGATTATTGATATGGCGAAACAGCAGCAAAGTATTAATAATTGCAATGAAATGCAGCTCTGAATATGCATAAAATATGTTAGGTTGTTGGATACGTAATTCGTTTTTTGTGGATTATTATTAATTTACTACCTGCTATGTGTTTATGTTTATTATATACATGATGTATTACTGTGTTGTTCACGTAGTTACTGTCATCGACCGAAATACAAGGGACTTCTGTTTCAGTTTATCGACAAACCTTATTAGACAACGAAATGCTGGCTGCTGTCAGAAAGACAGAGAGAGAGAGAGAGAGAGAGAGAGAGAGAGAGAGAGAGAGAGAGAGAGAGAGAGAGAGAGAGAGAGAGAGAGAGAGAGAGAGAGGATCGTGTGACTTATCGACAGCCATCGTATCCCCACGAGCCCCCGGTGTAATAATGAGCAGCACTTAAGCATCTCCATTGACGTGCTACACACTTCCAATGAGTATAACGCTTCGAACTGTCAATCACAAAACTCCCTTTCATGATACAATTCTCTTTAGGGAAAGATAATATACCTGAATTCAACCAGAGCTCAGTCAGTGTTGTCTCGTTTTGTTTGTTTGTCTGTGTGTTCAAACGAACGTGTTCACTCACGCACGTAAAACAAACGCTACGCACAAGATAACTCTATAGTATTATAACTACATCACACATGAGTCAATATTTAATCAGCTTTTAACTAAAAGAGGTCGTCCTGAGTTTGAAGAAATATCTACGCTTAAAATATTGTGAAACTGAATTCGATTATCGTTAATAAAAAAAACTTCCAGTTCCGTTGACAATGTATTTTCTTCTCATGGAAGAAAAAACATTCCCAAGCAAGAAAAAACTTTGTTAATTATCCGAAAATCCAGCTCGCAAAATATGAAATATTGAATGGATATTTTCTGAATGTATTATTGTATTCAAGAAAGCATCTGTCTTTTGTTAGAAATTTCATTATCTTTAGAGAAACGTCTACGAATGTATTGAAAACCATCGGCGAATACCATAGTGAATGAATGCTTGAAAAAGAGAGAGAGAGAAGGGACAGAGAAGTTTCATTTTTTGGTAGTCAGCATTGATGCAGTTCTACTGTAACCCGCCCAGCAGCCGAACGAATCTACGGGGAAGAGTATACACAATGCGGTACCATTGTGGGATGGCAAACATTTTGTTCGTTTACAGAGAGAATTTAAATAAATAACTAATAAAGCAAAGCCAATGCTCCAACTCAGCGATTTATCTGTTCTAGATGAAAAGCAAACGTAATTTAAAATACGCCTCCAACCATTATTCTTACGCTTCATTCAACTGTAACCGATGCTCGATTAATCCGCGACCATCTTTGCTGAATCACTAATTAGAATTAGATGATGTTTCAGCGTACTACTGCGTACTAACTTATTAATTAGTAATTACTACTTTATTGTTGCGAATGCACTGAGCAGAGTTCCAATTGCTTCTGGAGGGAACACCGGCAATCCCCACTGACTTCACAAGGCCACAAAAGCACTTATTTTTATGTGACAATCAAAGGTAACATTGTAAGGTATTTGGTAACACAAAGGTAGACCACACCAGTAATCAAAAGCAACCTAAAAATTCCGCCCATGCCAAACAACACAAACAGCAATTGGAGACTCATACCTAACAGACAGCGCTGCTAAGCATTCTCCTTATCTGCGCCACTTATGATTAATAATAATAACAAAACAACAATAATTAACAATTGACATCAAAATCCTCCTCATAATAGTCCATTTTCTTTCCACCAGAATGCATCTAGTCTATTCTTAGTGGCCATGAAACGAAAAGGGTGAATTTTTGCTGTCAAGATAATACTTAAATAAGACGTAACTGGGATTAATTAGAATGGATCAAATTAAATGAATATACTCAGGTTCTCTTACAAGTCTCTACTGTGTGTGACATTACGTAATTTATAATGACAGCCCGTCAAACTGCCGTAATTATCTCAAAATCTGTGGTATGTCACGTAGGTTTGTTTGTATATACTTAAAACATATGTAATAAAGATTACTACGATGGAATCAAAATAGTTAAATATACTCAGGTTCTCTTACAAATCGCTACTATGTGTGACAGCCTGTCAAACTTTGGAATTGTACTTACCCTGTTATCTGTGGTATGTGACGCATGGTTGTTTATATACACAACACAATAATGTATAATTTCCCTACTCTATTCTCATTCAGACCACATATTCTTATCTAATTATTAATTAACTTATCTTCAAGCATCAACAGATTCGTTGGCGTTCTTTAAAAACATTTGTATTTTGTAAGGATGTCTGCCACTTGGTGGGGTGCATGCATAGGCTTATTAATCACACCCCCTGTGGTGCGCTCTGTAGTCAGCAGGTGTACTAGACTCAAGGTCATGTCTGTATTGCAGGGCTGAACAAGATGGCTGGCGTACTGAAGACTATCGTGGTGCGCTCTGTAATCAGGAGGTGTACTAGACTCAAGGTCGTGTCTGTGTTGCAGGGCTGAACAAAATGGCTGGCGTACTGAAGGCTATCGTGGTGCTCTCTGTGATGCCGGGGTTGGAGTGGGCCGAAGGTCAAAGAGCTCCTTGCTACGAATGTGAAGTCTACAAAGACTCGCATCCACAGTCAAGGCCGTACGAAGAGGTGAGGATATAACTTGAATCATATTTCGAACCCTATTTTGGAACGTGTTGGGATAGCTAATTGTTTCGATCGCACTTAAAGATGTTAAAATAATTCATTAATTGAAACTCTGCAAAAACTCTGATAAACATTAATTCGATTATCTTTCCGGTAACATTGTAGAATACTTACAGAAAGTTAAATTAAAAAGTCCTTGTTATTTCATATGCGCCGATCAGGTACGTACTAGACGCGAATACGTATTACAGCATTACATTGCTTATACTTCCCTATACGACTTTAACTACACATGCATATATTATATGTCCATAGGCGAGACCTCCCGGCCATATATTATCGCAGATGGTCAGTGTACTAAAACCCATTATCACTCGGCTTAAGGTTGGAATTCATAGTCGGCCCCTACACCTAGGGGCGCCCATTGTTACCAAGGTAACAATTGTTTGCATGTTAGTTCCCATAAACAAAACAAATCCATAGCAACAATGGGTGCCCCTAGGTGTAGGGGCCGACTATGAATTCCAACCTAAGTGTTTTTGTTCCGCTACTCTATGTAAACACAAAGAGCTTACAGATTGAGATAAGTAGAAGACTCAGTTTTGCATGAACAATTTGCCTTTGTGCTTTGGACGTAATTATCGGGCAGCCGTGAACGAACGATCTATGCGTCGAGCATCGGTTTAACTGGCGTTCAATGTGCAACCTAATTAGGACAGAGATTGTTGGAATTGATCTCCATTGTTACTCGGATTGGCTACATTTGAACACGGCTTGCGATGCCCATTGTGCGTCGCGTTGTAACGGTTGGTGTTCTGGCTGGGGTGTCCGTGTCAAGCTAGTGTATATATAAAGCAAGGATAGTATGCATAGTGTTGGCAATATGCTGACGTTTAGAACCCCCGAGTTCCATCTGTTGAATTGCTTCCAAAGCGCTTTGAAATTATAACAGCAAAATAGGGCTTCTATTGAAGAATTTTGGTTTCGTAGTTCCAATAGAAAATATTCTCTTTTTCAAATTAACTTAACGTTTGTATAATGTGTTGTTGCACTTTCACAATTTAATTAATTAATTTGAAAAACGGGAACAGAGACACATTTCTAAAAAAAGGCATTACATTCTCTTGCGGATTATGTATTCTGGTTTACTTTTCGACCAACATACTTTTCGACTCAAGTCTTGGTGACAAAATTTGCCATCGTAGCAGACGTGGGAATATTATGATTTTATTTGTGTGTTGTCTATTCTATTGAGTTATAAAACTAGTGTTTCTAATTTAGATATTGGATACATTACCGCATCGGTTTTTGACTTATGACTCGCATATAAGATGCGATCTTGCCAAAGGAACGGAGTTTGTTAGTTCAATGTACGTTGGGTGTTTGAACGAAAATATAGACCACTGGTTCTCAGAAACGATTATAATTGATTTCCAGCTTAATGTTGTTACTGCATGCACAGTAATGTACTTGGCCGGTTAAACCTAGCGATTATATTTACATTCAATTTACTCCTAGTGGCATCACTTCCGATGCACTGAATTCCACGCAGCGATATTTGCACTCAGGTGGCAAATGTCTGCTCTAGCTGAATCAAAGCCCAACATAGACCGGATGTGTTACCGGTGTGACGAGCTTTGCCACCGAGGCGAGATAGTCCCACCTTCAGAAAGAAACTTTCTTAGTCGTGAGATTTACATCATTAAGTTCTGTGATGTTTAAAGTGCCATTGTCATTATACGTGGCTATGATTTTCTAATTTACGCTCATATTATATAAATGGGTAAAACTTCACTGTTCTCAAATAAAATCCCCTGAATTTAACAGTCACCATTAACAAACTGGCCATTATCAAAGATGAAAGAACAGTTTGCTGAATCTCCATTTCCTGTAATAAATAGTAGGTAAAATAAATATCTTTGCGAACAAATGCAACTGTCTCTGTGCCATTAAAGTTGCTCGCGCGTTTCCTTTTTCTCTGGGTTGGCTTCTCCGAAAACTGTTTAACTTACTAACTTACTCACTAGACTACTGTTTAAAGCGATGCCGCTGTGAATTATGGACATTATCCTATACTGGAACCACCAATTTTGACACTATGTCGCTACCAAGTTTCATGGTGTCAGGAAAACACAAATTGTGAATAATTTAGAACGTAGTTATTTCTAAAGAAAGCGCAAGTCCCCGAGAGAGTACGTCACTCCTGACAGCGAAAGTGATAATAAATTCGTAGCCTTGTGTAGACCTGTGTGATGAAATTTCGCGGATAAATTTAAGTTGGTGTTTAATTAAGTTTTGGTTAAGTTGATTAAAATACTTGGAGCATTTCCTCGTCCTGAAAGTAAGTGTCAAAGACCGCATGCACAGTTGCACACTTTGTACAATACTTGCAACATTAAACTTTCTCAAGTTGTAAAGTTTAACTTCGTCCTTAAAAAGTCTCCTAACGTGAACACCTCTAAACTTTTAGCGTCCATTCTGTATCGATTTTATATCTGACTTCTTTTAAACTTTTATCTATATCGTCAGTCCTGCTGATAATGGTTTTCTCACGCCACACAACTTTTATGTCATCTTCAAACTTAAAATGGGGAACTCTGTGCACGTATTTGGTCGACTCACTTTATCAAACTGAGCTAGTTAAATACCACGCACGGTATGTCTTGTTGAACACTTGTTACACATTTTCTATCAATGAAGAAATGAGCAGACTCTATTTTACTTCAATTAGTACTAAAACAAGTTCTAAAACACAAAACATACTTCTTTTGTAAATAACGTTGATGACGAATAATAAGATGTGTGATTCAGCCAAATTCCATGAATATCTTAGAAATTTGATTGACTTTAACGAATAACAAGAAAACATTAAAATACATGTAAAGGATACACATTTTTCAGTGAATTTAACTCAGGAATATAATGTAGCAAAAGTGTTTACTTTTGTTTATTACCGTGAATTCATGAGTGATTAGTGAAGATAAACACGCTTATATTGATAGGATATTGATGATACAACAGTTTTAAATCGGCATCCGTTCAGACATTCACTACGATACGTTTCGCCCACTATACATCATAATGACCCTAGCGTATATACTAAACACACATTTTCATAAAAAATTGAGTCCATTTGCAATCGGATGTCAAGTATTTATAATTGCCGGCGGTTTTCATCAGGTGTAAGTGTGATTATTTATGCAATGCAGATACAACTCCGCGTTCAGGGGCGACAGGAGATCGCATTATAGAATGTGACAGCTGGTACTAGAGGCAATAGTCAACTAACTTTGACTCGGAGATCGTATAGTTGCAAACAGCTGTAGTCCCTGTATAGTTCTAACATGTATGCGGAGTTTATCAACTAATTCAAAGTGCACATGTTGCAGTAGCTTGTAAATAATGTCGTTGGAAAAGGGTCTTCGCAATTGCCACATACACATGTGGAAGCTGGAACTAACAACAAATCAAAGACAACGAATCAAACGTAATAAATTATTCCTAATATACCTGTTTCAAGTATGTGGTAGGAACTAGAAAAGTAGAAAATTAAGTTGGTAATATTGGACTCGTCTGTTTCGTAAGCATGTGAATACTTACTTGGCGGCAACTTTAGTTTATGAGTAGCTATAGTGCGTCACTTGTTTAGATGGCTGAGAATCTTACATATCAATATTTTTGTTCATTCACTGCATGATTGTTTGGTAGACTGCATATCACACACTGTCGGTTTTAATCATTGACTACAACTACAGTATTCTTTCTTTGCACGTCTACCTAAATATTCTTACTATCATAACTTTATAACAATTTCTCCAATTAATTTTTAAATTACGTGTAATAAGCTATCGTACTAACGTTCCTAACAGGTATAATTTTAGCGCAGGATAATAATGGTTCACGAAATCTGTCCGTCTTAATTTAAAGCGTAGAATAAAGTTTTTAAATTATGAATAATATTAAGCTATCCTAGTAATGTTCAAAACCGATGTAATTTTACCGCAGGATAGTAATGGTTCACGAAATCTGTCGGTCTAAATTTAAAACATAGAATAAAGTTAGTTACTCTTTCAATTCTCTAGCTGAAAACTGTGTTTCAACTTTATTTCATTTTTATTATTAAATACAACAACGCTGCCACGATTGTATAATCTGTTATTTTCTTCTTGTATTTCTTGATATTTCCAACCTTGCATATATTCTCCAATAAGGTGAAGACGTAGCGTCCTTCAATGTCGCTAAATCGAGGGAACATTAACCTGGTTAGATCAGCATACTACCCCATTGCCCTTCCGATATCAACCGTAGCCCCCTTCGTTCTGTAATTAACTCGTTGCTCAGCCATGTTCGGTAATTGGGGACCGGTGAAGAAGTTCAAAGCTACAGCTCAAGTTCTCCCGTCAACAAACTTTAGCGAGAAAGTGTGAATGAGATAGACAAAGTTTTCTTCTCCGCCAGATAGAATCCAATTCAATTCGTCCCAAGTGCCCAACCTTACATTAACACAGTTCTGTCCGAACGATTAGTCCTGAACGGAACCCAACCACTACCTGTTATAGAGAACGATAGCAGTTTTCGATTACTAGTTTGGTATATTATTACGACTATGTTTTGAATAAAAACAATTTTGATTTCAGATTTTTGTTTATATTATTTTACGTCATAAAAAAGGTTGTTTGAAAATGTCGCCCAAACAAGGTATCATGACATTATAGATCCTTAACCAATCACATTTACACAAGTATATAAGGAATTTATTAGAAAAATTAACAATGATTTGTTTTCACAATATGTGAAAAGAGTTCATGAAAAAACTGTTTCTAAACTTGGATTTTAAAGACATTGCCAACAATGAAACGTCATGTTTTAAGATTGGTAACAAATTAATACAAAATCAATGGTGCTAATATTGATGAGTTTTCAAACGGTTTCAGCAATGTGTGGCTATACGCGTGATATAATGACCAGTTAAGAAACGTAGGGTGAATGCGGTATCAGGATTGTAGGCGACAAGATCTACTGTTAGTATTTGAACCATTGAGCTTATTAGTAAACTCAATGCTTGAACGGTAGAATGATGTTTACCTTGTTATGGTTCCTTTTCTATTTGTGTAGTCAGAACTCTCGGATGAGATTTTATCATTTTGGAAAACGATTCTTGATTCCATTTGAAATCGTACAAACCGAGATTATATAACTGAAAACGCATTCGAGTTTTCAAACAAGAACAATTTCCAGAGCGTTCAATTCGATCCGCCGAGCAACATAGCCCGCCCCGTGCTTGGAAGACCCGCTGAGAAGACTTATGAGGGATGAAAAGACCATTGAGGCTATCACGGGTTTTGACAACGACCATGAATATGAAACAAGACGATGAAAGGTGAAGAAACGACGAAGTGAATCCCTCGAGGAAAACAAATGAAAAGGTGTAGAATGGCAACATCGTATACGCCATGTTGCCGTGTCAGTGATGCTCATTTCTGAAGCGTTTACTATTTCATAGGGATGACTCCACGAGGCCTGAGCTCGAGGGAAGAATATCAGTCTGTCACTCTACGAGGAATAGAGTCTAACAAAGGCTTCTTACCCTTACTTTTCAAGTGAGCCATCAACCATCTAGTCTTTTGTTCACATGAAATGGCAACATTATTACGCAAACCCACTCTACATTTTCACTCCCTCGATATCGTAGTGGTTTTACTTAAAAATGTTACTCCGCGCGATTTTTTTGTTTTAGTATTATGTTAATCCACATTGCGGAACTAACAAAAATACAGCATCATATTATTTTCATAAACAATACATCCTCTATGCTTAATATTTCTAATATGTAAAAGTAAATAAATAAACTTAACTACCCACTCAGTTACAAGAACTGATTTTCAAATCTAAGTGGTAGTCGCTGTACTATTTATTATGCGCTTCGTTGATATTATGGGCTTACAGTCAAATCCAGAAGTTAATAAACCCCAGTGATAACCGGGAATCGAACCCTAGACCTTCTGCAATGGAAGCAGGAATAAATCCACAGAAGCAACGAGACACAATCCATCAGTAGGATTGTTATATTAACGACTGTTGATAGTTATGGATCAAATTATTCAAATTATTTGGCGACTAAGTGTATAATAACATTTAATTTCAGAAAACGTTTAAAAATTCTAAAATATATCACAAAATTGTAAGCAATCGTGCCACTACTACTTTTTTAAGAGTTTTACTAACTATAAAATCATGGTATTCTTATAAATATACACGTTTTGATAATTATTTTTATAAATAGAAATATATTTCGAACAAAAACTCAACCAGGGTTATATATTTCTTAGATAAGAGGTATTGGACTCCAAACTAAACCACATAAATCGTGGTAAATCCGTTATTACTCTCTCGTCAATTTGCCGTTGAACCAAACCTGAGGTTTAAGCTAGACGAGCATATTCACATGATATGGTTATTTCTGGCGGTATTACTTATCAGCAGGCCACACCAGAGCGCAAAGTAATCACCTTCAACTACGCGCCACTGGTCACTTGTGGCGCCACTGGTGAAGGAAAGGGACCCTTTGTGTCTTTGATGAGGTCTACCGCTAGCCGAATATACACCGCGCTAAAGGTTTACAACGAGAGTGTGTGGTTATATTTCCCTTCATATGCGTCACAGTGTGAAAGTATATCACGCTAACGTAATTTAAGAAATAATACACAAACCTTTACATTGGAGAATCTGACCCGAAGCACCAAATAAATAGCTGTGTCATATTTACATTAATGAGGACGAGGCGAAGTCATTTAGTAAGGCATTAAAACACTCTGTCAACATCAAACATTGCTATTTCAAATCAAATACATGAAAATTAATTATTAATTGTGTTATTGATTATACATTTGTGTTAATTTACTGTTGTTTTTGTAATAGTGATAAACTAGAAATGTTTCATACATTGAATTGTAGCATTAGGGAAATGAGTCTGTCTGTGTTATTATAATAGATTGCTTAATTTATTCCGGTCCATACAATACATGTGTACATTCACTCCCACGTTTCGTACGGACATTTAAAACCTCGTATAGGTTGTGGTCCCACAACGAGAGTCAACTGTGATGCTGTGGGCACGGGAATTACCATATGAATGCAGTTTTAATAGCCGCGTTGGGATTGCTAAATTTATACATAACCCCGTACATCGTATATATAGCTGCCTCGCTGCATAAGCGACACTTTCAATAAATTGGAATCGGAAATTTGATCTACCGCATTTTTATATCCACATTATGTTATTAACGTTCCGGCGTTCCAGCGCATGTGAAAAACGAATGTTGTTTTAAAGGGGAAAATATCAAAATTGAATTTAAGCTCCACGGCAGCAGAATGAGAGTAATTTGTTTTGTTCGGAGATAAAAGTGAGAGGACAAAACCTGGAAGAGTTATAGGAATTTGTTATTAAAGAGAAGAATTCAATAAAAAAAATGACACAGAAACTTTTTGTTCCTATTAAACCTTTCAATATCATCGTACCTAAGTTGGAAAAGGTGCAGTCACAGCTTAATCGATTGACCCCTGAAGTTCAATGATGAAGAGATAAGAATGAACAATGTGAGTGAGTGACACCTGGTGACACATAAAAATTATAACGCTACAAGAAATGTATGCCCAAGTCAGAAGTAGAACCAAAACCGCAGGAAACATGGTTTACTAGACTCTCGCCTAATTGTCCATCGGGTTGGCCTTAGTTCAACCATATATTGTAATTTGTAAACTTAAATCCGAAAATAGTTGTCGCTTGTAACTAAGCTTCCCTGTTATTGCAGTTATTTTGATCTTGCAACTATTAGTAGGGGACAGAGGAATGGTCGCGGACATTACAGAATCCATATTGTGTGTATAATGTTGCCCTTCATATGTTGCCATAGAACGTTTTGTTCAACTGTACTATACCTTCAGCCAAGTCATACGGACCAGATTGCGAATTATAAAATACAGACATTTTGGCAATGTATAAAGTTATCAAAACTGTACCGAGAAAATGTAATTCAGAATCGTCACCTCGTTTAAACTTTCACCGATAAGGCTGTCTCTGGTTTTAACATAGAACCCTTATCAACCATAATATATATTTCATCTCACCGTATTGCTAGAAGTATATAGTTATCTCGATGAATCATTCTCAAACGTTCATTAAATTTCTTGGATGCTGCGTCTTAGAAATACGGTGATATTTTGTGAGTCTGCCGGAAAGATGGTGATGAGGAGTGGAGGGGGGGGGGGCTTTCGTCATGGTAGAGTTCCTTAAATACGATCGGGCAAAACTCCCGCTTCACAAAATACCCTGTTTCCGTTTAAGGTCGTTGTTGGGAGTGCTTTCTGAATAGCAAAATGTACGATTCTGTTTCGTTTAAAGCCCGACATGAGATCGCCTTGTATGAGTTGTATTGGCCTCCTATAGGTGAACATGAAGTACGATGGTCTGTCCCAGTGAGATGAGAATGTGTGATTAGAGGATAGGCTTGCTTCTTGCGTGGCGTCAAATTTGTTTGGTCCAAATAAAAACTGTTCCAATTTTAGAACTAAAAACAATGCCTTATATGTTTGTTACGCCCTAACGGAAAAAACACGCTAGATTTAAAAACCGGGGGGAAAAGAGTATACGGGCTTTATTTAACGAGATACTCAAACTAGCTTAGCTCTTTTTGGGAACGCAACCACAAAGGGAAATACGCAGAAAATTCCATTAGAGGGTCTCGCCTTTTAGAAAGCTTGTTTGGGAACGTCCATTAAAAAAATTACTTTCAATTTCATCACGTTATGTGTTTTATTTAATGGCGTAACAATCCACTTAGATCATGTGTTACGTTTTGAGCATCGTCTTGTTACAACTTACAAACAATACTTGACAAACATTTTCCGATTGGCAAAGACGTATTCACACTAAATTATTAACTGTTTGATTTTAGCTAATAATCCGTGCAAATTAATTTTTTCATTTAATCTTAATTGTTTTTGGTTTCAAATGAAAATTGTATACACATGTCGTAGAAGCATCATGTATTGCCGCAAGGTGTCACAAAATGGGTTTCCTTAGTTAAAATTTAAAATAATAACCTTAACGATTAAATAATTTAATATTCATTAATTTTTGGTTATTATAGCTCTTAGAATAGTTCATGAGTTTATTTTAAAATTTGTAAATATTGTGTATCTTTCTTAAAATAGTAATTAATTAAAACATTTGAATTTCACATGTGTATTAATAGCAATAGTGCCCTATCTAGAATACAACCGAGTCCAGTGGCCAGTGTGCGAGTTGGCCACGTTGCTGGCGCGGGATGAACAGCTCGAAGGGGGGGGAGGGGAGGGGAGGGGGGGGGGGGTAGACTCATCTCGTAACTCACCCCGACAATGCTAATTTAGTCCCAACAGCGTAAAGTGCTGTCGCGTTGCTGTGCGTAATGTTAACGCAATTGAAACTAAGCGGCTGTGGTTTTGTTCATTTCTCCCTCGCGGAGTTCATCAACTGAACTCGAAGGTCTGTCGTGATTGTTGATGACACCTCATGCTAAAAACTGAAACGTTAAAATTATTGCAATGCAAATTAAAAAATTATATTGAGTGGTTCAGGCAGTAATTATATGTTTAAAAGTAATCGTACACTTGCTTGTCCTGAAAACATTATAAATTTAGTAGGCCTATGAAATACAAGAAATGAAAGGCAAATATGATTTTACCATAATTTTAAAAAGTTTTATTGTTTTGAAGAATTTTGAGTTTTGGATATATCTACCAGGTTTAATACAGAACTCAATACGAAAGTAGTCACGTTCAGGTGAATCACAGCAACTCCGCATAAAACATAAAACCCCTCGTGGACCGCTCAACCGCGCGAGAGACCAAAATCGAGTGTTTTCACGAGTGGGGCCCGCATATTTGCAGATACCCGCTGCACTTGTCAATGCTGGCCGTATCCCGTGATAAGCGCGGGAAGCTTTGTCACAAACTGAGCTCAATATAACAAACACTCTGATAATAGGACGATGTTTGTTCACACGTGACACATGTTTAGACCTCAATAAACAAACTCACATGCATAATATGCTCAAGATATGCCTCGTTGTGTTGTATGAATGGGTTGTATGAAAAGAAATGCTGCTTTTGTAGTTGAGGATTCTAGAATATATATATAAATAATGTTAACCTTAGTGTTTACTATTTAATTAGTGTTGTATTGTAGCAAATATAATGTATATGGTTGGATGGAAGATAAGGCCTTACTGGCCTTAATCGCACCTTTAATAAAGAGTAAAGACCATTCTCTCTCTCTCTGTCTGTCTGTCTGTCTGTCTGTCTGTCTGTCTGTCTGTCTGTCTGTCTGTCTGTCTGTCTGTCTGTCTGTCTGTCTGTCTGTCTGTCTGTCTGTCTGTCTGTCTGTCTGTCTGTCTGTCTGTCTGTCTGTCTGTCTGTCTGTCTGTCTGTCTGCTACTCTCTCTCTCTCTCTCTCTCTCTCTCTCTCTCTCTCTCTCTCTCTCTCTCTCTCTCTCTCTCTCTCTCTCTCTCTCTCTCTCTCTCTCTCTCTCAACATGGACCCGGCACCTCCACCAAGCCTCATTAATGCCTCCCACTAACAGCATCTCATATACATACGCATGTAAATGTGGGCTCAATTGCTACTCAGATACATTATGTCGTAACCTAAGGGCAATTTAGAATAACGACGAGGAAAACGTATGTTAATCCTTGTTGCTTCCCGTGTCTATTATCGCAATCATGATATACGAGACGGTAATTGGTACATGCGATTATTCGGGATTTTAACTCAGGTTGCCGTAGTTTTATGATTAAGACATTATTCGCACGACCTGCACCAATATATTTGTAAACATTGTATATTTGTGTATTCATTGCATTGTTATAAATGTTGTTATAATGGTGGGATACGAATATTAGGGTTCTCAGTTCGCAGATAGGAAGTCAAGGCACATTGTGTCCCTATCACAAAACTAAATATATAAGTATTTAGTAAGTCATATAATACGCGCCTCGTGCATTGAGGTGTGTGCCTTGCAGTTCTACAGGATTAGTACAAATCTTTGCGAAGCACATACAATGAATTAATGCTTCATAGCTTTTTGCACTAATGGGTATAATTTTGTTATATTTTTTATTTTATTTTGGCAAATAGAGACGATATGGATTACTCTGCAGTATTTGTCTTTTGCTGTTTATAATTGTGTAATGAATACATGTTTTATTTTGCATAATCAGTCAGGTGTGAACTGTGAAAATAAAATCACAATATAAAACAAAATGAATAACTTCACAACATAATATAACGAAGCCAGACAGAGAGACGCGAAGAGTTACAAAACCCTGTCACCAGTCACAATACTGTCTCGAGTCTTATCTTCAATACCATCGTCCACATCGACTTTCAGGTCGTTACTCGGCCGGTGTTCGAGACTCACGCAACATTGTGGTATTCGACCACACACTTCGATATATCGATTTCCAATGAATGTGACAAACAAGTTCCGTCTCGAGTGCGTCGAAACTTGTCGAGCACATGCCCGGCTCGGCCAGCTACAAGTGGCGCGCGTTACTCTTGCATTGAAGCTCTCTAGACTCAATAACTGACTAGAAGACCGCTACTCTAACGATGAGATGGATGGGTGACCACTCACCTCCGAAACACTACCTACCGTTGGTTAGAGCAGATTGGAGGGTTCGAAAGCTTGTGTAACAGCTTCGTTCTTCTCGTCAACTGCTCGGCAGTCCAGGTTAGTGGAGGAACCTTTATGACTGGTCAAAGTTACACCGTTCTTTCAGATGAGACGTAAAGCCGATGGTCCCCTTGGTACTTTTCGACAGGAGTAGGCTACGTGCATGTACCAGGCTTCCCCTCCTCCCTTCCTCATTATCATTCACCAATTATCACTCATCAGGCTAAAGAGGGCATTGTGCCCTTACAATAAAATAAATAAATAAATACATAATGATGAGGCGCCTCTTGCGACGCACAAATCTAACTTCTAACCATCCTTACTTCCCAGAAGTCATAAAGAGTTGTTGAGGGGGTAAAGTAACCGGTGGCTTGGCTTTTGGCTTATTTGCAACTTACATCACGTGTACGCGTGGTAGAATATTGACGTGGGGTTAACTTATAATGTATGCACGAACACTCAATTGTCATTCCCATTAGAGTTGAATGTATTATAATATGGAATTTCTATGTTATAGCTCGACAGTTGCGTTTTTACATGACGATGTACGGAGATAGAAAATTGTCACGTGACTTTCATTCTAATGCCAAGTTTCGAATGTTCGTGACGTAAGTGTATGTTATAGTTATGGAATTCAGTAGAGCCTTCCTGGTTCTTATGTAGGCCTACAATGTCGGTACGAACACTCCCGGAAATATTATATAGATTAAGGGTAGTAAATAGTATTTTGTTTTGTGCGATTTACCTGTAAGTTACTATGTAATAGAAACCTGAAACGCCACGAGCAACAAACAAACACGAATTGGTTCAGTTCAGGTATTTTCCACTGCTTTAAAAAAAAGTATCTATATCACACATGTAAAGAAGGAAAAATAAAGATAAGATCTGGTGTGACGCCAATAGTCTTCCTTTGTGTATTTCAAACTGTAAAGTATGTACACGCTCTTTGTAGAAGCTTTAGACATGAAATAAGCCTACGCTATATAGTATGAACGCACGTTATATAAGATGCCAAGCTTATTTTAAAGCCCTACGCAAGCTTATTTTAATACCCTTTACACATAGAACTCAGTGTTTAAAAGTTTAAATCGTTTTACGATAGCAATAACAAAACATCGCACACTTGTGAAGTTCATACCATACCACCAGAAAATCACGAACTATCCTGAAAAGATATTTATAAAGAAGATACGTATGTTACTACCCTGGATGTATGTATTTTTGAAAGCATAAGACACACCCCATTCAGGGGGATTGGATAAATATCACATTTCACTTCAGTGAACAATGCAAAACAGAGTATTATAATAATAAGTAACGGCCACGTGATTTGTTGTTGTCCCACATAGTGTTTCATGAGAACGTGTGCTTTGCATAAGATGTTATTACATGTAGGAATAGAATACGTCAACTACTTATGTGAAACTTGTGTCTATTTTTCTTTAGAGCACGTTGATATCATAGTCATGGATTTAAGTTCATTATTGTAGTGAAATAATAGGAATGCATAAAAGGATCCCGCAAGCTTGGCTGGGTCATCATGATCATTAATACAGAAGTGTAACCGTTGTTTGATAAAACGTAGGTCAAGGTTTCGTTACTAAGGGCTGCTATTTTAATAATCGTCTTCCCGGACAGTCCTTATGTGGCTCAAAGACAAATGCTACATGTATATTGTATAGTGTGTGGTTTATACACCGTGGTCATAAATTTCGCGACGTGTACATTTCATGTCAACAGACAGATTGGTGTATCGCATTACGGTTACTCCGAGGGGTGTATCGGGCTAAACTCGAACTCTGCTGGGACTCGGTTCGCAGTGAATAATTCAATATAATGAATGGAGGTGCAATTACTGAAGTGGTGTTTAGCGGGTAATTGCCGCTTCTAATATTCAGGTATGCGTGAAGCGTGAATTGTGTATAATCCTCTAGTTTCCACAAAATAGTGCCTAATTTAAATACCGTCTGCCTGGAATATGGCTGATTGTCACCATTATTTAAGTTTAATTAAAAAAACAGTCCTAGAAAAAGGGATTAAGTCATTTCAAATATTTCTTTTTCTTCTAATTTAATTTCTAGTCTTCCGTATTTACGTAATTTTCTTTATTTTTGGGCCCGAGGCTTGGGTTTTCTCTCCTGATTATTCGAGTGAATGTTTTTGTACGTGGCTTAGGGGTTTAATCACCAAACATTAAACAGCGGAAGTTTCCGAGCTCGCACGTTTTAAAGAATTAAAAACGAAACTTTTTCGAGGATTACGTTCGTACGTTGCTTTTTTAATCCATTTCGTGATGAAATATTCAGCACGAAAACAAACGAAATGCATAGAGAAATTAAGCGGTTTTATATAGCCACAACTTAAGCGTTTAAGTCAAATCACGTGTGTAGTATAACTTTTAGTTCCGGTTGGTTTATGCATAGATGGTTGGAGAGTAGGCCTAACACATTATTTACCACTATCGGAAGTCAAAGGTTACATTCAGCTTGCGTTGACTTACATGATAGAATGTAACTACGCTCACCCTTTGATTACCGTAACATATGTGTAGTTCTCAACAATGAGAATATATTATTACGATATCAAAATAAAAAACCAAATATATTTTGTGGTAAGCATACTTCTCTTCTATTGGCAGCTAAAATGTGTTCACACAGTTCTAGACAACGATTTAGAACTATATTATTCTAACTAGTTGGCTCTAGACCCCCAGTACGATAGTTTTGACGTCAAATGACGAAACACCCTAGTCCCTATATCATGTGGCCAACAGTTTCTTGATATCTCGAAGATCCTAACGTATGTTGTTAACGTTAATGATTGATACGAAACATATCGAATATGATAAGAACTGCTTTGATGGACGACAACAACAAAACGTATTTCAAAGTTGTGATTGATGTTCGGGATTAACGTCTTAGTTTATGAAAGGGGACGTTGAGTGATGTGTTGGGGGGGGGAGGGAGGGGAAGGGGGGGATGTAGGCGAGTCCGTTATCAATGCTTGCGTTGATATTGAGAAGCGAGAACACCGAAGTAGACACAATTGTAGTTATTTGTGCGCCAAGATGGCAGCAATGACAATGCTACCAACAAAGCGAGCATGCGTGAGCCATTATTATGAATAATGATATAGTTGACCTTGCCTGCTTGATTCATATTTCATTTCTTTGTCAAATGGTTCGTTAGTCATTATTATCATGACATGAACGTTATAACTTGTCACTTTTTAGGCGGTGAAACACATTTTCTCTAACCTAAATAACTGCGTTCCATCATCATGAAAGTTCTGAGTGAGTTTCCCCAGCACTATTACTGTCAACATGCGCATAGATGTGTTGAGTTGAGATATTATTCGAAAATAAAACACAAACTTGACAAATTTGAACAAACTCGCAATAAGTTTTAAGTCATTCTACAAAGCAAATCTTTTAATGAAGGCGTGCCTGTCTTGCTGTAAATGAATAGATGTAAAAATATAGCAATACACAGAATTATCGCGTCAAGTTATACGCTACTATACACTTCCACAGATAATACAATATAGGTTGTCCGTGGCTGGTACTGCAGTACATAATAATTACTTTATAATTATTGTACTCTAAGTATTTTTATCCCAAATTCAACGGTACATAACTAAGGACGCTCAGCTAATAAGTATCACATTCTGTGTCAACGCGAAGTATAAAGGCGTCACTGTTTTTGCTACACCAACAACAAATAACACAAAAAATATAGTCAGTCTCCAAGAAGAACATTATGTTATCTCAATCTCAGACTCCTTTATTGTATCGCATAGTCTTGTAAGCGGTTTCCCTTTCCCCCACCCTCTTCCATTGCCAACAGTATTCGACCATAGCCAAACTTGTTCCATTCTATCTCTTCTGTGAAGACAGCCATTCATGTCTGGAAGTGAATAAACTTTTCAGACTCACTCGCATTTCTCAACGATATTATAAAACGAGCTCACGTAACCGACACTGCTGGATATACTCAAGTTCACTGAATACTGAACTGGCGCGTGGGAACAAAACACACAAACACACACGAGGTGGTAGAGAAATATCCACAGAAATCAATGTAATTGCGATGTAGCGTGCATTGTTGTGTTGCTAGAGGACTCAACACTAACATAGATAGCGCTGCTAAGCAACTTTCTTTCAGCGCTATTGATGAATAATAACAAGAAAACAACAATGAAAATTGACAGCTAAACCACTCCTAATAGAAGTTTAGTTTCTTGCCACCAGAATGGATCTAGTCTATTTTGAGTGCTCTAACTAATATTGGAACATGATTGTTACACCGTTGTTAGTACGAGAACAGGATGTTAATCAAATAACACTACTTAAGGCCGGTCTTACAATCTCCTAATAGAAAAGTTATTTGTAGCAATTAAGCTATTTGGAGGATTTCAAGAGTTTTGATTGGTCGTTGCCGCACAACAAGCTATTCGACGAATAAGTAGTTATTGGAACATTGTAAGACTGGATCTTAGAATAACCAGTGTATGTTCTCAAAGCTGCTCGTATTTTAATAGATTGGTACTTATTTATGAAACTGAAGATCAGTGTTATTATACTCGCTATGATAAACTTGCTTTAAAGTCTAGTCTCTTATGGAAACGAATACAAGTGCGTTCTTCAGCCATATAACCGTTGCTATTTAGAAATACATGCAGATGAGAGAGTATTTATTCAGTTATTGTCATGTTGAAATCTGCACAGTATAACTTAACGTGGTGTGTGGTTTTGTTACTTGGAAAGTTTTGTCTGCATATTTATTTTGAATGTGAGAGTTCCTTTGAGTCGTTGAGTCAAAACTTCTCAACATATTTCCATATTTCCATTCTAAAACTTACTTTCTATATCGAATACTGCCAGCTCGGTGCTACATATGATATGATAATGACCTTGCCATGGAATATGGATGCGAACGAAGGAAGAAGGTCCCAAACCAAAACCAAACACTACTAAGATTATCCATAGAACAATCATTAAAAATGTTCTATTGAATATAGCAAACATTTTTCATTCAAACTTGATTGCAAATTCCTGCTGTCAGTAAAATGAAAGATCATAATATTTTAATATGGTGTAAGAAGACTGAAAATTTAAAACACACCCACATTGTTTCAACGAGTTTATTGTATTTTGTTAGGCTATACAAGTTTCGATGCAACAATTCAATTAATTTGGCCTACTTCTCATGTATAGACAACGTTGCTTCTGCTTATTGCGATGATAATAAGGAGATGATTAATAAAGATGAACATTAATGCAAAGCCAGGATTCGAACCTGGAGCATTGGGTGTCTTATTGACGAACTGCCCTCATACATGAAGCTATGTCTACTACGGTAATTCTCTTTCTAGTGTAATGACGTAAAGTTTTAATATATGGGCGAAAAATTCTAATGTGTTGCACTGTGTGTGTGAGTGACTGTTGGGAGTAGTTTTAACCCGCATCACGTATTGTGTGGGGGGGGGGGGGCGCAAGGGGCTGCATGCTAAACACAAGCGTTGACGCCAATCTGACCCGCCGGCTCATGCGTCGCGTGTAGATGTGACATGATGCTGACAGCGAGCCACTGTCAGGAGGCAGTGACTGCAAGTTGAATGTGGCCATGGCGAACATTCTATGTAATATAGTAATTATATAATAATTAGATTGTTTGCAGTTATAATAAATAAAAAAATAAAAACAATTCGGCATGTTGAATGACTTAGTATACGCACTGATTCTCTAGCATCACATGAGCCTATACAACTTGACATGATCTATATTCTTAGCTACCACGCGCGCTGTCTAGATCTATAGATCTATACACTTTCAACATCTTTGGACGATGTTCGCCACTGGTCACTTCAGAGTCGGCTTGGATACTTCACCTGTCGGCTATATGAATCAAAATAGAGACTTTACCTTCCAATCACTACCTGTTGTCATGATTCCGTATATATTCTTTCTATTATTTCTATACGTCGTCTTGTGTTTTAGTAAAATGGAATGCCATAAAATCAGTATTTTAAAAATATTTTGTTAATTTCTGTTTATCGAACTGAGATATAAATTTCTCTTCCTAGAGGTCCGAGAATAAAGCCTCGTTATGTTGATGACATCTTCTACCATGAGCTCAGCCAGTCGGCAAGAATTGTTCACAGTTCAGCGCCCTCGTTTGATTGAAAACAAAAAGTGCCAGAAAATATTGGCTGTAACACGGATTACACAGAAAGTTTTTGGAAAAATTGTGAGATGTAAATGTAATTGCTCATAGGTTTTTTTAATCGGACTGCTAAATCTATATATGTCTTTATAAATGCTTTTTATACTAAAAATGCAAATAAAACTTTTCTAAATGCTGCAGACTTGAATGATTCGCTGAGAAAACTTCGTTGTTTTTTCTTTCGAAAACGATTTTGGTTCAGCTTTGAAGTGGGTTCTTATTGACTTGTGTGTCATTCCGCACGTGAATCTACGATAAGGTACAGGATCATAAATTTTCTCAACTCCGTTCTCGCACGGATGTTGGTTCGGGCCCTTTTTTTTAGTACGTGACTGTCGTAGTTTCGACATGGTGGGGTCATTTAAGCTTTTTGACCGAGTAAACTGGTTGTGTGTCTTTTCGCACGTTAATCTACGATTAGGTACAGTATCATAATTTTATCAACTCCGTTCTCGGACGGATGTTGGTTCGGGCCCTTTTTTGTACTTGGCAACCGTATAGTTTCGACATGGTGGGGTCATTTAACTTTTTGCCCAAGTAAACCAGTTGTGTGTCTTTCCGCACGTGAATCTACGATAAGGTACTGGAACTGAATTTTCTCAACCCCGTTTTCGGACGGATGTTGGTTCGGGCCGTTTTTTGTACCTGGCTGTCGTAGTTTCGACATGATTGGGTCGTTTTGCTTTTTGCCCGAGTAAACCGGTCGTGTGTCATTCCGCACGTGAACAAACGATTAGGTACTAGATCAGAATTTCCTGATCAACTCCGTTCTCGGACGGATGTTGGTTCGGGGCCTTTTTTTGTACTTGGCTGTCGTAGTTTCGATATAGTAGGGTCGTTTTTGCTTTTTGCCCAGGAAAACTGGTTGTGTCTTTTTTCACGTAAATCTACGATTAGGTACAAGACCAGAATTTTCTGAACTCCGTTCTCGGACGGATGTTGGTTTGGGCCCTTTTTTTTGTACTTGGCTGTCGTTGTTTCGACATGGTGGGATTGTTTTTGATTTTTGCACAAGTAAACCGGTTGTGTGTCTTTTCGCACGTGAATCTTCGATTAGGTACAGGATTAGAATTTTCTCAACTCGGTTCTCGGACGGATGTTGGTTTGGGCCTTTTTTTTGTACTTGGCTGTCCTAGTTTCGACATGGTGGGGTCGTTTTTGCTTTTGGCCCAAGTAAACCGGTTGTGTGTTTTTCCGCACGTAAATCTATGATTAGGTACTGGATCAGTATTTTCTCATCTCCGTTCTCGGACGGATGTTGGTTCGGGCCCTTTTTTTGTACTTGGCTGTCGTAGTTTCGACATGGTGGCGTCGTTTTTTCTTTTTGCCCAAGTAAACCGGTTGTGTGTTTTTTCGCACGTAAATATACGATTAGGTACAGGATCAGAATTTTCTCAACTCCGTTCTCGGACGGATGTTGGTTCGGGCCCTTTTTTTTGTACGTGGCTGTCGTAGTTTCGACATCGTGGGGTCGTTTTTGCTTTTTTCCCGAGGAAACCGGTTGTGTGTCGTTCCGCACGTGAATTTACGATTAGGTACAGGATCAGAATTTTCTCAACTCCGTTCTCGGACGGATGTTGGTTCGGGCCCTTTTTTTGTACTTGGCTGTCGTAGTTTCGACATGGTGGCGTCGTTTTTTCTTTTTGCCCAAATCAACCGGTTGTGTCTCTTTTCGCACGTGAATCTACGATTAGGTACAGGATCAGAATTTTCTCAACTCCGTTCTCGGACGGATGTTGGTTCGGGCCCTTTTTTTGTACGTGGCTGTCGTAGTTTCGACATCGTGGGGTCGTTTTTGCTTTTTTCCCGAGGAAACCGGTTGTGTGTCGTTCCGCACGTGAATTTACGATTAGGTACAGGATCAGAATTTTCTCAACTCCGTTCTCGGACGGATGTTGGTTCGGGCCCTTGTTCTTGTACTTGGCTGTCGTTGTTTCGACATGGTGGGGTCGTTTTAGCTTTTTGTTCGAGTAAACCGGTTGTAATGATCAGTTACACATTTTAATTTGGTGAGCCCTACAGATGTTAAATGTATCTAATATTGTAATATGGATGGTTGTAATTTATATTTACCTTTTATTACTAAGTATGGTAGTTAATAATAAAATAACTGCTCTAATGATTAAAATATTGTATATATTTATAAATCAGTCTGTAGGGTTTAACAAACCACAACTCACATTTTCGATTTCAAGAAGCATTTCTGAGACATAATTTTGAAGATGAATCTTTTGTGCTGTTTTTAACGTGAATGTACCCAAACTCAAAGGCGAAACATCTTATACCGTCTTCGTTGGAGATATTTTCACATTTAATGGGATTCTCGGGCTTAATATATTGTATTACCTAAGACTTGAAGCGCAGGTTGTGTAATCTACGGTTTAGTTAAGCCAGATGTGGCCGCTAATAGAATCGGCACCCAAGACTCTCAAGAGTCCTCAGGCTTCGTCCTCAGGCAGGTGGCTGAGTGGCTCGTATGTTGCGCTCTACGTCACGTAGACACGCACGTGCTTTGAAGAGTTGCCCAAACTACCATGGGTTCGATGCCAGACCGTGAAGACAGAGTTAAATGCTGCAATAATTACGTTATAATACACCTCTAAGACTTACTCGACTTCTGCATTTTGAATGACGATCCGGTATTTCTTCTCACACGTGGAATTGTAACCCGAAACGATGTATAAAGCAAAGCTTTTACCCTCTTTACTTCAAAATACAAAAGACTTAACTAAAATAGATACCATTATAAAACCACATGTAAAACATATCGTTATTGCTTAATTCGGGCCGTTAATTAAAGGAAAAATAAAAATAGGGTCGCGAGCTTTTTTAAGTTTGGAAAACGCTTTTCCTCGTTGATGTCAATGATCTGAGCTCTAAAGTAGGCCTATAGTTAAGCGTTAAAGCACGATTCTTTAATTCGCCACCGTCAAAAACCCATCTGAAAGCTTTTCCAAGCTTTTCCTCGTTCTTAAGATGAAAGCTGGATTTTCTTTACACCTCTTCAACATTCCGTCTTAAATACCAAAATTCCTTACCTACGTGAAGAGTGTAATAGTATGAAAAATTGATGCGAACCGTGAAGCAGGCATTCCTACGTAAATTATGTCTGAAGTGTTTCTACAGAAACCTTCTGAATGCTCATGTCATAGATGAGTGATTCAGAGCCAATCAGCGGGCGGCTGACGTTTGGTTGGTCGATCATCTATGGCGTGACATCCACAAAGTTACTGTGGAACTATTGTATGACACAATTAATGTAAAACGAATAATGTTAGTGTTTTAAATACGATGCGAGTATGAGAGTCCACGATAAAATGTAAATTTTAAAAGTGTCAACATATTGCATTTAAAAAATGTTATAAACAGTAGAACCATATTTTCACGAACTTTCCTATCCGTAAATGATGGAATGATTGAAATGCTTGACTGAAGTTCGCTCTTAAAACCTAAAGCACTGAGTAACGGATATAATGAATGTCGTACACATTAAACGTTGATAACTTGTTAGAGTTGTATAGCCGTACAATAATGCCGCTTGACATCTTTGTACTTAGTTCTTGTTCGACAACAGTATAGTTAGTGCACACTCGACCCTGTCAGTCGCACTTGAGTCCGAGCATCAATCATATTAGCGCGCAAACAAGCTGCCAGGGGTCGAACACGCAGGCCGTCATTTCATGCTGTGGGTTTCACAATATTCCCAACTTACAAGGGTATCGTTTCGTATCGCCAACCTATTATGCAATTATTTTATATCATACGTTTTACATATTTTATAATCATTTTAACTCGCCATCCTGGCGTGTAAGTGATCAAATTAATCAATATTTATATCAAGGTCCATGGTTACATTTCACTACATTTTGCATCAATTCTTCAATGCTAGTCGACGGATAGCACCTTACGATAATTGTCACCAGTTAATTGGTAACAATGATTTGAGTGCAGTCCGTGTACAAACAGAGGATATATATTAAGCTGCGTTCCAGAATTCAGCTTACAACTAATCTAGGATTATCTGCCGTGACTCCAGCTGGACATAATGGAATTTGTTTTGCTTCGTAGATGAGGAGAATATCAAATAGAATTGAATTGATTCTGGAACTGGCAATATGCAATCCAGTATAAATATTGGAACACTTGAATTACTGTAATTGGCTGAGTGAAATAAGTTTTCTGGAACGCAGCTTTACAACACCAGCGACTGCGCAACACCTGTTTTTAGTTGTAACGAACTTTGCGTTGACCTCGCCAGTAATGTGGCCTTGACTAATAGTGACGTGGAGTAATGGACGCTTCTGCAATGTCCGCGGAGGAAGGAAATAAATAACCCCTTGAAAGGCTTACCTGGTTAGCCTGCGGTGGTAAACCCGAAGTACACCATGGCTGAAAACAAGATTTTAAAGCACTGTACACGTTCAGTTAGTTCTAATTATGTTTAGATGGTGTACACAAAAACACGTTGGGCATTTAAACCATTTATCTTGCGTCGTAACACGAACAGAAGGAAATGTGTGTGCTAAATAATCACGTCACTCTGGATTGTGTTTAGGTGTTTCCTGTTCATAAACTGAAACGATTATGGTGGTTACACTTCATGCAAGTGTTTATTATAGCTGCTATTTTAATTTATATTCATAATTTTTGTAAGAACCATGCCTAGGGCTAGCACTAACTTTACCAGATGTTCCTCTCTTGAGTATATTTAATATTACGGTACGGTAACGACGTTTGTTGTACATATTTGTATCGTTGAAATGCCGTTAGTAAGTGATTATATTGAATTTCGGTTTTTGATTCGTATCTTTATCTTCATTAATTGATCTGTGTTATCATTAACACATCCTGCATTAAAAATATAGTACTTCATTTTGATAAAGTGAAATTACGGATTTTGATGTTGTTAATTGTTGTATTGTTGAAACGATATCTCAATAAAACACAGAATGAATGTTGTTTTATCATACTTCATGTTGTTGATGCTTTTCTATATAAGTTTTTTTAGGAAAACTACAATGAATGGTTACACTTACTTTAGTTTCCTATTTGCCAAGAGTTAAAGCAGAACTGCTTGGAGCCTTTGAATAGAGGATCATACACATTCTTTCACGTTCTGCTGGTAGTTTAAATTAATTTCTTCATTTGTCAATGTTTACAGATGTAAATTTACATAAATCATTGATACTTGCTAAAGTGTACAGTCCGGCCCAAACAGAGAGATGTTTGTTTGTCCACCCCCTGGTCGAGAGCAGAGGGGTGAGGGGGGGGGCGGCGTGTCTAGCAACCCAGGCCGGAGATGAGTTGCGGCCGACCCGAACGATCGCACCGTGATGGATCATGAGCCGGGAGAATTAACCGCGCGTCAATATTTGAAACTCGATATAATAATGATGACGAATTATTGGAATAGGATTTCAGTTGATCGGCGCTTGCATTTAATATTTCACAGCAGACAGAGCGGATATTGCGTTGAAATAGTCGTTCCGTTGTTCCATTTGTTATATGTAGTACACTTGACATGTACACGATACAATTTAAATAAAGTTTGCGGTTATAAATCGTTGTTTTAAAAAATTGATTGAGGTAGAAGAGCAAGCTAAGAATCTTTTCAATATCGTTTGTACCGTTTTTGAAAAGAACAACAAGAAATGACTGTTATTTCTTAAACTTCTTGTCCATCTTTCAAAACCTCTTGTTCACCTTGGTAGCAACGGTGTCGGTGTGAGAGAGCCAAGGAACGCGGGTTCGTATCCCGCATGTTCTATGGATCTCCTAATTGTCCTGCAACCACATTTACCATCTACTCATAGTGGTAGCCTGCGTAATTGCTTAAATAGAGACGTAAAACAATAATAAACCTAATATGAAACCCCGTACTATTCCCCTATGACCAACTAGAGCCGGTTAGAACGTGCACATTGTAGTTTTATCAAATTTAACCAGCACAATTCCATTTACTTCCCTAAAGACAACGTAATGAGGTAAATGATTATTACTACTTTTTGTTTTCATCGGAAATTTGAGGATTTAATTTGCAGTTTACTGTATATAGGTATGTAATATTGTTATTTAGTCAACTACCAGAAAAAAAGCAAGGACGCAGCTTTTACTCATTGAACTTTATTGTATACAAATTCTACTTTCCAACAACTCTCTATAGATAATTAATCGGGTTTCCAAGCAATAAAGTCTCAGTTCCAATTTCATTTCATTTACCTTAACTTTCAAAGTACAATTTACCGTTTATCAATACCTACAAGAGAAGTAATTTAATTCTTCCAACGGATTTGGGATCTCATCTTGTTGTTACAGCTCTGACGTCAGATTCCGACGTAATTACTTCAGTCCTGCTACGTTGTTTGGCGATATTGTTTTACCGTACTCGGGTAGAGCGAATAGAACAAGTGACATTTGACGCGGAACGTAAATGGAATGATAGAACCCCACCCATTGCTGAGAACAATAGAAATAAAGAACGTTGATTCTATTACACATAAAGTGACAGGGATATTACTGGACTACTGTGCTGACACCCGTACAGTAGCGAACCTGTTACACTACTCACATTAAACGGGTGATTAACTATAAGCTTGAGCTGTGTTCGGCTGCGAAATGAATGATTGCAATTTCAATTCATAGCATCGTCTTCGTTAAGAACAATATTGAAAGACAATATTGAAGAAAAACAGTGTTATATCTTTTTTGATATTATATTAATTCAAATAATTTTGGAACTTGACACTGCACAATATTGATGTACATATCAACGACGACTGGGATCGTCGTTGATATGTAATAACGTCGTTGCGTCGTTGGCATATAATAAATGGGTAAAAATTACCCTCCCTTGAAATTTAGCTCTTGTAACTGAGCGGATATAGGCTAGACAATAAATACAAGATAATCACTGAGTAGAGGTTTGGGGTTGAGTGTTGTGTCAAATCTTTGCTTGCACTCTCTGTCAAAACTCGCTTAAATCACTGGTGCAGACGCCTACCCCACCATATCATTTACCTTGCGCACATCCAGGATTTTGGGGAATGGTAATATAAATTAAAATAATGCAATTTCAATATGTGTTTTTATTGCATTTCATTTAATTGTATAGTTTACAACCAGAAAAGGTAGCAACAAAAGTGTTCAGAAAACGGAAACGAAATAATTTAGAAATTGTGAAAGTCTGAAGAAATTTTAATCCTTTGCGTTGCCAAGTCGACCATCTTCTTCTTGCCACGGTTACAGTCAGGGTAGTTACAGTGTTGCCGTTGATCTATGTTAGGTTGATCTGTCTGAGAATTGCTTGAACTGAAATATGATAGACAAGTATTACAGCTGTTGTCGTAATTAGCTACAGGGGGGATGGGGATTGTATGTTGTCACATATAAGAAACAAACATCTGAAGGGGGGGGGGGGAATGACACCCCCCAGGCCCCAAGTCTCACCCTACCACCGTCTTGACATTGGGACTGGTTATCATTCTTAATATAGGAAGCCATCACATTAACCTTTAATTTACTTTGGATCTTAAAATATGTAGCTTGAGATTAGTTCACTTTACAAGTAGTGTCAGTTGTGACATCAGCCTGGGACAGGATAGGGAGGATCACACAAGGATCTACCTACTTGTATTGAACAGGTCAGTAACCAAGGTTGTGAGATCAGTGCCTACTTGCCGCTCCACCCTCCTGCTGCTGCTGTGCGCCTGATTCAAACAATACAAACACATTGGATTAGAAGACATCCTGTCACATTGCAAAGCACTTGGCTGCACACACTCCTATAAACCCACGCCACCCTGCTATTTCTCCTGTCCTCCTGATCCAAAGATTATGGGACATCTCGCCACGTTGCAAAGCACTTAGCTGCGTGCGTATACATTCCTATCAATCCCGCTACTCACTGCGCTTCTGATCCAAAATACAAGACCGCAAAGCACCGGCAAAGAGCGGAATCAAAGCACAATTAGCACTTCGGGAGTGGCAATTAACAAAAATAAGTTCATCTTGCCATCTCTTTGGCTTGTAATTGCAGTATGACTTTATTCTATACTAAAAGCTGAGATTTGTAAACTAGTTAAAAGTGTGTTCAAAATTCAAAATACTTTCGACATTGTCTTAACAGTTACAAAATGTGTTACATTCATTGTTTTTGTAGAGTGTTGTAACCGTAGTCATATTTTATTTCAATATTCCGTAAATAATGTATATAGATGTAAAGAATTGCCAATTCAAAAGAGATAGGACACATGTAGTTATAGTAGGTATAGTTATCTATACGGATACCTGATCATGTTGAATTGACGAGTCACGCCCGGCACTGACGCAACAGAACTCTGCAAATAAAAACATGCATTATTAGTTATCATCTAACACCGTAGTACATATTTATATCATAATAATTGAATTTAATAAGTTATACAAAAAGTTAATAAAAATGAGTTTGTCTTCCACTAGGTTTAAATAACCATTGCCCGGTAGAGGGCTATTATTTGTATAATTCGTACAAAGTGCCTCGTTTCTGTATTGTCTCCAAAGTAAAGTAATCATTAATATAATGCCGCGGTGTTACATTATATTATTTTTGTTAATATCCAGTGTGGAAATAAAACAGCCCAACTGGTAACCGTCTAGATGTTTGACTGTAGAAAACATCGACTAGAGTTGCACTCTATCTATATATTATTTTACTCAACGGTTGGTACTACTCACCCCCAAGCAGGCTGACTACCAACAGAACAGCGACAATATGTATCGCGGTGAACATGGTTAGGTTGGTTTGGTAGTATATATGTTAGTTCTGCTATAGAAGATGACAGAACACTATACTGCTTAGCTCTAGGGTCAGACATTTATACAAAATCAGTTCGTGCCATCGCGTGCAAAGAAGTTTGCAAGGTGAGATATGCTTCCCGGAACATGCTTTGATATCGGCGCGGCGTTACCTTTGAATTCTTTTTAGTTACTTGCTGAGTTATTGTTTTGATAGTCAAGGATTAGGAATGTTGTAGAATACCTCTATTTAGAAAGTTCTTATATTTGAGATAAATGTGCATTATTGTTGAAAGTTTTGGATTTGATATGAATGCAAATATACATTTACAATTAATGTATGCTCAATTGTTACACTATCAAATGGATTGTTATTTACATCAGTCATAAAATGCGTCACAGTTTTTGTAATTAACAGATTGTCTTTGTTTGAGTGAAGGGAAAAACATTGTGCTGCAAGCATCTCATTAAATATCAACATGACTGCAACTGTTCCGTACAAATATTCCTCGTGAGTTGTAGTTTGCTTGATGTATACTTGCTTACTAACAACTTGTTATTTGTTCAGTAGAGTAGCGGGGTAGCACATGGCAAAAATACAATTTGAACACGACCGTCCCTGTCGACTGGTCGCTGTCAGTTCTCTGAGGCTCTCTATAATTAAATATTAAATCTAATTAGAATTATTCCAGATTTATTTTTTACTGATGTCATATTACGTTTAATGTATGATAATTTAATTAACAAACGTGACCATACGCTTACGGGTGTTTGGTTACTGGTCTGCATTTGGTTTGGTTTAATTACATTTTTACATCTATTTGTAATTTTCATTGGAGGTTTTTTTATCACGTTCATCGAAATCATGCTAGTTAATACCAGTTGTTGGAGTTCTATATTATCATTTACTCCACTTTATTAATTTTCAGTCAACACTCGTGGGTAGAGATGCATTGCAGTCTGGGGTTGTAGTAACCAAACTACGGAAACTGATCGCACGAGTCTCTCGATCGTCTTACACGGCTTTTAACTTCATTGGTCATTCACAATACTACGAGATGCGGCCGGTGGGTCACTGAACAAACTACCCCTCACTCCAAGCCGCCACCAACCTGACGTGCTAGAGGGGAGAAATAACACAGTGGTTACTGTAGTATAAACGTAGTACTATGAGTCTGTGTAGGCTGAGTCTGTGTAGGCTGTGTAGGCGTCAAATAAATACAATTGTTTCCTACAGTTTCTCAATGCTCGCTCTTAAAGTTAGGAACCTATGACATTCGTTATGCGATACGCTGTTTGTATAGCGGCAACAAAGTATATCTTAAACATACAATCGCTCTGCATGAAATGATATTACGAATTTCATATGAAGCCGAGTTCTCGACTAGAAACGTATAAAATAAAAAATACATTTTCTAGTTATTTTGCAATCAGTTTTTTTTTTATATCCAATTCGTATGAACTTGATGGATTCCAGTTACAATATCTTCCAAATATCATTTTCGTCTCATATTTCAATGCCCAATACAATCTAGTTTCTTTTCAAGTCTATATAGCTACCTCGGCAGCCGAGTATGAAAAAGTAATAAATTGTAAGGATTCATATATTGTACGCCAAACAAATTGGAACCATACTCTAGTCTAAGTGCTAAATCGTATATGTCAATGCTGCTGGCCATAACGTTCTATATATTTCTACCAGAGCAGCCCACACTCATTAAAGCTAACACCGAGTTTATTAACTAAGGAGAATCAAAAATCAATTTTTATCCAAAATAGGATAAAAGACCCTCTGTGTGGTAAAATGTCAAGAAGGCAAGAGACAAACCGAATCCATTGTTATTCAATAACGTTATTTGAGTTGGTTCATGATTTTTCGTTTACCAACCTAGAATGTCATTGCGTGGTACATTTCGTACGTTCAAAAATCGGTCAGTGACTACTGGAATACCGTTGCATTCGTTCCTAAGAATTAAAGGTGACTCAAGACAGTGGGAACCAGTAAACATGGGTCTTATTCCATGATAGTTTTCTCCACGCAGTCGTGGCGAGAGAATAACAATAAAATAAAATTATCAGTAATAAACCCTTGTTCCTGCAAGGTCCGCTTATCACCCGTCGTCAATTACATCACTTTTCTACATATTGTGATATAAACATGTAATTTAAACAGTGAATTAGGTTGTATCATGTTGTACAATTTAAATACTTTGTTAGTATTCAGGTGTTATTTCCGTATGATCACAAATACTTAATAAGAAAGTCTTATAACTAAATCATTGGCAATCTATTAACTTATGGTAGTCTATAATGCCTGAATAGATAGATTTAGAATGTTTTAATAGAGGTTGATTTTATTTTTAGATATGAATTACATTAAAATCTCACTTGAGCCTATAAAGTCATATGTTTATCGCCTACATTTAAAACGACGAAAGCCAACAAACTCTCTCTATCCCGACGCGGTGGAATTGAATTCAGTTGATGCTCGTCATGTTTTATCGCGAGTGTTACTTTAGTGCGCCGTTCCAGCAGTTGTACGACGCAACTGACGCTCAGCAAGTCGTAAAATGGAATGGAATTCAAACGGTTGCGATTTTGAATACTACTTTATATCGCTAGATATATATGGAATTGAAAAAGCTAACATGTATGAAACATGACCGCGTCATAATATCTATAAAGCGTCGACTGTAACTTATGACTGTAATATAATGTGTCAGTGTCATTGTATTTGTTCTAAATTCATTACATTTCAATTCTGTAATGAATTAGAATAATTAGAATGCCATTATGATAATTGCATTCTAATTATTCTAATAATTGCATTTTGTTGTAGCATCTGTGCTTGCCCCGCCCACCAACACTGTCTGGTGTTGTTACAGATCCGGTCCCACTGTTCTTACCCCTGCGAGTGTCCCGCGCACAGCCAGGCATGTCCGTGGTGCGGGACGGCTGTGGTTGTAGCATCTGTGCTTGCCCCGCCCACCAACACTGTCTGGTGTTGTTACAGATCCGGTCCCACTGTACTTACCCCTGCGAGTGTCCTGCGCATAGCCCGACCTGCGCGCCAGGCATGTCCGTGGTGCGGGACGGCTGTGGCTGTTGTAGCATCTGTGCTTGCCCCGCCCACCAACACTGTCTCGTGTTGATACAGATCCGGCCCCACTGTTCTTACCCCTGCGAGTGTCCCGCGCACAGCCAGGCATGTCCGTGGTGCGGGACGGCTGTGGTTGTAGCATCTGTGCTTGCCCCGCCCACCAACACTGTCTCGTGTTGTTACAGATCCGGTCCCACTGTTCTTACCCCTGCGAGTGTCCTGCACACAGCCAGGCATGTCCGTGGTGCGGGACGGCTGTGGTTGTAGCATCTGTGCTTGCCCCGCCCACCAACACTGTCTCGTGTTGTTACAGATCCGGTCCCACTGTTCTTACCCCTGCGAGTGTCCTGCGCATAGCCCGACCTGCGCGCCAGGCATGTCCGTGGTGCGGGACGGCTGTGGTTGTAGCATCTGTGCTTGCCCCGCCCACCAACACTGTCTCGTGTTGTTACAGATCCGGTCCCACTGTTCTTACCCCTGCGGGTGTCCCGCACACAGCCAGGCATGTCCGTGGTGCGGGCCGGCTGTGGTTGTAGCATCTGTGCTTGCCCCGCCCACCAACACTGTCTCGTGTTGTTACAGATCCGGTCCCACTGTTCTTACCCCTGCGAGTGTCCCGCGCACAGCCAGGCATGTCCGTGGTGCGGGACGGCTGTGGTTGTAGCATCTGTGCTTGCCCCGCCCACCAACACTGTCTCGTGTTGTTACAGATCCGGTCCCACTGTTCTTACCCCTGCGAGTGTCCCGCGCACAGCCAGGCATGTCCGTGGTGCGGGACGGCTGTGGTTGTAGCATCTGTGCTTGCCCCGCCCACCAACACTGTCTCGTGTTGTTACAGATCCGGTCCCACTGTTCTTACCCCTGCGAGTGTCCCGCGCACAGCCAGGCATGTCCGTGGTGCGGGACGGCTGTGGTTGTAGCATCTGTGCTTGCCCCGCCCACCAACACTGTCTCGTGTTGTTACAGATCCGGTCCCACTGTTCTTACCCCTGCGAGTGTCCCGCGCACAGCCAGGCATGTCCGTGGTGCGGGACGGCTGTGGTTGTAGCATCTGTGCTTGCCCCGCCCACCAACACTGTCTCGTGTTGTTACAGATCCGGTCCCACTGTTCTTACCCCTGCGAGTGTCCTGCGCATAGCCCGACCTGCGCGCCAGGCATGTCCGTGGTGCGGGACGGCTGTGGTTGTAGCATCTGTGCTTGCCCCGCCCACCAACACTGTCTCGTGTTGTTTACAGATCCGGTCCCACTGTTCTTACCCCTGCGAGTGTCCTGCACACAGCCAGGCATGTCCGTGGTGCGGGACGGCTGTGGTTGTAGCATCTGTGCTTGCCCCGCCCACCAACACTGTCTCGTGTTGTTACAGATCCGGTCCCACTGTTCTTACCCCTGCGAGTGTCCCGCACACAGCCAGGCATGTCCGTGGTGCGGGACGGCTGTGGTTGTAGCATCTGTGCTTGCCCCGCCCACCAACACTTGTCTCGTGTTGTTATAGATCAGGTCCCACTGTTCTTACCCCTGCGAGTGTCCTGCGCATAGCCCGACCTGCGCGCCAGGCATGTCCGTGGTGCGGGACGGCTGTGGTTGTAGCATCTGTGCTTGCCCCGCCCACCAACACTGTTTCGTGTTGTTACAGATCCGGTCCCACTGTTCTTACCCCTGCGAGTGTCCCGCACACAGCCAGGCATGTCCGTGGTGCGGGACGGCTGTGGTTGTAGCATCTATGCTTGCCCCGCCCACCAACACTGTCTCATGTTGTTACAGATCCGGTCCCACTGTTCTTACCCCTGCGAGTGTCCCGCGCACAGCCAGGCATGTCCGTGAGCGGGACGGCTGTGGTTGTAGCATCTGTGCTTGCCCCGCCCACCAACACTGTCTCGTGTTGTTACAGATCCGGTCCCACTGTTCTTACCCCTGCGAGTGTCCTGCACACAGCCAGGCATGTCCGTGGTGCGGGACGGCTGTGGTTGTAGCATCTGTGCTTGCCCCGCCCACCAACACTGTCTCGTGTTGTTACAGATCCGGTCCCACTGTTCTTACCCCTGCGAGTGTCCCGCGCACAGCCAGGCATGTCCGTGAGCGGGACGGCTGTGGTTGTAGCATCTGTGCTTGCCCCGCCCACCAACACTGTCTCGTGTTGTTACAGATCCGGTCCCACTGTTCTTACCCCTGCGAGTGTCCTGCGCATAGCCAGGCATGTCCGTGGTGCGGGACGGCTGTGGTTGTAGCATCTGTGCTTGCCCCGCCCACCAACACTGTCTCGTGTTGTTACAGATCCGGTCCCACTGTTCTTACCCCTGCGAGTGTCCCGCGCACAGCCAGGCATGTCCGTGGTGCGGGACGGCTGTGGTTGTAGCATCTGTGCTTGCCCCGCCCACCAACACTGTCTCGTGTTTTTACAGATCCGGTCCCACTGTTCTTACCCCTGCGAGTGTCCTGCGCATAGCCCGACCTGCGCGCCAGGCATGTCCGTGGTGCGGGACGGCTGTGGTTGTAGCATCTGTGCTTGCCCCGCCCACCAACACTGTCTCGTGTTGTTACAGATCCGGTCCCACTGTTCTTACCCCTGCGAGTGTCCTGCGCACAGCCCGACCTGCGCACCAGGCATGTCCGTGGTGCGGGACGGCTGTGGTTGTAGCATCTGTGCTTCCCCCACCCACCAACACTGTCTCGTGTTATTACAGATCCGGTCCCACTGTTCTTACCCCTGCGAGTGTCCCGCACACAGTCAGGCATGTCCGTGGTGCGGGACGGCTGTGGTTGTAGCGTCTGTGCTTGCCCCGCCCACCAACACTGTCTCGTGTTGTTACAGATCCGGTCCCACTGTTCTTACCCCTGCGAGTGTCCTGCGCATAGCCCGACCTGCGCGCCAGGCATGTCCGTGGTGCGGGACGGCTGTGGTTGTAGCATCTGTGCTTGCCCCGCCCACCAACACTGTCTCGTGTTGATACAGATCCGGTCCCACTGTTCTTACCCCTGCGAGTGTCCTGCACACAGCCAGGCATGTCCGTGGTGCGGGACGGCTGTGGTTGTAGCATCTGTGCTTGCCCCGCCCACCAACACTTGTCTCGTGTTGTTACAGATCCGGTCCCACTGTTCTTACCCCTGCGAGTGTCCCGCACACAGCCAGGCATGTCCGTGGTGCGGGACGGCTGTGGTTGTAGCATCTGTGCTTGCCCCGCCCACCAACACTGTCTCGTGTTGTTACAGATCCGGTCCCACTGTTCTTACCCCTGCGAGTGTCCTGCGCATAGCCCGACCTGCGCGCCAGGCATGTCCGTGGTGCGGGACGGCTGTGGTTGTAGCATCTGTGCTTGCCCCGCCCACCAACACTGTCTCGTGTTGTTACAGATCCGGTCCCACTGTTCTTACCCCTGCGAGTGTCCCCCACACAGCCAGGCATGTCCGTGGTGCGGGACGGCTGTGGTTGTAGCATCTGTGCTTGCCCCGCCCACCAACACTGTCTCGTGTTGTTACAGATCCGGTCCCACTGTTCTTACCCCTGCGAGTGTCCTGCGCATAGCCCGACCTGCGCGCCAGGCATGTCCGTGGTGCGGGACGGCTGTGGTTGTAGCATCTGTGCTTGCCCCGCCCACCAACACTGTCTCGTGTTGTTACAGATCCGGTCCCACTGTTCTTACCCCTGCGAGTGTCCTGCGCATAGCCCGACCTGCGCGCCAGGCATGTCCGTGGTGCGGGACGGCTGTGGTTGTAGCATCTGTGCTTGCCCCGCCCACCAACACTGTCTCGTGTTGTTACAGATCCGGTCCCACTGTTCTTACCCCTGCGAGTGTCCTGCGCATAGCCCGACCTGCGCGCCAGGCATGTCCGTGGTGCGGGACGGCTGTGGTTGTAGCATCTGTGCTTGCCCCGCCCACCAACACTGTCTCGTGTTGTTACAGATCCGGTCCCACTGTTCTTACCCCTGCGAGTGTCCCGCACACAGCCAGGCATGTCCGTGGTGCGGGACGGCTGTGGTTGTAGAATCTGTGCTTGCCCCGCCCACCAACACTGTCTCGTGTTGTTACAGATCCGGTCCCACTGTTCTTACCCCTGCGAGTGTCCCGCACACAGCCAGGCATGTCCGTGGTGCGGGACGGCTGTGGTTGTAGCATCTGTGCTTGCCCCGCCTTCTAACACTGTCTCGTGTTGTTACAGATCCGGGCCCACTGTTCTTACCCCTGCGAGTGTCCTGCACACAGCCAGGCATGTCCGTGGTGCGGGACGGCTGTGGTTGTAGCGTCTGTGCTTGCCCCGCCCACCAACACTGTCTCGTGTTGTTACAGATCCGGGCCCACTGTTCTTACCCCTGCGAGTGTCCTGCACACAGCCAGGCATGTCCGTGGTGCGGGACGGCTGTGGTTGTAGCATCTGTGCTTGCCCCGCCCACCAACACTGTCTCGTGTTGTTACAGATCCGGTCCCACTGTTCTTACCCCTGCGAGTGTAAGGCACACAGCCAGGCATGTCCGTGGTGCGGGACGGCTGTGGTTGTAGCATCTGTGCTTGCCCCGCCCACCAACACTGTCTCGTGTTGTTACAGATCCGGTCCCACTGTTCTTACCCCTGCGAGTGTCCCGCACACAGCCAGGCATGTCCGTGGTGCGGGACGGCTGTGGTTGTAGCATCTGTGCTTGCCCCGCCTTCTAACACTGTCTCGTGTTGTTACAGATCCGGGCCCACTGTTCTTACCCCTGCGAGTGTCCTGCACACAGCCAGGCATGTCCGTGGTGCGGGACGGCTGTGGTTGTAGCGTCTGTGCTTGCCCCGCCCACCAACACTGTCTCGTGTTGTTACAGATCCGGGCCCACTGTTCTTACCCCTGCGAGTGTCCTGCACACAGCCAGGCATGTCCGTGGTGCGGGACGGCTGTGGTTGTAGCATCTGTGCTTGCCCCGCCCACCAACACTGTCTCGTGTTGTTACAGATCCGGTCCCACTGTTCTTACCCCTGCGAGTGTCCTGCGCACAGCCCGACCTGCGCGCCAGGCATGTCCGTGGTGCGGGACGGCTGTGGTTGTAGCATCTGTGCTTGCCCCGCCCACCAACACTGTCTCGTGTTGTTACAGATCCGGTCCCACTGTTCTTACCCCTGCGAGTGTCCTGCGCATAGCCCGACCTGCGCGCCAGGCATGTCCGTGGTGCGGGACGGCTGTGGCTGTTGTAGCATCTGTGCCAGACAACCGGGCGAGGCTTGCGATGGTACAAGACTGTGCGACGAGAAGAGAGGGCTTGTATGCCAGTATCCTCACAAGAGCGCAGGCCGGGGTGTCTGCCAAGGTAAGCTTGGGACATGTTGTATTAACGCTAGTAGTCAACTTATCATTTGGCAAACCAATGGGCTCGAATAATACAACAAATACATAAAAAAACAACCAACATTGAAGCATACAACGCTTTTGCTTGTGCCTTAAGTCGCTCCACAGCAATCTTGTGGAAGGTGACGTCACATATGAGTGTGTTGAAAAGGCCCTATTATATCAAGTACTTGTATTCAATCTTGGGGTGCCTGTACCATTTTTCTCTTCCACTAACCCTTCAGTATGTATACGTCCTTACATACATAAGAATCTATGGTTCAACTATATATGTAAATACATAACGTATAACGCATTACAGGCGCTACTGAACTCAAATCTAATAAGTTATACTTCATCCATTATTGAGCTAGCTATTCGAAACAGAAGTTGGCAGAAACGGGAACGACCATTTAGATAAATTATAATGCCATATTTTGAGGATTTAAAGCTATTAGTTTTACGCTCACATTATCCCACGCTATAATGTTTATTATTATTTGTGTATTAATCGTGTATCAAGTCTAATTATTATAAAATCCATAACAATGATTTACAATGCGGAATTGAAGAGGATTTCATTATATTATATTTAACCATTCAGACGCACCAACAACAAAAACAGCGATAGGTGTAAAGCTATAATATCGTTCACTGTACATTGTTAATTCAAATAATTTCACCTCTAGTTCTCGTGCCACTTGTGGCAAGGTCACATACTGGACCAAATTCAAAAATCATACCGTAAATGTCCGATCTACAACCCCAAGTATAAGCCTGTTCGTCCAACAAGCCCTAGCTAACAATGTAACCTTAGCCTCCAGTATCGGATAACTGCTTGGCTGACGTCGAACCATGCCTCGACCTGTAACGACACGCGAGCTTTGGTTGCTCGTCCTTGGGGGATCCCTCCCCTCCCCTCCCCTCCCACCACGTGACACCGTGCTGCGCGACTAACAGCCCCCAAAGTAACTACCTTAAGTGACAGTCCTTCTCGTCACCCAGACCATCTCTCCCTCAAAGTAAATAATTTTATCGCCGTTGCAAGAGTAGGGGATGCTGTACCCTCGTCATGTCACCCTACAAATCGTCTCCGTCGTAGTTGATAATCTCTGGCCTTAAGGTTCATTAGCAACCTTAATTAGTGACACATTTCTCGCACATAATTACCAGGCTTAAACACGAAACCTACATTTTGAAAATTGAACTAGAATTAATAACTGCTTGATGTCATTTCCAGTATGTAGTTTGCATTGTTATGTCTATCTATATTCATTTGATTTCAAGATTCTTGGAACGTGCAACCCTCAAGATATTTCTTGCAGAGCAGCTCGCATCTGCTTTATCATCCGCTGTTTACATTTATAAAATAATAGCGTTGTGATGAGTTTAAAATCTAATAGAACTACAGTGTCGAGTCACAATAGAATGTTTGATACCATGAGAATGTAGATTATTTAAATACAAATTTAAAAGTATGGTTCATAGTTTTATCCGCAAACAAATAATACAAACATATAACTGAATGTTTTTTTATGTACACATTTATTTTTAATTTTTAATTAAGTTTTCGGTTAGATGTGATGTTTATTTTTATTTGTGTTCTTCATTTTATGTTTCTGTTATGTAAAGTATTCTGAAAACTATACTTCTGTTATGGATACATAAAGAATAAATATGCTGTAGGCCTATTACTCTTTGGCATACATTAATGAAATATATACGTACTATCATAGCCGTACAAAACTCAGTGTACAATTTAAAAATTGTTGTGCCTAGCAGGCGAGTAGGAAATTACATTACTATAACATAAGGGGGTTGATCAAAACAACTCGTTGCATTTATATTAAGATTCGTATACTGGATCGACTTTCATAACACTGACATGCATCGCAATCGTTGTGCATACTGTGATGATTTACAAGTGCATTTTAAAGTTGCGTCTTATATCCACACAAAAATTAGTAGGCCTATTATAAAAAACCCTAAAGTTGTCATCGGATAAGAATTTATCTTACAAGAGGCTTCTCGACTATATTATAAACGGAGTACATACGAGCAAAGTAGAAATACCTTCAGCCTGCATGAGTTCTGTGCAGAGATAATGTAGGAAGTTGGCATTTTAAACGAAACTCCGTCTACCGCAAAGACCAGAAATGTTGTTTTCTTATTTCAGTTTCCATGAAGGGTTTAAATTATTATACGGAAGAAACTCATCTGAAATGTTTCGCATTTTTCATCAAATTGCTCCATGCGACGTACAAGAGAAGATTACTTTATGAAACGAGGAATCTGTGAGCTGTTGTACCAATAAGTGAGGTTTTCTGGGTTGTCGTGTAAAATGATACTTATAGAAATAAAGTGCATGTTTTCTTTGTTGATTGTGCCGGCTTTAAAAGGCAATATTATTACGTTGTATCAATTTATATTGTTGACTTTGCCGGAGCAATATTTGAACAACATTTTACGTAATGATACAATCTCAAAGTTATTTACTCAAAGTAACACTTTCGTATTAAATCAAATTCTTATTTTATAATATTCACAGTCCTCTCACCACAGACGTTCAACCAGCTGTACTTAGAGTATTTGCTCAGATCTTCAAACAATCTCTCATTTCGTTCATGCCAACATATTGCCAAGGACATCTTTATCGTCAATACTTGAGGGTCACCAAAATTCCGCTAAAAGAATTGACAGGACCCAGCATATTATTATCGTCATGCGCAATTCACGATCATAGCAACAAAAATTTAGAATCGGCAAACCAAGTTTGATTTCCACAACTAAACGTGAAATAACAACTCTTTTATACTTCCATGTAACGTGATTGTGCAATTTGTAATGAATTGGATTTGGCTCTGTACTGTTTGTCAGTCGTTTTAAGCGGCACTTTATTGTTATTGTATACATTATGCATAATTTAATTACACAAATTCCCATTTTATACGTTATTCGAAAACAGTTGAAATACGTTTACGAATACTCAACATCATCTATACAATGCGAACTGTTGCTCGAATAAAATCGAATCAATTCAAAATAACAATATAGATGTTGTATTCATACGGAAAAGCACAATATGTAAATTTATGGGAAACCATTTACTATGACATAAAAGGAACGAACGTGTCTTGTTTACATTCGCAGTGATATTGGCTCAACTGCTACGTTCTCAGTCATAATATTTCGAATATGTTTATAGTCATTCATAGAGTAGAAATAAAAACATGGTTGCCAGCATGGATAATACCACGTGTGTTGTGGAGGTAGCGTCGTAAATAGTATTCGCTCAAAGTCGTTTCCTGCTTTGGAAAGTCGTAAAACACAACTCACTGCGACAGTTTTGGAATTGACTCGGTTGCCGTTGTAAACTTTGCACACGTTTCCGTCGTTATTAAGAGAAATCGGAACACGTGTGGAATCGGCGCTGCATGGACGGAACATTTCATTCTAGTCTAGTTGTGACGAAATGTTTGCTGAAGAAATGTAAAAGTTATAATATTAAGTTAGAAAGTTTTGACATACAATTTGGAGAACTTACCTATTTAGACTTGCAAACGTACCATTAAATATGGCAAGTTCTAAAAATCGAAACATTTTCAAATACTCTTACAAGGTTTTGCATCTCGTTTAGTGCGCTTGTGAAAATACAGTGTCTACAACGTATAGGTTCACTTCAAACATGTTTATTCCAGATACCTCACGGAAAAGTACCAAATGTTAGTACATTTATATTGATTGAATTCTGGTACAACACTTCTTGATAACCTATTTAACTATCGACCTATCTTGATGGTCTATCTGGACATCAAGTGTTATTCAACCAATGTTGACAGAAGCTCTGACATGTGATTGGATAATCTCTAACAAGATTTCATTTCAACGCATTCTATAACGTGACGCCAAGTCAATTCGATCACCGGTCACGTGACTGTGTTTCACATTCCAAGTCAATCACCGCTCAAGCTCGTTGATTGTCTGGTAATGGAAATACGTCTCCCTATTACGGTCAGCCTAGCAGCTCGTTAACTGTGTAATGAGAAGACTGAATCGTTTCCCGATGGCCAGTATTGGGTTTAGCTCATGCGAGCGCTCGGACCGCGGGCTGACAAAATGGCGGGTGTGAGAGGGCGACAAAATGGCTGCGGTTACAATGAGAAGACTGAAGAGTGAATTGAAGAATAACAGTCGCGGTGGTTTTTGTTGCTCTAAATCCTCCCCCTTCAAAATATTTACATGATGATGAAGTTTCTTTTGTAAGAGCGAAGTAATTATTGTTGGTACCCTAGGCTGTACAATATCTCTAGGCTTTTACCATAATAAGTAGCGCTCCCTACTCTCTGTAGTCCACTTTATCTGTTGCACAGTGGTGGTGTCAAGATTCTTGTCTAGAGATATAACAAAAAAAAATGAACAATCACACACAAAAAAATGAAAAAAAAAATAATCGCACTCATATGTGCAGATAAAGTACTGTTTGTGAGCAAATGTTTCGACGCAACAAAAACATGAAGTGGGTCTAGTGATGTCCCATAATAACATTATATTGGATGTGATTTTCGGAGTGAGCTCCAGCAACCCTCATATTACACAAGCACGCCCGTGCGTTTCGAGCCCTCTTCAAATCCTATTTATGAAACGAAATGGGTTCAAATTGAATTATCAGACAAAACAGAACAATCGGAATGAATCAATACCTTCGTCGAAATCCTGATCGGACAGGTCTTGCGATGCCGTTTTTATACCAACACAGACAACTTGTTAAAATGTACAACACATGTACACCCACCTTTGACGTCGCCCGTCACTTGCTCATCCCCATGCGCCATTGTTATTTTATTTAGTTTTATTTTATATATTTGTTTGATTTTGATCCCCCTCTCCAATACGCTCATATAAAGCCGATTAAGGGTAAAGGGATACCTAACTCACTAAGTTACCGGTTTATCTGCTCAACTAATTTGCAAAATATCTCCATTATGAAAAGTACGTTGCTTTGATACATCTATCTGCTTTAAACATTATGTTTTGGGAACTCAAATGCTTGATTTGATTACTTTCTATACTTGGTGCATCATCTAGGTAAGAATCTAAAGCGTTATTTAGTCGCATGGCCTGAGTTGTGGAGGAACATTATAAGGTGTGACCTTACTTTTGCTACTTCTCAAAGCGTTAGCGACACCTTTGCTACAGCACAGCATTGCATTATTCAATATTTTAAGTAGCCAGTTTCAGTTACCACTGGAGTGTAAGAAAGTGAGAACATCTGGAACTTTCTCTGTATAGCTAAAGTTATCTAAACTCTACTTAGACTTAAGAATACAACAACTTAAGTCGAGTTCATTGTTGTCACCAAACTAAGTGGTAATTAAAACATCTGACATTTTGAAAATTCACATAGCGTAAATTAATATCTAGTTTAAAATAATACAATGCATGGAAACCGTGAGACAGAGATTGAGAGAGAGAAATAGTTAATCTGAAGAACAAGCCATATTAAGCGGATCTCCTTAAAGTTATGAAGTTATTTCAAAATGGTAGTAAGACATTCATTTGAAGCAGACGTACATTTATCCAGTACTCTCTTCTTTGCCTCGCAACTCATAGCCGAAGACGACCCCAGCGCCAAACGGTTGCCCAACTACACTTCTAATTATATCGGGCTGTTAGAATGTGTGATGAATACCGTGGAATACATTATTTTCAGTCATACATAAAATAAGTGACTCTGTGTGGGAGAGTAACTCTGGAACAACTCAGGTACCTGATTTACAGGATCAACGCTCACCCTCTCTACGACGCTGCTATGCAGAGGAAGAGCAAAGATTGGTTTTACCCCAGTCGGGATAAATTGCATTAAAAATGTACTCTAAATTTATACGATATATTTTAGAGCCAAAATAGTTGTGAGCTCTTTCGAGACGTCCGTAAAATTCTCAAAAACCATTCTGACACGGTTTGGGACAATCTGGGTATAGTAGTTCCGACGAAGGATCCCAGAGCGGTCTCGAAACACATCAACTTGATTATAAAAGAGTGATACCTATTTGATGAAAACAAACACGAAGTTTGTTAAATGGCGTCGAGCACATAATTTATATTTGCGATGATTACAATTTTGTCTTTAAAATAAGTAAACAATTACTTAAAAAGTGGTAGTAGAATACAGGTTGAAAGCTGGTTGCCACTTGCCAGATATTTCTTGTGTAACTGTTTTTAGTATTTATTTTTTATTTTTAAAATGAGAACATTGCTTTCCAGCACTGCTGCAAGAGAATAGAGAACTGATAACTGTTCTGTGTTTTCTCTAGTAAATTGCTTTTATATCGCACTTATGTTTATTTAAGCGTAAAGTGATCGCGTGCGCTTATTCTTCAGAGAGCTACTTAACTCGTGATTGCCAGCAGCCTTGTAACGTACGCCACTTATCGACAGAGCCAGCCACCGTGCAGGTTCTAAGTATCAGATCGCATTCGGATGAATCGGTTCGCTCTCTGTGAGGGCTGAGGGCTTAGCGAGGGGGTGGGGGAGGAAATTACGTCATCAACAGGAACATCAGAGACGATCCCTCATTTTAGGTCACGTTTCTGTTGGATTTTCACGCCAACCAATCGCACGAGTCATCGAGCGTCAAAGTGTATATTATAGATGTATTATAGCATACACGCAAAACAATACCACTAATCAGATTCTCCGTAATGCTTGGATTTCAACGCTTTACGTTAGATAAATGTTTCATACTTCAATAACTCTGAACTCACAAAGTAAATATTTCAGTATAGCTCTTACAGTGTTATCAACTCGAAGAACATTTCACTCGTATGGATTAAGTCCTAATTCCCTCTCACGCACGATTACTCAATTCTTCAAGGCAGTTCATTTAACACGACGATAATTTTCTACACTACCAATTATTTTTTTCTTTGACGGAGATTTTAATATTATATTTGGAGGAAGATTATTAAATTGGCGAAATGAATACGATTTTTTTATTTTTGTGATGACAAAATTATAAATGTATAAATTGTTTTTACGAAACTTGCCTACACAATTTGACCCTTGTTCTTCGGGTGATGTAGTGCGAGGATAGTTGGGAGGGAATGTCCATACAGGCTATCTGCTATTTTATAGGACTCAATTTCAGAATTCGTCTTTTGCACGAGAAGATACCTTGAAAAAAGCTTTCTGTCAGGATTGTTGATGGCTGGTATAGAACCGACAACCTCCCGAATTGGATGCTCAGGTGTAACGCGCGAGAAAATTGGTGGCTTAAAACACGATTTTGCATAACATAACTCGGACGGAAAACGCGTCAAGATCCGCTATACATCCGCCTGAACCTAGAATACATCATATCCATTGTTCAGATTCAGTGAATTGAATAAAAACTACGTCAGAGTAAATCAGCCTCATTTTTTCCGCTCCGTTACTTCACCGATGCTTTGTTACTCTAAAAACAATGAGATGGGTTTGTTCGGAATTTAGTATCGAATCCTGTGATATTCGATCGTAAACTGAGCCGGTAACAATGGACTATGAGGAGAGGTTTGTGTAGAGTTATCTGAATGGCGACATAAACCAAAGTGAGCATCAGTAAAGAGGAGCACATCGCACACATGGATACGGAAAAAAGCTGATTGCGAGAAACATAGATGAAATTACTTATGTTCAAGTTTGAGATAAAATTTAAAACATACATACATGTTATATACATTTTAACACCAACCTGTGGTTTTAGCATTTATTCCGGGTCAATAGGTTTCTGCGTGTGACACATGTTATATACAGTGTAGTGTACAGTGTTACATGTTTACGCGCTTAGTTGATTATACGGAAATATATGAACATATTATGACGTGAAATAGATTTGTATAGTAACCCATTATGGGGTTATTATGATGTTACATAAGACAGAAAATAAGATTGTGGATTTGCATAGCGTATATGGATCACTGATTAGGAACCACAGCACAGTATAGGAGCTCCTAAGATGGGAAGGGATAGAGATGAGTTTTCCAAGAGGAGAGGACAATTCCTGAGGGATTAGGAGAGAGCGAGAGAAAGACGAATACGCGTACACGAGACATTCTGTAGACTCATCTGTCATCAGACGTTAAGTACTCGAGAATAAGCGGGCACAACATACGGGAACGGGAGTGGAAATCAATATAAGAAAGGCTACAGCAGCGTGCTATGCTGAGTGGTTCTGCAAATGAAATACAACACAACACTCAAGTAGGTTGTGTTGTATTCTACGACATGGGTAATGGTAATTAATTTACTTTTAAACACATTCCATGGGTAGGAATTTCAAATATGGTGATAATTACTACGGAATGTTCAATGTTCCATTCCAAACCCATATATGGATAGTCTGGCCCCAGATTGAATGTTGGCATTGCTCTTGTTCACTACCCCACAGTTTATATATATATATATATATATATATATATATATATATATATTGTTTTTATTGTTCACATCAACGGATTGGAAAACTAGACACATATTTACTTGTGTGGGTTTTTAAGCTACCGTTACAGAAACACATATATTTTTGACTCGTTTTCATTCAGCATGTATATGTTTTGCTTCAATACAACTCTGTGTGGCTTCGCTTGGAACTAAGACTTAATAAATAGAAGAAAGTTTATTTGTAAAGAGTTAAAGCTAGTTAATATCAAAATTAGAATTAGAATACTTAGAAAAACTGGTCTGATCTTCGTAATTAAACTGAAATATTACTAAAGGCATTAATATATACAAATTAAAACTAGCGATGAAACAAAAACAAAATGTGCGAATCAGGGAATTGGGTCTTTGCAACAAAGATACCTTCAGACACCCTAAGTCCGATATAAATATTCAATTTTATGAACATCCAAATATAATAACAGTTAAACTCAACAGTTTCAAAAACATGATAACCAAGATAACAATAAACTGGCATAAGAAACAATCATATGACTGTATACGATTTCAAACCAAAACCATAAGAAAATCAATTTCCACACAACACGTCCCTTTTTCAAATTTGAGTGCATTACATATGTTGGTTTTCCGTGAAGTTGAGTATTTGAATGTATATTTTAAACACTATCAGAAATAAGTTTTCAACGCTGTTGCATGAACACTTTAGGACCACAAAAGTGAGTATGTGGGTCTTGACAAAGTCAATATCAATACCATTTCAGCAATACCCTTAGTCAATTGAGAGAAAGTAGCCTGTCTGCCGAACGTTGGATTGGAAAAAGTAATCGTTTCGCCGAATCTTTGTTTACCAAGCTGATCAAACTGTGGTTTGAAAAGAAACCAATTTTGCTACTTTCTGTAGCCTTTTTTAAAACACCACATCTTAGCAGAAATCCCTCCCTATCCGTTTTCATTTTCTGTAGCATGGCAAAATTGTTTTTAAATGTAATCTATAATTTAGAGTTTTGTGTGTGTTTTGTGTGTTTTATGCTGGGAGTAAAAAATGCATTGATAATGTGAAACATAAGTATAGAAAAACGAATTAATCAAATGTCCCTGTCATAAAATTGCACACATTAAAAAGTTAAGCAGTAAAAAGACTCTCCAGCTAATATTGATGAAAGATATGAAAACTTGGAGCCCTACGTTGCAGATCCCTGAATAGCATCATCTCTACCATATTCTACACATTAGTTCATAAAAACATAGGGCACACATTTCCACCACGAATTTGCTATGGCTTACTTGAATGATATGCCATATATGCAGGACTGGTACCTGCTTTGTTGTTTGGGATCTTGCCAACAGCATCGCATCGCTTGACTGGGCAGCCCTGTCTCGCCCTGACTCTAAGGTCTCGATCGTCCGCCACTGACTCCGAGCAGTCGGTATATCGCATGTCATTAGACGTCACTTAGACGTAATCGACCGAGCCATGAGCTGCAGTGGTAATTCCTCCCGTCAGACAAGCCTGACAGCGCTGCAGAGGTACTTCCTCCCATCAGACAAGCCTGACAGCGCTGCAGAGGTAATTTCTCCCATCAGACAAGCCTGACATCGCTGAAGATGTAATTCCTCCCATCAGACAAGCCTGACATCGCTGAAGATGTAATTCCCCCCGCCAGACGAGCCTGACAGCGTGGCAGAAGTAATTCCTCCCGTCAGACCAGCCTGACAGCGCTGCAGAGGTAATTCCTCCCATCAGACGAACCTGACAGCGCTGCAGAGGTAATTCCTCCCGTCAGACGAGCCTGAAAGCGCTGCAGAGGTAATTCCTCTCATCAGACGAGCCTGACAGCGTGGCAGAAGTAATTCCTCCCGTCAGACCAGCCTGACAGCGCTGCAGAGGTAATTCCTCCCATCAGACGAGCCTGACAGCGTGGCAGAAGTAATTCCTCCCGTCAGACCAGCCTGACAGCGCTGCAGAGGTAATTCCTCCCATCAGACGAACCTGACAGCGCTGCAGAGGTAATTCCTCCCGTCAGACGAGCCTGAAAGCGCTGCAGAGGTAATTCCTCCCATCAGACGAACCTGACAGCGCTGCAGAGGTAATTCCTCCCGTCAGACGAGCCTGACAGCGTGGCAGAAGTAATTCCTCCCGTCAGACCAGCCTGACAGCGCTGCATAGGTAATTCCTCCCGTCAGACGAGCCTGACAGCGTGGCAGATGTAATTCTTCCCATCAGACGAGACTGACATCGCTGCAGAGGTAATTCCTCCCGTCAGAGACTAACGGCGTGGCAGAGAAGATAGTCATGCCGTTCTACTGCAGCGTTTTGTTCCGATTTATTCAGCTGTGGAAGTTTTCAATTGGGCATTTACCTAAGCAGTTAAAATAGATTCGGCGTACAATAGACTTTCTACTTAAGCTTTCTGCAGATGTCTGTCAATTGAAGACACCAACGAAGGTTCACTCATCCAAGACTTGATAACAATGTTGTTAAAGCTACTTTGATATGAAGTTGATCTTCGTGTAAAGATTGTCCCGGCTCTGAGTTTAAGCGATGCTGTTCTCGCATAAATATATAATCTTTTAATATCAGAGAGCCAATGAAAACTTTATTATGATACTCGAGATTTCACTGTCGTTTAAGAGAAGATAAAACTTAAGCTCTTCTACTTATTTCGTTTTGGTAAAAGAAAACTTGTTAAACAGTTATTAAGAAAGATACTCCTAAAAGTTTTCTCAAAGATAAGAGATTATCTTGCTCAATTAAGGCCAAAGATTTATCTCAAGTAGAGGTTAAATAAAGAAATAAATTTGAAAGCTTTTGTATCAAATTATGTAAGAAAGTTTCGTTACGAAAGCAGTCTTCCAATAAGTTCAAACTTACATTTTAAATTACATTATTTTTAGCCACCATTCTCCCTTGGGCATATTATCACTTCCATCTCCTATTATCTTGTGTTCCCCTTTATCAAGACAAAAAGTATCACTTAAGCGTTCGAAAACTAATTAAGTAGCTTATTATTTAAGAACAAAGCATCTATGATACTCGGAAATACAAACCAAACTTAAAGCTATCATACCTTTATGTTATATCAACCCCCGCTGGTAACTTAGAAAACTGTATAATATATGTACAAGTAGAGTGTACTTTAGACACCCCTACCCTTAGACCTTAGACACGACGGAGTCTGAGATTGTAAGTCACGCCAATGATTTACCTATTGTTAAAATATGCCAAAACTGTCTTTGATTCTAAGTAGTTTTGCTGATCAATATTTTGCTTCAAGATTTATGGGATTCCGCGCATCAATGGTGACAAGACTGGTGCAGTTTAAAAAGTAACTCTTATTTATGTTTTCGTTTTGCAATTTTATACCAAATAGAAAGTTTTATTTGATAGTAAACATAAACAATGCCCTTAGCTCATACCACGAGACTAAAGGTCTGACGTCATATTATTATAGTTTCGTTTTGAATACGCAACAATAATGTTGCTCAACAGCTAAACACAATGTACTGTAAGTAACTGTTAATATTTTTGCTGTAAGGCGTCAAAGTGTTCAATACGAGCCGTTAGTGTGCGGGGCCGTATACGCCAGAGAACCAATGTCCCAACGCACGTAGTGAACATCCTCTATGTACCAGCTAGAGTGGTCTTACATCATATTGTCTTTGAGCTACTCACGACGTTCCTATGCTATTTTAAATGTGCTCAATTGCGAACCGAAGCAACAGTAAACAAGATTTGGGTTTCATGTCAAAACTTATGAGATGAAGATTCTAACGCATTGTTATACATGTAAATGTTACAACGAGGCAAAGGTAGAGGTACAATTTTGGCCATCGGTATTATAACTAAAATGTAAAGAATTAGTTTATGGGGTGAATTTTGTAAAAATCATCTGGAAATAATAAATATTTTAATCTTACAAAATATATTATAATTCTGCATGATATGAGAATATATCTCACATAATGTAAATAAGAGTAAGATGTACCAATGATATCTTGAAGGAAACAAAGAGAATATCTGCTGATAACAAATAAGTTATCCAGATAAGCCTTGACACACCTCTTAAATCCAAGGACCCATCTCTTCCCCTTTACAGCCGGGACGATGGCCTGTCTGCCTGTGAAGCAAGCTATCAGGTCCGACACCCTCCCAAATAGACCAATTTCTCCCCTTGAAAAGCCATGACGCATTCCCTTTTCATGACGTGTACTTGAATTTGTGTTCTATTTCTACGATGCTCGGGTAGACGTGAAGGCGAAACTGCCATGTTTGAACATGACTTGGGGACGTCAGTTGTAACCCACATCTTATATTGACTCGCAGTAATGATTTTGTCGAAGTGAAAGTTGAAAAACAGAAGCCAATCCAATAGGCTACCTGAGAACGCGATTTACTTCAAGAGAAAAGCGGATACGATACTTGAGTGTTCCGTAAATAAGAATACGTTGTTTTGAATTCAAATCAATAGGGATTTGGAAATAAATAATACACGGGAACAGAGAAGTCTTTTTTATGTAGATAAGCGAACGCGGCGTGATCGAAAGTTTAAATCTTTACTGTCTGTTTTTCAATTTGTTACCAACTTTTTTTTGTTAAACGTTGTTGCCGTACCATTAACAGGCTAGTTTATAACGAACGAGCGACCAACGTTAAAACTATTTGACCCTGTTAGTGCGGATTCCAGCATTGTTGGCCCAGAAACTATTTGCTAGCCTTATTCACGGGCATGCAAACGAGACTTGAGAGTCAGTCCAAAAACTAAAAAACTATCGTTGGAACGCGATGACATGCAAATATGAAAAACATAACTGAAACTTATCATACTTCAAAATAAAGCGCTGGAATTGTTTTAACAAAATGTGATTTTTGACAAGAAGCACTCGAGCTGTTTGTCTTATGGAATGAACATAATTAAACGTGTGCAGTTAAAATAACCAATCTGCTAACTTGCTGAACATCATGAATATTACTATTTGTGATTGGACTATTCGTCAGTAATAATATATTAAATGCATTACTTGTTCGTTATGTTATTGTTCTTGGGCAAATATTCCATTCCACATAATTATTATGAACACAGTGACCAGTAATTGACGTGATTCTATGTTGACACAACGTATTATTTCTCATGCATGGTTTGTGAATATTTGTTGATGTGATAATCTATGACTAGTTAGTGAAAGACTCGTCAAAACCTGATTACCAACCAAATTATATTATCCGTCTATATTGACATCCACATATACGTTATTGACATTTATTCTGTTTCCAACATGTCATTGTGATTTGATGTTCAAATTTAGCTGTTCGCATGGCCGCTAATGTTTGTTATGAAGTAATCCAATCCATAATAGTGAGTGATTAGTTCGTTGCCGTTGGCCGCCGTTCGAGCGCCACTGTCGCGAGCTCTCTTGATCGCAGTGTGCGCACAGCATCTACGTAATTAGGATAATTGTTCATTGAATTCAATAATACCTAGAAGTACCTACTTAGGTGTTGGTAAACAATAGACTTATGCCACACTCAGTATTATTACGTAGGTCTAATTGATTGCAGATCAATACGTACAGTGCATTCCGTAATTGATGGGCGAATTATTCAAGAAAGAGGTAACGGTAGTTACCCTCTTTTAAATTTTTTTTCACAAAAAACAGTTTAGTAGTCACATGTAAAAAAAAAAAAGAGTTAGCATAGCTGCTACGCACATACGGTTATAAGCGTGTATGATTATAGCGTATAGTAAACTTTGAAATATTGAAGATTCTTTTAATTATGGCTTGAAAAGCGTGATAGGTGTTTAATTTAGATTTTAGAAGGAATGTGACCCACATTGTAATATCAAAGTAACATTTCTTCTGTATTCAGACCCCACCGCAGCCATTGCAGGCTAGTCTAGTAATGGAAGTGTTTGTCATGTTGCAGTGATCAAGGGGTTACCCTGCACCGTGTACAATCGAACATACGACAACGGAGAGACCTTCTTGCTCGACTGTCGGACCCAGTGCGCATGTCAGGTAAATATTACACCAAGTAACAGACTGACAGGTGTTGTTCTCTTCTGTGTGATAGCCGAGACCTAATACCTGCTGAGTTTCAGAGTTTCAGGTTAGCAAAGGTTCTTTGTCTAAGACGAGGGAGATCCTAGCTTAATTAAAACATACCATTTGAGTTTTAAACGTGTTAATAATACAACATAAGTTCATACTGTTTATGATATGTTATTATAACATGAAATGTTGCTCATTAGACGAGTCAAGTACCATAAAATGGCACAGACCACTTTTGTATTTATTTGTTTACATTCTTGATCCTCATCACGGGCTTCAATCTTCAAGGTTAAAACCATGCAGAGTCAATAAAGAAGTTCTCGCGAAACTTATTTTCGACTCTGATTTAACATTTAAATTCATTTGTAAATTTATTTACTGTGTTTTTATTGAAGATTTAGTCAGAGTCGATACAATATGTGGGAGAACAACAGCTTTTCTATCGACTCTTACTTAGAGAAACCGTGAAAGGAACAAAAATAGATACCTTGATAAATTAAAAAAAAACTGGATAAATCAGTGACGATAATTTTGTTATCGATGGTCGTTATTCAATGATGCGTCATCCACTGGACTCGCATACAACATCACCTTGCTTGCTACTCTTGCTGACCATTAACATATAGTTGAACGGTGTGTTGTGTACTAAACTACCTAGACAGCGCATTGTATTTCAATTAAACAGCCAGTAAATAGAACTGTCACGATGTGGTTGTGGCAATCAATGTATTAGGGCGTAACGTAATGAAACTCTTTATCGGTGTTGAAACGAATAGCTCGAAGGGTTTATGTGCTTCTATATCAACAACAAAAACACCTTTCCCACAAAATGCGTTTGTGTGGCTTCGTAGCCAATCAGGTATCGTTAAAATGACTTCATCGCATGTTTTAACGACCCACTCAGGAGGGCCGTATATATCTCAAGTTGGTAACCGTACCACCGCAAACTCTTATCTACGCTTTAAATTAACAGAACTAAAGAGGTATTAAATTCTTGACGATCGATATACGAGCAGGGTGTTAGTTATTGCATTCGTGTCTCAGTGGTCTGTTGTGCAGTGCAGTGTAGTCTGTATTCTACTTAGTTTTGAAGCGAACCGAGGCTTTCTGTAGTGACTTCCACTCGAATACGAAGCAAACATGGGTCAGAAGTATTCAGCAGTATTACCAACATTTCGTGGTGTTTTTGCACTATCGACTAGACAGATAAATCATGGGGTTCGTTTTACTGAATTATACACTGTAACATTCTTTATGATCGCACGAACGAAGATGATGTTCATACACAATTAAATTGATAAGTGGTTATGAATAATAAGAGAGTATTTATTACGATTGGATAAATAATTAAGATTTATACAGGTGAGATAACAATACAATGCATTATGCAACATTATATTGAACAAATGGTCCCTAAAACAGTTAACGTGCGATGAAACGTTTGCCAAATTAATACGACTAATGGAGTATTATTTAAACCAATTAAAAATCAAAGGGCATAAGACAAATTATCTTTACGCAATTAATGTAGGTGCTATCAATCAATTTTGGCCAAACATCCAATCGTATTTGCTGTATTATGACATTTGGTACTGAATCGAGACACAGACAACATTCTGAATAATAGTGAGCGTGTGTTTTTGCGGCAAGTTATTATAAAGGTTACAATTTTTAAGATGCTTTTCAAATGTGCATGTATCAACAACAAAAAATAAACTAAACAAATGTGCATACGTCGAAACAAATTGACTCATTTTCATAGAGCTGTGTCCTAGACTCTACTAAAACCACGTATGTTTATGTAAACAAGAAATTGTCACGGCTTCGCAATTCGTCAAGTTGAATAACTACGTAGATGCAACCGCAACTCCGCTTGTAATAACAGACACTTACATTGAGTCACTTTGTGTCGCTCCAGAAAACATCTCTCGCTGGAACGTGCGTGGCGGCTGCAGGGCTATAGATTGAGATAACTGGAATCACTATTTTTTATTTTGAATTCACGTTTTCTGGCAGATTTACATCATAACATATATATATATTATTCCAATAGAATAAAAACCTACAGATTTGGTATTTTGCATGGCAGGGGGCGCTTGTCCTCCCTCTCGCCCCCCCCCCCCCCCCCCCCCTCCGCCAACTGTCTCCCCTCCCCCTTTTATGGGCGCACAAACCGCTTACCGCTCACACAGATGCAAGACACCAGGACAAGTTATTCCACTAATTAATTTAACAACAACTTTGCTAACAAACTTGATGCAGTCTAAGGTGGAGTTTGTGAACAACATTGTGCATATTATAAGACTGCTCTCATACACGTGTGTTTGGGGGGGGGGGGGGGGGGGGGGATTAGGAGGGGAGGTCAAGAAGTGCATCGACAGATTGCGACGGAAGTTGTAAAGTTAACAAATTCAACGTACAACACTGCGAACAAAAGTGTATAATGAATATCTTTCGATAAACATGAACATCACCGTCTCAAAGTTCATTTGAGAAATACCACTATATGAACGAGAAATAGTACTCGAAAATAACTAGAGGCACCTCTTCATGGATCACCAAGAAAAAACATCGTCTCGAATAGCCAAGTTGCAAAAATATGAGACGTTAAGCCCAAATATCAATCAATCAACCATAAAAGAATAAAAACATAATTTTAGAAATTAAAGTGAATTTCAATAGAATGTTACCTTACACGGTAATTTAAAAATCCATTAAGTAGTAAGAGAAATACAAATAATGATTAGTCAATTATTATTACATTTCGGCATCGTATATGAAAAAAAATGATAATTAATCAAAAATGTTGCATTATCATGGCTGGTTTAGTGCGATAGACAAACATACCGGAACGTAGAATATAAATCATACTATTATTACAAAAAAAACATCAGATTTATTTCCTTAAATTGATAACCCTGTTTTCATATAAATTCCAACGAAACGGAATAATTTTCCATTATCTCATATCACAAATAATTTATTGGTCAAATGATGTAATTTGAAATGCTGAAAAACGTGAAATTCGTAACAGGGGAAAACCATTCAAATTCTCATTTCCAAACACTATTTGCATTTCCCGGCGAGAAACTTATACGAAATATTTTCACCATCGTCGATTTTCATTCTTCACCAGTTCGCCTTCAGTAAAGGCACCTTATTCCCCTTGACACACGAGACCGCGCGGATCCAGCTCAACCGGAAGGCGTCGAAATGGAAAGCGAAGATTAAAAACCCTCTCAGCTGTTCTGTCGTCATATTTTCATCAAATACTTCGTCCTTTGTTTCACTCGCCACGGTAGATGTGAATTCAGCCCTGGGCGGGCATTTAATGAACGGAAAAAATAAACCACGGTGGTCTTGATTTAGCCATCGCTGAAGCCGCACGAAGTTTCGTTATTTAAAATTGAAGCAGGCCTACATCTATCTTTGGGATAAATATACTGATGATTTTACTAAGTTCTTAAATACTCTACTAGTTTGTTAAAATTGGGTCAGTTGGTTGGAAATATTGATAACACAGTAGGGGATCTCAGGCAACCAGTTTTTGGGCGCTGACAGTTAATTAACATGCGATTCCCAAGCTGAACGTATTAAAGTCTTCCTTCATACTGTTACTTATCTTGTACTTCTCTATCTCACGCCACTCATCACTCTACCGTGTCTCACCATCTCAGAGTCTAACTGCTTCACTAAATCGCACCCCTCACTTCGCTATCCTACGTCAGAGCTTTATGATAAGATAATATTGTGTTTATTTAGTTTCACCAGCTATTAGTGTCGTACGTACACTTACAACTTATATCGTCTTTAATAACATCTCTAAGATAACCTGCTTCTCCAAAAATATGTCTTTATCGTATCTTAAAGATGCCAAGTTGTTAAACACTCAGGTAACTCACGTCAAGTTTAGTGAATGCCAAATTGTTGTGTGGTGCATCTTATAAGGCAGTATTAAAGATATCAAGTAAAAGATATTATAATGGCCGGAGTTTTAGGACATCTCTAAGACATCTGTATGACATCTTTTCATATCTTGCAGGATATCTTCAAGAAATCTGTCGTATCTTCTAACGTTGTGTTTCAGATACCGGTATCTTTAAAGTATCATTGTGCTGACTAGGGTCGTACCAAACCTATACCTGTTGTATAGTGCTGGGGGGGGGGGGGGGGGGGGGGGGGTAGGGGGGAACTGGAAGGTGCATTTATAAAAACGTAAAGATTTCAAGGTTTCTGTGTAATGCAAATAGTGTATTATTTATAATCAAAATTGTACAGTTTTTGCCAAGAAAAATATGTTTTGCCTTGAAACCAAACTACGTTTCAATATATTATTTAAAAGAGTAGAAACAAAGACGCTAAAAGTACACACGAAACATGTCCTGTACTAATTTGATGTACTTATATCCACTTACTTTTTTAAAAAACATTGTATTTGTGTTTAATGGCAGAGCTATACTTAGATTGATAACGATTAATTGTTATTGAAATTAAAATATGTGATGATGAATTAGCCATGAAGTTATTTTTTTAAATAAGGATGTTTATACAGTAATTCAATAATCAGTAGATTATAAATAAATTAGCTCAAAATTAGTAACAGCAACAACAACCACCACCAGATGATGACGATGACGACGACGATGATGATGACTCTGGTAATTCCAGTGCAATATTGATTGTCTCTTCAGTAGAAGACGATGACGACGAAGAACTTGACGAGGAACTGCAGCAGATGATTGGTTGTGGGCAGGGGGCTGGATGGCAGCAGCAAGATGATGATGATGATGACGACGATGAACAGTCTTCTACTTGAACAATTGTCAACTCGTCTGAGCTCGATGATGACGACGATGACGACGATGACGACGATGACGACGATGAGTCGCACACCTCGACGATGATGTCCTGGGAACAGCAGGAGGAAGACGACTCACAACAACTACTGCAGCGTCTCTTCTCTCGAGCGTCGTCAGTAAGATCTGCTGCTTTGCGTGTGTTGGACCCAACCACGTTGGCAAGACTGACAACGCTCAGCCCAGCAAGAATACAGCAGACCAATGTGAGTTTCATGCTGACGTGAAGATGTTGTTGCTGCTGAGCACTGCCGACTGATGCTAGTTTGGAGAATCACGCATCGTTTTATATCTCATTGATTACGTAATGTGTGTTGTTTACGTATTGCGAAGAAAGAGATACGTGCTCTGTCATGAGATGGACCAGCGCATGACTCTCTTTTAAATCATTCCGAAAAACAAGCGCATTTTTTTATAAACGCACGTTTTAAAAATTGCATAATGTGTTATTCGCCTGTAACACAACTATGCACTGATAGTACGTTTAAAATTATTTGAAGTCTTCATAATTTCGAACCATTGGAAATCAGGACTTGCAAATAAGTGAGTTACAGATATATTTCGTATAAATTTATATTCGCGTTACGGAACACACAACAATACAGGCTAAGCGTGTGTGGCTCGTAGGTCTAGTGGGTTTATTCTTGCTTCAAATACAGAAGAACCAGGTTTCTTTTCCCGGTTTGGCTGGGTTTTTTTAACTTTGGAACTTGACTTGAATCTATCTACCTACGTAATAATACACATTATATAGTGTTATAATAATTATGTAGATCATGCTAGCGGTGACTTTCGAGCCGTCATTGCAACGAAGCTCATAATAAATTGAGCTTATCAGAATAAAAGTGGGCACGTAAGAAAACATAATTTCGACGTTAAAATATAACTAGTAAAGGCTGGTCCACACAGATTTTTTAAGCATAAGATTTAAGGTTTAACGCGTAGTCGTAAAGTTGGATTTTAGGAAACACGTACTGGCGTTCACACAAAGTTTTAGTTTTATAACATTGTTTTCATTGTTGTTTTTAAAACAACGTCTTAAAACCTTAAATCTTATGCTTAAAAAATCTGTGTGGACCAGCCTTAACGTAACATATGAACATTGTACTTAAAAATGTAAAAACGTGCCATGATATTATAAAGATAAGCCACATAAAAATATTGCAGAATACATTATTTCCACATAAAGCTCAAACATGTAATATCAAGGGTACGTATCTACGGGACATCACATGTATTACATAACCATGTGTAAAATAGAAGCCAAGCTAGCATCAGTCGTCAGTGCTCTGCAGCAACAACATCATGAAACTCACATTGGTCTGCTGTATTCTTGCCGGGCTGAGCGTTGTCAGTCTTGCCAACGTGGTTGGGTCCAACACACGCAAAGCAGCAGATCTTACTGACGACGCTCGAGAGAAGAGACGCTGCGGTAGTTGTTGTGAGTCGTCTTCCTCCTGCTGTTCCCAGGACATCATCGTCGAGGTGTGCGACTCATCGTCATCGTCGTCATCGTCATCTTGGTGCTACTATCCAGTCCCCTGTCCACAGCCAGTCTGCTGTTTTGTCCCCTACAGTCAACGAGTCTCATACTGTAGCTGCTAATTACTTCAAAAACTTCGCCCTCAATGCTACAAAACTTGTTGTTGAGGTTTCTAAGCCAATTTGTTATCGTCATAACGTGAAATCAACGTTGACGCGCACTAAAGCGAGCTACCATTTTAATTTTTATCTTCATTATCATGTTGTTGTGGTTTTCGTTAAGTAACCAGATTAGGATTAAGATAAAACACTTAAAGGCTGCAAATGGGCCACAACTACCCGGTGGCAACCTATCCAAACCTCCCCCCACCCCACCCTCCCTCATCACATCTTATGGCCTTCAATCTATTTCTAAATTCCCTAACTGACTCGCACTCAACAACCTCCTCGGGTAACTCATTCCATTCCCTAACCGTTCTCTCAACAAAACCAAACTTACTCAGATCACTTCTCACTACCTGACGTTGAAACGTCCAATTATGATCCCCCTCCCTCTATTTACCAGTCAACATCTATTATAGCGACTATTTTAATGTTGCAATACATAATTAATTGGTAACATACATTTTGTCATGGTGTTTCGATACTAAAAAGTAAAAATAGTTATTCGATCGTCTGTATCTTAGAGGAAACCATATCGTTAAGGCAGAGAACATTACGGATTATTTCTTCTTTAGATGAATAATAAAATGTTGTAAGGAGTTATAATATGTGCTTTAGCATGGACTTGATACAGCAATACCATCCACATACTGTTTCTGCCAACCAAAAACTGTATCTATTATAATAGGTGGACAGGGAAAAACTGGATTGGATCATAAATAAAATCAAGGAGAATTTTTGTGTGATAATTATATTATATTAAATATTATGCAACACGTCAAAGTGAAATATGAATCTATAGTTTCTATAAAAACCAAGATGATTTATAATATAACTTAATATCACTGAAACCGAACATTAATCTATATTTCGTTAGGCAACATTGTAATCTGTTGGCAAAACCAGCTAGTTTCATTTAAATTCATAATAAATTAAACCATAAAGTTATTCTTTTAAATAAGGATTTGCCATAAATACATTAATTAAATAATTATTACGTTATAGGTTAATAAGCTCAAACATTAGCAACAGCTACAACAACAACCACAATCACCACTAGATGATGACGATGAAGACGACGATGACGACGACGATGACGACGATGACGAAGATGGTGGCTCTACTAATTCCACTGCAACATTGACTTTCTCTTCAGTAGAAGACGACGATGACGACGAAGAACTTGACGAGGAACTGCAGCAGATGATTGGTTGTGGGCAGGGGGCTGGATGGCAGCAGCAAGATGATGATGATGATGACGACGATGAACAGTCTTCTACTTGAACAATTGTCAACTCGTCTGAGCTGGACGATGACGACGATGACGACGATGACGACGATGACGATGAGTCGCACACCTCGACGATGATGTCCTGGGGATAGTAGGAGGAAGACGACTCACAACAACTACTGCAGCGTCTCTTCTCTCGAGCGTCGTCAGTAAGATCTGCTGCTTCGCGTGTGTTGGACCCAACCACGTTGGCAAGACTGACAACGCTCAGCCCGGCAAGAATACAGCAGACCAATGTGAGTTTCATGATGTTGTTGCTGCAGAGCACTGACAACTGATGCTAGTTTGGAGAAGCACGCATCTTTTTATATCTCATTGCTCACGTAATACGTGGTATGACCTCACATTGCGAAGCCAGACATACGTGCTTCTTAGATGGATACAATATTTATTTTGGAAACACTTCAACATTATGCAAGTGATATGTTTTATTATTTTTTATTCGTCGTCATTGTTGTTGAATAACCATACATTTAAGGGTACTTGGGAAATATAAGATGTTGCTTTATTATGATGTAACGAAGCGTAGTCGTGCTTACTTATGTTACAGATAAGCGTAACACGTTATGAATTTTATTGACGTGCGTAAAACATGTTTCCGAATGTTTTAAAAGCGAGTCCCGCGCAGGTTTCTATCACAAGAGCACGGCATGCACGTAGCTCTGGTCCGCTATATATTCACAAAACACGTATCACGTTAGCAATAAGTTGTAAAGAACAGCGTGGTTCTCCAAACCAGCAACAGTCGTCAGTGCTCTGCAGCAACAACATCATGAAACTCACATTAGTCTGCTGTATTCTTGCTGGGCTGAGCGTTGTCAGTCTTGCCAACGTGGTTAGGTCCAACACACCAGAAGCAGCAGATCTTACTGACGACGCTCGAGAGAAGAGACGCTGCGGTAGTTGTTGTGAGTCGTCTTCCTCCTACTATCCCCAGGACATCATCGTCGAGGTGTGCGACTCATCGTCATCGTCGTCATCATCGTCTTGCTGCTGCCATCCAGCCCCCTGCCCACCACAACCTATCTACTTCTGCAGTTCTTCGTCAAGTTCATCGTCGTCATCATCCTCATCATCGTCTAGTGAGGAAGAACCAGAACCGGAACCATTACCAGAACCAGTAGAAGAGGAATCATCCTCATCTTCATCTTCATCTTCATCTTCATCTTCATCTTCATCTTCATCTTCATCTTCATCTTCGTCGTCATCGTCGTCGTCATCGTCGTCGTCATCGTCGTCGTCGTGTTGTTGTCGTCGTCGTCATTGTTGTGGTTGTCATGATTGTAGTAGTTGTTGTCATGATTGTTGTTGTGGTTGTCATGATTCTAGTAGTTGTGGTCATGATTCTTGTTGTGGTTGTCATGATTCTAGTAGTTGTTGTCATCATTCTTGTTGTTGTTGCTAAGGCTGCAGCGTATATTGAGTTTATATATTTATACCTTGAGTTTTGGTGTCTTCTTTTTATTTACTTTTATCACTTCATGATAATGACCGAATTTAATAAATATTTATTATCTGAGTATTGCTTTTACATCTTGTTAGAATAATGCCATGCAGAAAGTAATGTATAATTAGTTATCTGTGGACACAAAGAAATCTGGACTTCTCTCTTACGTACACAAAATAGCTCATTTGTACCGGTAGATGAGAAAAATCATAGCACATATACCATTAAGGATAACGAACTGAAAATTCCTTTACTTCTAGAACAAAGTATGTACATTAACTACAATTACAGTTGGCTATCACAATTGTGTATTTCTGGGCGAAGTTATGTTTTGAATGAAGCGGCGTACATCTAGCAATATCAACGGTACCGGTACAATCAAAATTACGAACAAAATAATTTTGTAACTTTCCGAAAGTCCTGGTTTCAATTTCAAAGCTTAACTTGGGTACGTTGTAAATATTTTAGAAAACTGAAAAACCGTGCCCGCACAGCCTTATGTGTGCGTACTCGCTGGGTCCAGCAGATCACCACCTGCAGTGCACCGCGCGTACTCGATGCGCCGTGAACGTAGCGGATACAATCACAGAGCAAAGGGATTTATTTACCACCGCGGGCTGAGAGTTCTGTGTCAAAGGATATGAACAGCCTGGAACCCTTGAACAGTGGGACAAAAACACGTTCTGCTCCCCAACACAAACCGGCTTTTGGCGGAGGAACAAAACTTGAGTTTCCAACTTTTGGATTTGGAAAGTTTCAACCTGTATGCGACTCGAGGGCAGAGAAGGTAAGGGAGGAAATTTGAATGAAATGTGAGGGACTTTATCTGGGAAACTGGACAAAAGACTTCTAGGTAGGTTCATTTTGAAGATTAGAAGTTTTTTTTTTTTTTTTTTAGATGTAGTACGTATAAGTACGTTTTTTTTAGTACGTATAACGAACGCCTTCATATTTTTTCGGACATTTTTTTTGGACGAAAAAGTGATCCAGTTCCAGTTACAGACGCAAATACAGGTGCAGTATGGAATAAGTTCATTCTTCCGTATTGTATTATTCTCCGTATTCTCCAACATGAGATAAACAATTCAATGTACCAACAATTTGTATTAGAGAATCTGTTAGAGAATAAAATTACATGAAATCTGAAATCTGAATCTGAACACAACATATTTTCCAAGAAATCATAGCATTTATATTTTCCGTACTAACCGCACAAAATATTAATTGGTTTCGTCCTAGCCTACTTTGATTTCAATTATTATTATAATAATAAAATTATTACTTCATGCTGTGAGATCAGTAGCTTTGCTGAAATCTTGAAATAACTTTTGTTTAAAAAACATTTAATGTTATATAATTGTATCAAACACATCTACGATGATCAAGAAATGATGAATGATGAGATGATGATGGGTTGTCTTGGCTGGGATTCTTCCACCTTTCATTGTCAAGCTTCGCTTTATCCAATACAACATCGCAAAATTATTGTTTTTTCTGTGTATGGGAATAACGGTCCTTTACACTGGGAAAAACGTGGAAATAGCTAAGAAAATATGTATACAAATAATAATAATAATAATAATAATAATAATAATAATAATTATTATTATTATTATTTTTTTTATTATTATTATCATCATTATCATGAATTATCTAAAATAATGAATCAGTTATTATACTGATCAAGATAGTTGAAGTAAACACCAACATCACAATATCACTTGCAAACTCAATCGCGTTTAAACACAAATACCCTCTAAACGCAACGTTTAAACGTATAACCGCTCACTTCAAATATTGGCAACAGTGATATTTTCTAAACACAACGTTTAAACGAATAACCGCTCACTTCAAATATTGGCAACAGTGATGTTTTCTAAACGCAACGTTTAAAACGTATAACCGCTCACTTCAAATATTTGCAACAGTGATGTTTTCTAAACGCAACGTTTAAAACGTATAACCGCTCACTTCAAACACTGGCAACAGTGATTTTTTCTAAACGCGACGTTTAAACGTATAACCGCTCACTTCAAACACTGGCAACAGTGATGTTTTCTAAACGCAACGTTTAAACGTATAACCGCTCACTTCAAACACTGACAACAGTGATGTTTTCTAAACGCAACGTTTAAACGTATAACCGCTAACTTCAAACACTGGCAACAGTGATTTTTTTCTAAACGCGACGTTTAAACGTTTAACCGCTCACTTCAAACACTGGCAACAGTGATGTTTTCTAAACGCAACGTTTAAACGTATAACCGCTCACTTCAAACACTGGCAACAGTGATGTTTTCTAAACGCAACGTTTAAACGTATAACCGCTCACTTCAAACACTGGCAACAGTGATGTTTTCTAAACGCAACGTTTAAACGTATACTTCAAACACTGGCAACAGTGATGTTTTCTAAACGCAACGTTTAAACGTTTAACCGCTCACTTCAAACACTGGCAACAGTGATGTTTTCTAAACGAAACGTTTAAACGTATAACCGCTCACTTCAAACACTGGCAACAGTGATGTTTTCTAAACGCAACGTTTAAACGTATACTTCAAACACTGGCAACAGTGATGTTTTCTAAACGCAACGTTTAAACGTATAACCACGCACTTCCAACACTGGCAACAGTGATGTTTTCTAAACGCAACGTTTAAACGTATACTTCAAACACTGGCAACAGTGATGTTTTTTAAACGCAACGTTTAAACGTATACTTCAAACACTGGCAACAGTGATGTTTTCTAAACGCAACGTTTAAGCGTATAACCGCTCACTTCAAACACTGGCAACAGTGATGTTTTCTAAACGCAACGTTTAAACGTATAACCGCTCACTTCAAACACAGGCAACAGTGATGTTTTCTAAACGCGACGTTTAAACGTATAACCGCTCACTTCAAACACTGGCAACAGTGATGTTTTCTAAACGCAACGTTTAAACGTATAACCGCTCACTTCAAACACTGGCAACAGTGATGTTTTCTAAACGCAACGTTTAAACGTATAACCGCTCACTTCAAACACTGGCAACAGTGATGTTTTTTAAACGCAACGTTTAAACGTATACTTCAAACACTGGCAACAGTGATGTTTTCTAAACGCGACGTTTAAACGTATAACCGCTCACTTCAAACACTGGCAACAGTGATGTTTTCTAAACGCAACGTTTAAACGTATAACCGCTCACTTCAAACACTGGCAACAGTGATGTTTTCTAAACGCAACGTTTAAACGTATAACCGCGCACTTCAAACACTGGCAACAGTGATGTTTTCTAAACGCAACGTTTAAGCGTATAACCGCGCACTTCAAACACTGGCAACAGTGATGTTTTCTAAACGCAACGTTTAAGCGTATAACCGCTCACTTCAAACACTGGCAACAGTGATGTTTTCTAAACGCAACGTTTAAACGTATAACCGCGCACTTCAAACACTGGCAACAGTGATGTTTTCTAAACGCGACGTTTAAACGTATAACCGCGCACTTCAAACACTGGCAACAGTGATGTTGTCTAAACGCAACGTTTAAACGTATAACCGCTCACTTCAAACACTGGCAACAGTGATGTTTTCTAAACGCATCGTTTAAACGTATAACCGCTCACTTCAAACACTGGCAACAGTGATGTTTTCTAAACGCAACGTTTAAGCGTATAACCGCTCACTTCAAACACAGGCAACAGTGATGTTTCTAAACGCGTAGCCATAAAAATGTGTAAATTGAGCCATTACATTTCCAGCAAACCTATTATGACTCTGTCACGTCAAAGTGCTCAGTCGTAAATTACAGCTTTTCAAATAACTTGTCTTGCTTCCATCTCTCCATCTCTCCCCTCCGTATGGGTGTGAGTGTGCTGGGACGGAACACATAAAGTTGCGCCTCTCGCTCAGCCTGGAACAGCCATAAAAGGTTTAACGTCTGAATGACCGCAGAAATAGTGATATTCTGATAACAGCTAAAACACAGAGTCGTAATGTGGATTACGTGAGGCTTCCGTATGCTATAACGTATTTCATTAGGATTATTACTTTCTTAAAGTAAGATTCACCGGAAACTATAAATGGGGTGAAGTGGTAAAAGGTATAGTTGACGTAACGCATCCACAGGTGTGATGATCGTAGCTTTTTTTAATTATCAATGATTACATGGAAGTATGTTAAACAAGCATTGACTAATTTATTATGTTATTTTTAAATTATTACCACCGGTTAAATAAAATAAAATAAACACATTTGTATTTATTGTCTGCCTATTCATAGTTCCCATGTGACGTCACAGCAGCCATGATTGCGACACAATTGATGCGGAACAATCCTAGATCATAGGCAAATACTATTCAAATTTAATAAATAAGCCTAATTTAGAAAAAAAGTAAACATAAGTCATAAACAAATAAAATAATAACACACATACCAATTTTATCTCAAAACAGACTGAATTTAAAAGAACTAAAAATTTCTGTGTTCTATACCACAACGTCAAAGTTTGATCACAAATGTGGCCGCTACGCGCAAAGATGTGACGTACGTGCAACCTATGAATACTTATATATATATCTTGACCCCGTTTCCAACATTAATTTATCGGGTAGGTCCATCCTTTTCATATGAACCTATGAATACTTATTTATAAAAACTGTATTTTTAGTGTGAGTTATTATTTTATACTATTTTTATGTACATCGCTGCTATGATGACTCCAATTTGTACCGTTTACGGATGCACCAGTAGCATGGATAAAAGAACATTTCGAAGTTTAAAAAACCCAGCCTGAAAAGAGAACCGAATCATGGAACTGCTGCGTTGAGAGTATGAATAAACCCATCAGATCAAATGAGCCACATTAGGTTTAATAAAACCAAAATACAGTTTGTTAATGCGTGTTGAAATAATAATTGCAATCAAACTAATTATAATTATCAAAGGGTTTAAAATTAAACCTGTCAAAATCCTTTTACCCTAGGTTAACCTGTTAATAATTAGTGGAATGATTCCAATGCAATTCAATCATAATAAGAGTAGGTACCACGTACAGTTCAGCGACTTTTTCCCGCCCCGCCTAATAATACAGCCTCGTATTTATGTAAGCGAAGATTGTTTTCTGAAAGTGAAGCCGCGTGACTCGTTGCGACTCCCGCCCCCTCTTCCACCGCCCCCTCGCTTTGCTGCGGGGCTGATTCGGATTAGTTGATTCGTTGACCACGGCTAAACGGCGTGTAGGGGTAATCGAGCGAAACTAACCGTAGGACACGCAAAGTAAACCTGTGTTTAAATTGAACACTTGTGTTATTGTATCGCTGAATGTGGTGGTGTGTGATCCACTACCCACACTATTACACCACACAACTTGAAAAACATCTGTACTACACTAGAAAAAAAGATAATCACCATTTGATATGAATCTAAATCTAACTTTAGAAAACAAATACAAAATAAATACAATATTAAACAGTTTCTTTTTTCAAAACCCCTTTACTCTTTGCTGAATTCCGTCAATGAGACCTAAAATACAGAACTGAGAAACAAAAAGTTCCAATACCAAGTTCCTGGCTTTTGTTCGTAAGTTCTCTTCCATTTAAAAACATCCGTAAAAAGCGCAATATTACAATTTTATAAGAAACATATGAAAGGATGGCGGAAGCATCACCAAATGAGATTTTAAAATAATGCAATTGGTAGAAGAAGGATTTTAACAGAAATCTACATCATAACAATATTATATTATTTTACTCGAAGAATAAATTTTCCTTGGCACAAATATTATACAGTTATATATTATACCATAATGTTTTTGATAAAACATTAAATTTCACCGGTATGAGCCAGAAAGATGTGTAAAGTGGGATTTGTGTAAAAAGATAAAACCATAACCCGGCGCCCCCACCATATATACACAATGTGACAAGTAATACAAGACACTGGCCGTATTTAACACACTAGACAGCGGCAACACGCAACACTAGTGCGCTCTAGCGGTAATTAGTGGTGATACGGCGAATATGGTTGCTTTAGTTTCGTTTCGTGTTATTAATTAAAATTAATTTACAATTTATAACTGAATTTTATTTTAATATTTTCATTCCAGCCATTGTTTCTGTCCTTAGTTCGAAAAAAGTTCTCTCTAAAAACAAAAAAATGTGTCCAGATTTGTGATGATAAAAAGTAGACAGTGGACTTGAATCGTCAGCGGTAATATGTGCATTCAGTTATGTTAAAACTATACGGGATGTATTTCAGCTGTTACCCTTGTCAAACTACTTTTTATTGGGCATACTATAAAATACAAACTTTTGCTAAGTCTCGGTTTGCAAACGAAAAAAAGTGTCAAGCAGATTTGTGGAGGATTCGCTGTGAGCGGCGTGATTAATGTAATTGTGAATACCGCGTGAATACCGGGCTTTAAATCAACCGTTTATGCTGGAGAATCTATGTAATATCCGTCTGTTATAATTTCTATGACGTTGTATCACGGCTTCCTTGATGATTCTAGAGATAATGGGAAATATTCCTATAAGAGACTTCTTGCTCATTACAAACATATTTGAACTCCAAATTTTAGGTTAAGATTTCCATTCATAAAAGTTAACTGGAAGCTTCACACATCATTATAGCGGGAAAACGGGACAGGATTTTGACGTTTATTTACAATTATTTTATTTTTCAGTTGCAATTAGTTTAAAAATGTATTAATTAAAATACAAAATTTTATATAGTGTAATTGATTTTAATAAAATTCGAAAAGAGATTAAAAAGGTATGTAGGCCTACTATAGTGGAGGCTTGTCTTCAACCTAGCAACTTGTAAGTCTATGGTTATAGACATTGTATTGTAATGGTGTAGAATCCTCTCACTGCATATTCCGATACTTGACGTCAACAATTCAATCAACACAGATTGAGGCTTGGGGTTGGGCGATAATGTTGTGGCCGTTGAAGTGTTTGCTTACTCACTATATTATAGGAAGCCGATTCAAACCGCAGTGAGTGTTACATTATTATACGATACATTGCTACCAACCACCAATCATAACGTTCAAACTAGTTCTTAAATAACTTTATACTGAGATCTTACAACCACCGGGGTCTAAATAAGATAATATACATAATATATAAGATAAGATATATAAGATATATGTATATATTTAAGAGTTTTATATATAAGAATGGAATTTTAAAAGAATTATATATAAGAATTTTAAATAAGAGTTTTTCCTTTATAAGATAAGATACATGTTTATGTTATATTAAAAACTGTTACATCTTTTTGAAAAATTTCATGATAACAGAATTATGTATGCATGTCCATGTCATCAAATGAACCAAAGCCAAAAAATAATCAAATCCAAGTGTTATGTTGTGTTGTTTGTTGTTGAATCAAATGAATGTCAACAAATGAACCAAAGCCAAAAAAAGGAAAGTGTGTGGTTAAGTTTTTTCGTTGATAAGGACTAAAAGACAGCGTATCTCACGAGAGTGTCTTAGATATTTCAAGAAGTAGACCTCTTAATGTCAGAGGACTTCTCTGGTTTGCCAACCAATCCCTACTTAACGACGTTTCCGTTTTAGTTCCTTTCTTCCGGTAGCGATGAAAGCGGCGAGGTTTAGAGGTACCCGGGTCCCCGTGGGCACATCTATCACTGCCTTAACAATGGCTGACCGTGCGGCTGTTTGGGGATCAACAGAGCTACACACCAAACAGGCGTCCGGATCTTTTGTATTCGTCAGGTTGGATACACAAGTGTGCAGTGTAAAAAAATCAATATGCTCTTTTAAAAGCGTCGTTGTTAACTTCCGTATGGAAACGTTATTCAATAAAGGTTCCTCTTTCAGAAAACATACATATATTATGTGTAAGGAATTTGTAATCGAAATGGAATTACTGAGGTTACGTATTTCTTGTCTCTTTGTTTAAGATTTGAACGGAAAAGGAATTGAATAGAAAACTCTGCTAACAATATCTAAGTGATCAATACTTGAACATAAATAAACATTCCTATGCTGCGGAGATTGTATGGTAGCCTACCTATGGATCTGGTTGGCCACAGTAACAAAGGAAAGGTGGACTTGAAACGGTATCAGTTTTGTCTCCCTCTTAAGCTCAGCTTCACGATTATCTATTGGTTGACCAGAAGCATTTGCTCTGCACAAAGTTCCTCCATTGTTACAAACTGTTCAAGCAGAAGTTTCAGTTTCAGATAATGTTTATTTTTCCAAAATAACACATAACATAATATATATATATTCTACGTTTGTATGCATTTGTATGCCTCTACAAGAATAATCTTGAGGGGGAACATACGTTCTTATAACATTAAAAAGTTGAGAAAAATGAAACAATTTTCAGATGTCTTAATCGATGTACAAATTCAATTAATAATTGATGGTTTTGAACACTGGGAAAATATGCTACTTAAAACTAGCGTGTTTTTTGTTTACTAATATAAAAGCCAAGAACTGGTAATGGGTCGCTTTTCTCATTGCGATAGATAAGCGTATTTATTATTTACATGTTTAAAGCAAAGCGTATTGCGAAAATCAATGATTGCCAATGAATAATAAATGATGCATTGAAAAAGCACTCTGGTCAAAGTTTTCCTAAAAACAAGTTCACTGATTTTTTCAAGGGAAACGAATCAACATTATATTGATTTTGTAGTATTGATTTGTATAATTTTATAGTTTATAGCTACTATAATTCACTCCTCTCCGATCAGCCCTTTATGATATTTTAAGTAAAACATTTTCACTAAAGTAAATTAATTAACAGGTGATTGTTCCAGTACGAATACTTTGTACTACGCAATATAGACAAAGTAAAGAAAGTAAAACATATCTGGCAATTTTGAAGTTTCACACGATTCCTAAGAGTAGTTCTACAGAAACGAGCCAACTTTTACCGACTTACTTAGCGCAAAGCTACTTCAGTGCTTCATTTAATTCTGAACAAGCAATTTAAAGTCTGTAGACTGCTTTTGTGGGTTAAACACTGAAGCGATAGACATTTCGTCGAGACTTAACCTCCTGGTGCAAGATTTTCCCCCCCCCTCCCCCCCCCCACTCCATGCTGTAATTAAGCCCCCTCGTGTTAAGGGCCCCCCGCGTAAAATCAGCCGCTCAAGTGGGTTACAGTGCAACGAACACGAAGTGCTTTTTAATTCCTCGTCAACGACCTGTCTCTTGTTCGAGTGAAACGACGCGTTAACAAGTGTTGCTCATTGCGAACCGAGGTTTCAACTAACAACGACGCCGCTTTGCTGGTTCGTTCTTTATTTGTTACGCTGCAATGGTTTTATGTACGGGACTTATCTGTTTACGGTAAAATGAGTCTCCGCCAATAACTAATTACACAGTTCGGGCCTGGGTGTGTTTTAGATGTCTCCTACATTATGTTCTTCTTATGGAAAATAGCATGTGCACAAAACATCTATTGCAACTATATAGAGCTCTATTATCTAGAGAATAAACACGCATTAATGGTTGATTTTATAGCAAAATAAACATTATTATCCCATATTTACCGCATTTGTATGTGTTTCATTATTTGATTTTACATAAGTGCCTCTACATACATAAGGTATAGCTACATACCCTACTTTGTTTTATTTTTCAGTGTACTACTGTATTTATAAACAGACATTGCGTTGATAGTTTTCAATGTATTAACTGTTGTTTGCTACAAGCGTAAGTAAACATGTGGCGTGCCATAATTATTCAAATTGCTGACAAAAAAGGAAGCCACATTAAAAACCTGTATAGTGACAATTTTTCAATTACGCGTGAGTAGAATAAATGAAGGCAAAGAAACATTTGTTCATGTCATTTTTATGAAACTGTTTTGTTAAAAAAAAAACACATAAAAATACAACGTAAATGTTCGTATGAATAATTAAGATTACGGTAATAAATTCTACAATTAGATGCATAATGGTTCATATTAGATTCTGTATCGATAATAAACAGCATTACTAAACTTTTTTCTCAAGTACATATTAACTGCAGATAGCTTATTAGGTCTTTATTGTATCGGTATATATAAAAGCATAACGTGTATACTAAATATCAACTACTAGTACTACCTATAATTGTATTTTCTTTCATCCACCTGTCTCTTCCTATTACCTCCTCCAAACCTCATTTACTACCCACACTTTAAAAAATAACCAACAAAAGAAAATATACATAGACTGTTACAACTTTCCAATTGCAAATCTAAACTTACACAAACCCATGAAAACTAAACATTTTACCCTGAACAACGAATTACAAACAGTCGCGAATTAAAATGTCAGCTTGTTTCACAGTCAGCACTAAAAACAACAAAACATTTCTCACTTCCAGAATGGCACGTACGCGTGTTCGTCGCTGTGCCCGCAGGAAGCCATCTCCCCGCGGGGGTCTTGCAAACACCCTCGCTTGGTGGAGGTGCCCGGTCAATGTTGCAGGGAGTGGATGTGTGACAGCGCTACAGGTAAGACTAGTGACGTAACTAGGAGGGGGGGATAAGAGGGTTGACCCCCCCCCCTCCAGAAACTAGATCGAGACTGATATTTCAATGGCGTTAATGATAATTAATGTTATGATAGGGACAACAAGTGTGTATACCTATCGCATACATTTCAACCAAAACAAATACAAGATTCACTTCAGCTCAAACACAAGTGGGTATAATGCTTGTGGGAGTCAATCACAGCATTTCCTTTTGACTTAGGAAAATCTTGTCTCGGTTTGAAACCAGTGATGAACTCCCTAAATATAATTTCGGAGAAACTCGTGAAATACCTCTATGAATGATTACGCATAAATTGCAGTAATAATAACTACTACTCTAAACATTAATAACCGTATACACTGTACACTGACTGTGAGAATTGCTGTAGTGAACGCACTGCTTCATTCTGAATATATGTACTAGTTAATTATATTTTATGGTGTATGGCTTTTAAGTGTACGTGTTACGCTAAACATATTATGCATGTTCCTTTTGTCGTGTAGAGGACGGCCTGTGTGGAACGTAGAGGTCATTGTATTCATCTAGAGGGTGAGGAAAGCCAGAAGGAGGGATCTAACCAACCGTGATGAATTGTAACGTCAAGCAACTCATTATCAAAACTAATCTACTCTCCTGTATACAAACAAACAGCAACTTCTTTGTAGGGAACGGTACATTGGTCTATTGTATATCGAGAAATAAAATATTAGAAACTGTCAAAAGATACAGTTGAAATATTGACTGCCATATTAATCATAAGCACAGCTGGTTTTGCGATTACGTTTCCAATCTTTTATACACATTTCTAAAAATATCGTAAACTTTCAAAGCTTAAATCGACCCTTGAAGATGGGTGTTTCTTTCATGGAGCCGTTTAACATGCAGAGCATTGTTCGGATAATGTTAAATAACGCAGGCGGTAAGCCATGAAGCGGCTTGTGCGGCCATAACCTTGCTCGTTATAGCTAATGCAAAGCCAGCACCGACCGTACTGCGTTGGATTAACGTTGAATACCACCGAGCAGTGTTGCTTGGCGTAGATTAAAGAGTATTCAAACAACGTTCAGTGCGTCGGTGAACAACTTCATAGAAATATATTGTTTTGTTACATTCCCAATTGACAGCATTATCGCATCTGTCTGAAAGATGCATGGGGTTGACTTTATGGCGGCGTTAGATCATGTCCGAACCTTTGTTTAGACATGGCTTAGACATGGGTTGGGTTGTTTACCCCGTCGTCGATTAGCATCGTTACCAACCTAAGCGCATCATTATTATTAAGATTTTACAAGATCGCTTTGAAATGTGACTCTTTCTAAAATCCCTCTTCCCAACGACGTCATACGAAGATTGACGATCAAACTTTTGGTTTAGTTTGATGACGATGACGATGACGATGACGATGACGATTACGGCTGGCCTATGACACAAGAGATATTTACTGAGATAGATAGATAATGATCTTTATTGAAGGCGGGATTAAGGTCAGCAAGGCCTTATCTTCCATCCAACCTTATAACAAATAATAAAGGAGTCTGAACAAGTTTTGGATGCGTACAATGTGTACCAGAGCTCGATAAAAGGGCGATAGTGACGTCATAGCTCTTGTTTAGATGCCAAGTTGGGAAGACTTCGCAAGACAAAGGGTTAACGCTGCAGTTCTGTATAGCGGGGTGTAATTATGTAACTTCCACCGTGCCGGTTTTTGGCAAACAAAACTTTCTCTAGGAAAATATGTAAATGTAAGCAATATAAACTGTCTGAAATCTCCGAGTAGACGATAACTGTTTCCGTTTGTAAACATAATTAAGTTCGTTGCATCTGTATTTGTCTATTTGTTCAACACTTTCTCCAACAATCCTCTTCACGCAACACTTATTTTTTGATAAGTCCGACTAGAGTATGCAAGGTAACAATCACAACTTATAAGTTCTGTAGCTACAGATTATCTACTACGTTTCCATAAAACATAATATTGCATATAGTATGACGACAAATAGCCATGACCACAGTAACCAACACAACTTTAGAATGAATCCATTATAAATATAACCATTTATATTGCAATTTGTTCATGGTCAAACCTTAGTTCGCTTCATCTAATAAACATTTACTGGTCACTTCTTGTACTGTGATAATAGTACAACCGTTGAGTGAGTAATATAGGGTAGTTTTGCAACGCAATCGGCAGTTAGTCAACCGCCTTTTATTGTCCAACATACTTAAGTCGGGTAGTAGAAGTTCACCAAGCGACGCGATGACGGAGTTTTCGGCTGTCATCGTATATCTTCGGTGAAGTAGCCGACCAATCAGGCTCCGTCATCGCTTCGCTTGGCGAACTTCTACTACCCGACTAAAGTATGTTGGGCAGTAAAAGACGGTAGACAAACTGCCGATGGCATGGGGCCTCTACCCCATATTTCTCACTCAACGGTACAAACAACAAGCAAGCGAGCCAAGATAAAAATAATTTTTCATGTTCCCTTCACCCGCTTCGTCTCAGCCCTCTGACTAGTACATAAACTATTCGCTGCCTTCATTCATGTATATAAGAAAACTACTACGAACTATCTCACCGTATTCCAAGCAAACTATTTCCAATAAGTCACTTGAGTTCATCTTCAAACTCTCGCCAAGCGATGTGACTTTATTTTGGAGGCTCTAAAACTGTAGATGTAAAGTGATAAGACAGCGACATGCTGTTTTCACTGCTCTCTTGAAATCCTTATTTCTAATTTTTAAAGGTTTGTGATTTTTAATGGTAGAAATCCTCCACTCATCCAAAACGTAATTTAATTGGCTATACTTAATATGCAGGTAGTGTTAATACTTACAACTAGAAATAAACGGGGTAGAGACTGGGATCTTGAGTGTCACAAAAGTTTTCAGAACTTCATATGAAATAGACGCCAGAGAATTATTTTACAAGATCCGTATCTTGTAATTTATTGATTTATTTAATGTCTATCCTATTCAGTTATAAAAACTAATTTACAAAGGAGGACCTTAAATAAAACTAGACTATGCAAACAATTAATAATAATGAAATCATAAAAAACAATAACAAAAACAAAACAATAACTACGTAACTGTATAAAATAAAAATAAACATAAAAATAAATATAAAATAAAATAAAAATAGCATTACGTGAAATGACATTTAATTCCACCACACACACAAAAATCACTAACTCAGACTTCCCCGTACGCTAGTTAATTAAAGCTAGATCTCTCTATAACGTACTGTGCTATAGTCAATGAAGTCTGGCATCTCAACGCTCGGCCAACCATTATCTCCTTGGAGGAGAATAGCCTGTTCTTCTCGGTTGTCTGCAAGCTGCAAGGGAGCCCCATTATCTTATCCCATTTCCATTGAGCGCCGCGGAAGTGACAACCCCCACCCCCGCACCGAGACGCCCCAAGCATCAAGCAACCGCAGCATGAAACACTCCCGCGATCGACCATTACCGTGGCAAACAACATGCCTACCGACTATTACTTGCTACATTGCACTCGAACAGTGTTGGCAAATTATGGGTATTATATTATCTGAAGTCAGTAGCAGACACGTCGACTGGGGGAATGCGAGAATAAACGTGGGCATGAATCTGTGTACCGGAATGGAACATTCACGACAAACAGGGTTTGTGACTAGAAGACCGGAAGGTTTTATTTTGTTTTAGCTCTATTTCACTATTTGAAATTTTATATTTCCAATATTGGATCCAACAGAATATGTGTTTTGGTAACTCAACGAGGTGGTCTAGGTTTTTTGTTTGATATAAAAAGCATAATTCAATTGTAAAAATATATTACAGCACACATGTTTTTTTTAGGTGAGAATGAGAATTAATGAGTATAAATCTCTGCTTTCAATATCCTTTTTACACAAATATATAACCATAAAATTACAAGAAAACAAATCAGTATAACGCTCTTTTAAATACCCATTGCAAGGTTATTAGCATTTGCTATTATAAAAATTAAAATTACGTTTCTTTACAGCAAATAAAACCCGTATGAATTTTTCTTTTGCTAGTATTTTATTTGCAAACCGTCTGGCCATAATGGTGGAAATTAATTAAAATAGAAAACTTATCTAAAAACCTACGTACAGAGATGAACAAGGAAACTCGTCTCTCCCCCCCCCCCCCCCCCCCCACCCACCCACCTAGGAACGCGATGTCGACGACAAAAAACCAGGCCAATTTATTGTGAAGAGCAGTTTTACTCAAAAGCCGCAGCGTTTGAGATGTCAGTCTGCCAGCATTAGTCAGGACGTGTATTTTATAACAGTTGGGATACTCTCTCAAACTGATGCATATAAAACATTTATAATCCGTTTGACATTTTCTACAGCAGCTTGACGTTCGTCGCTCAAAGACCAGACAGCAATTAAACTGCCATTAACTAAAAGAGAATGCAGTCTGGATTTGCGTTACTTTGAATGTTTATATGATGTCATATATAGTATCACCTTCAACTTTCAACCTTCTACCAATGTAAACATCGCTTATATATTGTATGTGTTCGTAATAAACCTCCCCCCCCCCCCCCTCACCAACCCTACTTTTTCAACTAGTGCGCATTTTCATGTATTTTTCGTAAATATTACGAATCTACTGCAACCACCACCACCAGCACTGCTACTGCTATACTACTACTACTATACTTCGACTACTACTGCTTCTACAACTACCACTACTTCTACTACTTCTACTCTGATTATTACTACAGTCAATTCTACTTCTACTTTCTCTTTCACCTGTACTTCATACTAGTCTTACCAATTGGATGTAATTATTTCTTGTCCCCTATAACTGGAAGATTATCTTTGAAATGAAGGAGGCGCAAGACTTCTACCGTGTTATATGTTTGATAACTTCGCCCTCCTTATGGCCGGTTTATTAGGGGAAGATGTGCAAAGTCAGCGAATCTCTCCGCTCAAGTAATTAGAACCTTGCTTCAATATTAGCGTAGAGAACAATGTGGTTCGCAAATGAAAACTCCGCCATTATGAATCCTAAGAGATGATCATTCCAGCGATGAAAAGTAAGTTTTCAAGCACACATTGGATTTTTCCGTTCAGTTCTCGGCTAAGTTCACACAAATGAACAATCCCCGTTTTGAATAGAGGTGAATTCGGGAAAGACCATTACGTACGTAAAAGTTTAGCCTCAGTTTTGGTCCAATAAAGACTCGTAGTGTATTTCAAATTCAATACGCATACGACCTATTCGGCATTTTCGCGGAGTCCTCTACGCGATGCCTCTAGGAAATAGAGGGAGGGGAAACTAGTTTGAATACAGGATTTGATTGTTGAAGTTCAAAACTATTTTGCGATGACAGAAACTTGTTGATAACTAATTTTAACGGGGGAAACTCGCATATCGGAGAATATCACGAGACAGTGAAGCAACTTTATCTGTTCTACAGTCACGTTCCAATAACAATTTGCATATTCGCTCCTATATAATATAAACTATATTCAGGGCAACCAATGGCGAACAAACATAAATCAAGTATATTGAGCTGGTTGGTGGACGGAGAGGAAGGGGGGGGGGGGAGGGTAAATCTCCATATCGCTGTGTCGACATGATCAAAATATTTAAATTATTTATAAACAGTCAATATATACTGAGAGTAATTGCTACTTCAAGCCGAAAATTAATTTTTCATTAAACTAGAATCTATGATTATAAGATTCATTTATGAAAAAGTTAATTTGCATAGATTCGTTCGCTTAAATTAATTTTGTCCTTCTGAGAAGATATTACCAAACCCAAGGATTCACAGACATTTAAAACTAGTAAAGTAATAACCAGCCAATTTAATTTGGAGTATGTAAGAATGAATGAAAGCCCCAAGAATTCTCTCTTTAAAACAGTTTAACACAATCAGGTTTTGTTTCATGAATAATGAATGAGTAATTATTACTAATTAATTTGTTCTGAATGACAAGAATGTTTTAAGCAACTAAAAGAGTGACCCATGTCAATTGTTTTTAATTGTGACACTTTTAAAAGTCATGTCACTAAGATTAGAGACTCCTTATCAACAGAGACACTTCACAAAATGGCACAGTGTTTTAGAATGTACGTATAGCGACAATCATTAATTTGATTATCTTGAGGTGGCCATTATTGACAATACACTTACACTGGATACTAGCCCATTCTGTGTTCTAGAATCTAGATCCTGTGCCACTTCAAAGATTGTCGTTCGTAGAATGTAAACAATCATTGTTGCTCTACACATCTGATACCAAACAAGTACATTTACATCAAATGATAATATTCTCATCTCTACCATCGTTCAAGAGTAGAAATGTATGCATATTTAGCTTTCACGAAACTTAAAACTATGCGGATGGAGGCCGTAGTGGTGATATATAGTCAGGGAGAAACAGTTGAGGTCAATTAATAGGCAACACGCGTACGATTTTTTTGTTAAACCAAACATAGTATCAGATACAAAAAGTATATTATTGCAAGTCCTAAGTAAAAAAGAAATTTTTAAATAGGTTTATTGTGGGTGTGGTCGCATTTATTGAAGTTTAAACTCGGGGATCTGAAACGCGTACAGGTGGCTGTGACGCAATGATTCAGTAGATGTGGCGTAACAGACCAATCGCTGAGGCGGTGAGCGTACACAGTACAAAACCATGACGTCAAATCCACTCTACATGGCGGCGGCTCGTTTTTCGCGCCTTTTTATTTATCGTTACTAAACCAATTATTTTGAGGCATAGACTGATCCGTTTTTCAAAATTCAAAGACACAAAATTATTAAATGAGAGACAAGGTATTTAGAAATCGATTAACATTTTTATACGCGTGTTCCCTATTATTGAGGTAGAAAGAAAACTCATAATTTCGTTAAGATTATAGGAGTATATTGCAAATAAAATTGATGAAGTTGGTAATTTGTGATTTCTGTCTTTATGGATTTTAAAAACCATACCCGCTCATCTTCTAAGTTTAAATCATACATGAGATCACAATGGCTGACGTGAAGTCACATGAAAACTATGAATGAAACTATCCCTGTTGTGAGACTTTTATTGCCACAAAAAAATACACAATTCATTTCGTTTTATTTATGTAGTCAGTGTATCAGCTTCCAATGTCTGTTACAGCCCAGCGGCCCCCTGAATGTCGCCAGCAAGCCACCCCGTGGACGCTCTGCTCTAGCGAGTGTGGCCTTGGCCTCTCACACCGGGTATCAAACATGAACGCCCAATGTCTGTTACAGCTCAGCGGCCCCCTGAATGTCGCCAGCAAGCCTCCCCGTGGACGCTCTGCTCCAGCGAGTGTGGCCTTGGCCTCTCACACCGGGTATCAAACATGAACGCCCAATGTCTGCATGCCAACGAGACCCGACTCTGCCAGTTGCGCGTATGTGGGGACGCGTTGCCTTCTGTCAGCTTACACCCAGAGCGGTACCACCACGTCAGAGTAAGTCAGTCGTTCCTTTATTTATCCCATGACCAATAACAGACTCCAGTCTACTTCTCTAATTCTTACTATCTACTTGAAACAGGTCAACTAGAGATAATTTGCGACCTGAAACAATTGAAGAAAGTTGATTGAACAACCTTAATTCACAATTCTCGTTCAAAAACTCACCCCGTGATCAATGCTCTGTCAATGTCCAATTAACGTACAACAAACAAGCTATACAATTATTGTTGTTATAGCCCTAGAAGACAAAAAGCGTTATACAGTCAGTATATAAAACTTTAAACTAAAAAGCTACAATCATCTTACCTTTATCTGTCAACCGCTGTTAAGTCTGGTAATATAAATCAGGTATTAAACTAACACCCTTTCGTGAAAATATGGCTGTAAACTGAATGTGCTGGCAACAAATTCCATCATAAACTTTAGGCAGTGTTTGAGGGTAATCTAAGCTCAAAGGAATGGCTCAGCGCTCGGTAATGGTTCAAGGTACGAGTCGACGCCAGAATAAAAGGCCAAAATTAAACTGATTACGCCCTAAGCAAAATGTCCATAGTGGTGTAATTCATGCGTAAATTTTAACTCTATTACTTCCTTTAAATGAACCTGATATTTTTTGTAACTGGCAATTAATGCCTCTAGATATACAACACGGAAAGGAGAGAGGATTAACTCAAGAATGAGGATTACATGATTAAAGAGATTAGAAAAAACTTTCTCTCCATCGCGAAAGTTGTCCGTTCGAAGAATGCGGTTGAAAACTCCCTATTCAAAACCTCCGTCAGCTTTGAGAATTATCACTGTTCTTGACAATCGCATCTCTGTCTCTGAGACGAGACCTATAAGACTTCGTTGTCCTGAATAATACCAAGAGAATTTTTGTTACGATATTTCGTTTTTGTGTGCGTGCATAGTCTTAAATTGACTTGTATTTCATAACTTTCATTTGCACATTTTTTCTCACTCATAAATTCAAGATTCAAAACAAATTCAGTGAAAGCGGTGAGAGATTTTACTTTTGAAACGAACTTCTTTTGTATAAACGTGTATAAAGTTCGCCCAAACTTAGTTTTTCTTTGTGCGAAGGCGAGAACCAGGGTCCCGTCTGAACAAAGAGAAGATAACGCCTAGGAATTACATTTGTCGTACAACACGAAATGATTGTGTGGAGTAGAAACCGAATCTTGGTTTTTGTGAGCACGCTAAAATGTAATCGCTCACAGATTGTAGAATAACACACTTTGTCTCGCCACAGACTCAAACTAAAGGCGTCAGCTTTACAAAGGAGCTTCCAAAACTGTGAGGAACCGTCTAGTTCAATTTCATTCGGATTTCGTGGAGTTTTAGTTGCAGCTAATACCATTATTTGCATTCACTGCAGTGCATATTGTCCTAAATATTGTTTTACACATCATCTCGATTAGCATAGTCGCAAAAATATGGCACCTATAAATCCAAACATAATCATTGTTTCACAGCGGGGGTGTAGGCTGCAAGGCGGGGGGGGGGGGGGGGGGGGAGTTGCATGACCATTGCACAGTAGTAAACATGCGACCTATGCGACTAACTGTGTTGATTGTGATAATCGTTCAGTTTATGTGTATTCATGACACCTATTGCATTGCTTTCACTTATTGAAGATCGTGCAGTGTTCATAACTAGAAGAATAAAGCTTATAAAAACCAAAAACGTTTAGAAAGGTAGTGAGGTACTGCTGGGTGTATTTCCAAGTTCATATATACTTGAAAACAGAACTTTCAAAGTGTGCAAGTGAAACTTTGTAAGGATTGTCTCAAGAGTTTAAACTCTCGAAAAACGTATTGGCACAGTTCCAGAGTAGAGTAGAATGCACGAGGCATGAATTGCTACTTGTCTGATGATTTTAAGCTTCTAGAGTTGTTAACCCCTTAAAGTTTGACGTCTCTGAAGGAATTAATTGACAACCCCGTCCACGCTATTCTCGTCTAGCCTAACCAGACTATTGCTCCCTCGAGACAAATAATTTTACTAGCAACAAAACAAAGGATAGGATTCAGATTATTTAGATGTAGATTTAGCCTGTAGACCGGATGGATATATTTGAGTGTAAGGTCCGGCGACTCAAGGGCAGAAGTCATTCTATCAGCCAATCCAATTGGCTGCCCCACGGACGCTCAATTATAAGCCAGCATTTGATGAGGTTATGTCCCCCGCTGTTCTTAATTCCCCGTCAGTTTCGACACGGGTCTAACCCTGTCCAGAACTAAGCTGAATGTAATAAGCTACTTGCGCGTGGAACACCATCTAGCCTGAAACTTGGGTTTACCTCGTACATTTAGGCCAATCTGTGTAGTGCAAAGCAGAATACTGAGTATAGATTCGTGGTTACCGAGAGCAGTTGTGGGCTTAGGAATGTGCTCAATACAATACAATTAACTTGGTTTGCTTTATTGTTCAACATCCAATCCACGTGTTTCGGTTATTTCTTGTAAGGTATTTGGCTTACCTTAAACCTTTTCTCCCACAATATTTCACAGACTTTTCATTATCTTTATGAGTATATAAATAAAAATTTTTTTTTAGAATTTCAAAACGTTTTAGAAATGAAACTCATGAAGAGGCGAGGCCATAATTTATACTGTTAAATAAATAAAAATAAATGCTTTATTATTCATTATATTATTGATACTATTATATTTCATTGTAAATAGTTGGACAAAAGAAAGTGATAAGCAAAGTAGTAATTATAAAAAGGGAATTGAATCAAAACAAATTATTTTTTTCTCGCGTTGGTGTTTTTCTCTGATTTATTTAAAAGTAGAAACTCGGTTTCGGTATCAGACAACCTAAGACTCCTGCGAGTCGCAACATGAGCCCGCCCACAGGTTTATAAACCCACGCTCAACTAGACGATTCCTTTTAAACTTTTCCATGAATGTCTTCTTTTCTATTTAATTACGTTCTTCACTCTGACGTAGCATAACATCTCAAATGCCTAATCTTATTTCTTACATTATGAAAATAATACAAATTAAGGAAGGGCAAGGAAAATTTATAGCAGTGGACCAAAAAATATACGTAGAAAATATATTCAACGAAATGGGCTTAATTATATTTGGTCAACTGAAAGACTGTCAGAAATGGGGGCAAGAGTTGAAAACTTTTTCAAGCAAATCCCCTTGCTAAAAATATGATAGTATTATATACTTTATGACCTTTTCTACTTGATAGTCACTTGCAAATATTTTCTTAACCTGGAGGTGCACAGACTAGATAGTTTTCCACTTTCAGTTTAGTTTATTTTTCCAAAAATCATAACACATAATACATATACTATGTATTTGTATGCCCCTGTCAGAATGATCTAGACGATGTTCTTATTACACTAAAAAGTCGAGAAATATGAGAATTACCAGACATAAGGAAAAATTTAAAATACAGTTTTCAGAAAAATTAAATACAATGAGATAAAGAAGTTAATTAATTCCATTGTAAAATTACTTAAATTCATTATACAATTTACAAACTTTAATGCTAGGATATGACTATAAAGATTGGACTACAAAACCTTATGAAGTAAAAAATTGAGTATATATTCATGAATAATGATTGAGTTTTGTAGTGAACAGAACTCAAGATTCAAGGTTTATCGTTAATATCTTTGATAGTATATGTGGGTAAAGCCTCTTATTAAAGTTAAACTTGAAGTTTGAGCTTATGAGATTCAACAGGAAACCATTAAGGCATCGATATTAGTGTGCGCGGATACACAACAATCTACAACACCCATACTACAAATAACCTCCCCGAAATGCGAGGGACAAGACTCCACTATTAAGTTTATTTCCTAGGTAAATTCGATCTCACTTAACAGTCGTCAATTAAGTCTTATAATTTAGTTAAGCGTTGTGCATGAAACAGCTTAATTCGATTAAAGCTCTCTGCGCACGTTTCGCGCTGCTGCATTTCCTAGCGCTTTCCATGACGTCATAATTAGCGCTGATGAAGAATATACAGAAAAAAACACCCACCAGAAAATTCAGCGTAATCTAATAACGAAATGGCGAGATCTGGGATCGCATGTAACATACAATTTTTATATGAATACAAATGTTTGTACAGTTTTTTTTTTTCGTTGGTTGGTTGGTATCGACTTAACGCTTGGGTGGATCTGTTAACTTTTAATGTGAAACCAGCTCCCTTGAGGACAAAATGTCAATACAAAACGCGAAACTCTCTTGTTTAGGTGTGACGAGTAATTAAGTTGGTTCTTGCATGGCACAAATCAAGGAAAGCAAACTCACCATAACTTGATCTCGGTGTCTGGGTGGTAATTTGTCTATTCTATTGACGCTTTCTCTTGATTTTAACACTGGTATGTTTTTCTAAACTTAGAAGCTAGAGAGTATAAGATATCAACATACAAAAACCGCAATACATATTCCAGGCCTAGAATAGAAATATTACGTTTTTTTTTAAATCAAAAACGTTTTTCCATACAATGTGAAGGTTCTTGAGAGACTTTTGCACAGACAAAGCGGGGTCGTTAAAACTGACTGATGCCCCGTTTAGAAGGTTCAACGTGTCGTTCAAGTTCCTTTGCATTCAAGTACAAAAAAACCATGACAACCAGACGATTCTTCACTTTCTTTGATTCGCATTTGTCCTTGAATTGAAGGAAACTTGAATAGAACCATCGCAATGAGGCACGAGAAAAGGATATCAAGACCTCAAAGCTGACTCAAACATTAATGTGACCTACATTGTTATGACTTTGAGCAATGTTTTAATCAACTGCTCAGAAACTAAGCGATAAACTGATGCTGGTCGGACTTGACGCAATATTCATGCACGTATATTTGTACGGCATAGTAATTATTATTGTTTTTTTTATTGTTGTTTTCCTGTCCCATGAAAGGACAGGATGGCCAGTGTAGGGTTATGGGCATGCCCATACCCTCTTAAGCCTAAATACGGCATATGCGTCATAAGTGAATCAAGGGTAGATCTAAGAGAGACTATAGTATTTTACTCAAAGAACTGTTCTGCATTCAATTTTTATCCAATATGGTTACGTATTGATATTTCTCATCAACGTGTGTTGCCTATTGATTTATAAATTAGTATGAGCCAAAATATAATATAGGGTGTAATGAAGGGGTGGAGTACAGACATATTCTTTCATACCCTTTGATTTATTTTGATGAGTGTAGATCTATGGGTGGGTTTCTTTGATCAAGAATTAATTAGTATTTTTATTTGGTGGTATACATGTTTACATTTGCCAGTATATCGATGATAAAAATACAAGCAAACGAAAACAAACCCTGCAGTAAATGTATTTTATAAAAGTGTATGTTTCACAGTAATGCAACATCAAATTCAACCATATATACCTAGGTGAAATTTGGATTGAAAAACTCGCGTATCTTCAGTAAATACTACTTCAGTGGCGTTGATTAAAAAAGTTCTGCGTTTTTATTATTACCAGGATTTAATAACATTCAGAATCGTTTCCTTTTTTGCATATTAAAAAGTCGTTATATACGCTTGCCTATTGGGGAGTAACATACGCATGATAGCTTTAACAATAGGGGGTGACCCTACACGTGCAGACGGTTGAACTTTATATCATGAATCATGTAACAGGTATAGTTATATGAGCAACAATTTGTACAGTTTCCTTGACGTAAAGTAAATTAATGTAACGAATGAAAGTGCAATTATGAATGTGAAATGAGGTCAATAAAGCATTAAATCTTCATTCATTATTAGCTTTTTTCACTTCATCTGGTTTGCTAGAATGTGTGTTGTTTCTCGCTTATGGCCACACATTTATTACTCATTGACGTTCTTGCACTTAATTTGTTTTGTTACCACATTGATGAAATGCCCGTTCTTGTATTTGATACATTTGCAGAAATTAGCACCAAGCACTCTCAGTAAATGTAAATAGCGTTCAGTATTGGAAAATGTAGCGTGAAAAAACTGTATATTATCCGTGATCAACCTGATTCGAAGGGAAAACGTATAAAGCAAATATTCATGTAGGAGAAACATCTACACTGACTTAAAAATGTAGCATTTTCACTGCTTCACATTTGCATGAAGTTTCATTGAGCAACCTTCCAAGTATGCGTGGATTCCCGACGTTTATCTGTGCCGGACTGTTTCAAGTTGAGTATCCTGGTCGTGTCGACGGTAAAAATCATAGAAAACTATACGAGACGATTCAACGAGGTTTTTTATCTCGAGTTTAGGAGTATTTCCTTCTATGATGTAATTCCCACCAACGGATGAGTTCATCTCCACAGATTCAATTACTTCCAGGGTCGCCTGTCATGACTGATGATTGTCTCGTTACAGAAGGGCCACGAGTGTAAGGCGACACAGCGAGTGAGCGGTCCTGTGCGCCTCCGCTTCGGCCCGTGCAAGAGTCGCAAACGATTCCGGCCGAAGTTCTGCGGCAGCTGCGCGCACGTCGGCGTCTGTTGCACCCCCCAGCTGAGCACGACCATCAAGGTCGACTTCCGGTGCCACCACCGCGGGGACGATGACGAGGACGTGAACGCGATGCTGCTTGACCTCGCCGAGCCAAGGTCGAACCTCTGGTATCCCGACCTCGACCACAATAACAACATGGCGGACGCTGAGAACGAGGAAGATCACAACCACGTTCAACAACCGTATTGGATCCCCAAAGAGGGATTCCCCGTGAATCTAGTGAAGCCGGGTGGCGACCTTGAACACAAGGTCTCGGTGAGTCTTCAGTTAATACTCAGGTGTCAGTGTACGGCGGAGTTGTGCCAGGCGACAACGCCAGTGAACGTTACCGTCAGTGAACTAGGAACTCCGAAACCGACGACTGCGGAGGGAGAGATTATCTTGCACCGAGTTCACAGAACGACCGCACCCTAATTATTGTGATACGAACATTCATTTTGAATCCTCGCACGAGACCGACGTAGATGTCGGCATCACAAGAAGGCAGTGGTTAGGTACCTAGGTTGCGAGCATTGACGAGCAGCACAAGTCTTGCTTTATTATTACAGCCAAACGCAATATGTTTCTCTAAATGTAAACACAACTACCTACTAACAAAGACAATCGACGGCGAAGAAAGTACATTCATGTAAGTTCGTGTTCATGAGTAGGGAGACATTCTTCATGTTTATTTGTATAATTTGAACACAATTCTCCATTATTGAGAGAGAAGTCTACGAAAGGACTGATCCTTCTCTCAGTATGGTATAGTCGGGATATAAATGTTCACGGGTTGTTTGTATGTATCGTTCTCCTCATCAGTTTCCTTCAGACTTGCGAAACTCTCGAAACAATAACGTGAGGATTAACGTTGATGATGGAGCAAATCTCACGCCCTCCCATACCAGGGCCTGGTTGTTCTGAGCCTCATCTGATAGTGTTACAGCATCCACATGGTCCACGACAGGAAGTAAACATGCAGTGGACGGAATGATATGCATTTATATTTATGGTTAGATGGATTTATAGAAATGTCGCCATACCTCATCATGTAGTAAAGTTACACCCGTGCGTTTCCATTCGTATCACTTAACTTGCAAATTATGTTTCTGTTTGCTCAATCAGTGGCATATTTGTACATTTGTTCTCATGATCTAACAATTAGTTGTGTTTCCTAACTGAATAAATTGAGTAAATAGTGGAATGGAATCGGAATATAGATTAGTATTATGCGCCCGACTTGATGAATAAATAAATTGTCAGCGATGTCGAATTGTTCGGCCGGATGTCGCGATCAATGCGGTTGTTTTTACAATTAAAATTGCAATATTTACTTTACTGTTGATTGCATCGAGCTAGAAAGCGACTCTATGTACGTAATATCAATCAATCCTTTATTATTCTACTTGCATTTTTATATTATTTTATTATATTTTGTCATAACATTTAATTCACAGAATGAATAGAATGATTGGAGCGTTAAAAAAAATTGAACATTGATGGTTACAAATTGAGTTTCAGAGAGCTTTGCAAAGCCGTAAAATTACAAAGATAGGATATCATAATTGGTAAATTAATCATAACTTTGATGGCAATCTAATCTTTCTAGTTTCTTGGTTAAACAAATTCTTATAAAGAAAAAATAATTCTTTAAATCTTGTACAAACTCATTATAGTTCATGTAACTAATATAGGGGAAAGATACACTTAAAACACAAATTTATCTGTCATTAGTTTCCTTATGAAAACTGATTGGCAGGTGTTTTGAATTTGTTATGACTGGGGATCTCATAGTGCATTGTAAACACCACATAACGTCAGATCATTTCCAATGACATTTAGATTCCCTTAATGTGTTCTCCAGTTACTTTGAACTAGAGGCAGACCTTTGTAATCAAACCTGAACACTGCTATGATAATGACAGAGCGATGCGTTTAAACGGTGTGTAAACGTACTCTAATTGCAGTTTGTGCTTGTACAATATACGCGAACAAATACATACTACACTTAACCAATTTACCGGCATCAAGTATTGATTCTTATTTCTTTTGTATGTGTTATTTTTATTTCGTAATATTGCTATGTAAACGTGTACGAAAATACCGTGGCATGTGATTACATGGGGAATGTGGTAATTCCACTGGTTTATTCTAAGGCAAGACTTGTGGCTGCATACGGTACTCTCACAAACACTTACATGTACATAGCAGCAGTGGACTTCCTGTTGCCTTTATTGAGTTGATCTGGACAAATAACATAGAAAACTGTTCAGTCATCGTTAACAAGGCTGTGGTCAAGGCTTTCAGTGGAATAGGTGGTTGTAATGTGGACGAGAAAACAACAAACATAGTGATGAAGTGCCGTTTCGGCATTAGGGACATTTTCGATGAATTTTTTGACATATATCACAAAATGTTATCATGGGCAACATGGTTTACATATCTTAAACTTATACTACAGTTTATACATAAATGAGTGTCTTGATTGTGGATTGTGCATGTTTCTCTTAAAGAAGAAATGGATAAGTAATGGAGATGATTTTGTTTTTGTAAAGGGCCTATATTATATTATATTTTTGTTAACAAATATGAGCTTCAGCAACTGCTTACAAGCACACACAACAATGTCACAAGTAAGGATATCACAGATCTAACACAAAAGCACAAAAGCAACAAACACTGGTTAGATATTAAACCTGAAATGTGTGACTATTTAAAAATCACCATGTGACAGTTAACGTAGGTACTTACGCATTTGTAGAGCTCACTACGATACGATTGTCGTCATGGGCCCTGTGATGACAGAATAGCCTGCATTCCTAGAGTATTTCCTAGCATTTGTAAACCAACACAGGTGACATTAGTCGCAAAAATGTCAGCCTTTCTCGAGGACCAAATTTGGAACAGTTTGAAAACTAAATTGAATTATGTAAAAGTGGTTCCACGACATTTAGGCACACCATTCGTATACATGAATATATCATTATTGTTATTGTGATAATACTATACAACTCTTAAAAATACACTTCATTGTTGTTTAACTGTTAGCAATTATCGAAACGAGTGTTAAATAATGTAATTGGTTTATTGTCATGCATCTATGATTTTATGAATCTTCCAATGTGTGAAAAAGATATTTTGTGTATCGTACAGATATTAAATTAAATACGTAGTTGAGAACCTGTTAACTTATTTTTTAGAACCATCTTTCAGAATACTCAATTTCTTTTTCATCAACACCTGTTTTCTCTCAATCAATGTGCGACCATATCTATATTTGGCGGCAGTGTTACAAGTTTTCTCGTACCTAAGAGAATTTAAGAAATGTGATTACCATTATTAACAATATAATTAAAAAGTAACATATTTCTGCGTCTACATCAAATACGCACAAATAAAACTGAGGCTGACAAGCGGTTGGACAGTCTGTCGGGTTTTCTCCCTATCTATGGTTTGCTATTCTATAGGCCCATAGGGCATTGTAACTCACTCTATACATGGGGGTTCGTCATAAACGAGTGACTTGTGACCAATCAGCGATCGGTATTCGAGATTGTGTCTCGCGGTTTGCCACGACGTCACAAAAGACGTCGTAAAAACAGTGTGAATTTAATACTAATGAAACACCGAATAGGCCATAAGTGTCACAACTTACAATACAAATATGATTCAACTCTCCTTATAATTAAATTCCAAAAACAAATTCCAAATAATTATGTGTGATGTAGTTATTATTCTAATTACGTATCTATGATATTTAGGAAACTTCATATTGGAGCAAACTGTACAAATGTAAAACATGTGTTTTCAGGATTGAGGTGAATTATTGTTGTTGAAACAGATGTTTCAAACTCAGGATGTTATAACTTTGCGTAATATGCTGATATAATATCAATTGCAACATATTTTTGATATCATCCGTTTTTAAACGTAAAACACAAGTTTCAGGAACAAGTGTGCCCTAATTCCACATCCCAAGGCAACGGTCTCAAAACTAATATTAGCTAATAAGTCAATGATTAACAGGTGTTTTCAATGAAACACGTCTTAATTAGCTCATCAAGTACAATAGACATATTCCGTTAGTGAGGTAGCATGAACCTAGTTTTCACTATAAAAGCTGGAAGTTTTGAACATTGAGACAAGACAAGTTCTACTCTTCATTCTTCAAGTCTCGAATACAGCAGGCAAATGTATTTCCGCTAGGCTGCTGTGGTGTTGGCTGTGCTGGCTGCAGCTCTTGGTATCACCGGCGCAACAGACTACTGCGCACTTTGTGCTGATCACACAATGTGCAAGTACACACCAATCAGCGCCGCTTGCGCTCCGAGGATCGGCGGAGGGATCCCGACCTTAGCCGAACAAACCATCATCCTGGACGTCCACAACGCCGAGCGCAGTCAAGTGGCGATGGGGTTGGAGACAAGGGGGGCACCAGGGCCCCAGCCCGGGGCGGCCAACATGGCTAAACTAGTGTGGAACAACGAGCTGGCCACCATAGCTCAGCGCTGGGCTGACCAATGCGACTTCAACCACGACACTTGCCGCAAGACTGCCAACTCCTCGGTAGGACAGAACATCTACATGGGTATGTCCTCGTCAGCGCCCTCGAGCTCCGATTGGGCGGGAGCCATGACGTCATGGATCAGTGAGGTGTCTTCCTTTAGCAACTCTGACGTCTCACCCTTCCAGTTCTCCTCGGACACTGGTCACTACACCCAGGTTGTCTGGGCTGCCACCACCTCCGTGGGATGCGGCCGCACAGTGTTCAAGGACACCGTTGACCCCACCTGGGTGAATGACATGTACGTCTGCAACTACGCTTCAGCAGGCAACAGCTTTATGAACGGCGTGGGTACTATGTACATCGCCGGCCTTGCTTGCTCCAATTGTCCTGCAAGCCAGCCCATCTGTAGCACTACCAGCGCTGCAAACAAGGGACTGTGCTCTATGTAACGGCGTGGAATATTCATTTCATTTTATAAATATGTTTTTGCTCATATTTTAATACATTGCCTTGTGTTAAGTAATGGTTTTAATTAAATATTGTAGTGGTTGAACTTGGATTCAATAAAAATATAGTTGCATAATTGCATTGGCGAGGTCTAGTTCTACATTGAGCTCAATTCATTTGTTTATTCCATAAGCCCATATAAACCTTAGATTTAATCTTCTAATCTAATAACAGCTTGGGGCCTGTTGTGCATAATATTGACATACATATAAAAATACATGTATCTGTGTAATTTCCCAATTTAGCCCCATTTTCTGTCCTGTTATAGCTAGCCACGCTATTTTACAGCCTCCTGAAATCATCATGGGTGCACTGATTTGAAATATTTTGAGTTCATCAACAACACTACTTTCAGATACTTTGCCATTCATAGTACTGCCAAAGCAAAAGTTATTGTATACTGCACAAAAGCTTTTTAGGCCATTTTTACATGGAGTAGGTTTTATTTTTGGGGGTTGTTTTCGTTTTACAATTTGATATTCTGAGATATGCATTTTAACAGGGACATATGTATGGTAAAAATACCTCCATTTATAAAATTTAAAAAATATTTCTTCGTTACAGCAAACTTCAACTGTTCTCTTAGCCCTGAGTTTCCACTGTCCCATAATTACCCCGGAGCATAAGGAAATAAAACAAGTTTTACTATTGCTACTGTGCGAAAACGGCCACATGCACATCTACCGGTGAACTTCGTCCAGCAGTCACAGTATAACATCACTATCTCGTATAAACGCTACCGTGTAATAACCACGTTATCTCTGCGACTATGGCCCGGGGTGTCGACCACCTCCATAAAACACCATTAAAGAAAATTCGATTTCAGATGAGAACGGTTTTACTCGATTCCCGCCGCCCGCGTTATGGCGTGGCGTGATGGAATCCCAGAGACTGACACGTTGTAGATCATAAAACAATCTCCGAGACGCCAAAGCGCCCATCCTCACACCTATAGAATTCAAAACACTCAAGCAAAACTCGTTGCCGAGAACAAGCCATGATTAAATTTTGCGGCCAGGTAAGCTAAACACGACTGAAATTGCAAATTGGATTTGCAACAGGTGTCAAATTTAAACTGAAGTTTATCCTTAAAGTCGCGGATCTAAGGCGGTAACTTAACTTGAACAACAAACGAATCTCTAAGAATGGAGATCACGGGGTAGGTATATACAGCGTTAAACGATACCCCGACGAGCGAGGCAACGAAGCTGGGGGTTGGAGCAACGCCAGCTCGAGTAAATCGCTCCGGTTTAGCTATCGACAGTTGGTTGGTCGCAAAGCTCGGCCTCCATTAACACCCTCACTGCGATATATATGTGTTTTAACCTCTGCTCTTTCCTCCGGAACATAAACGAAGAGAGACTCCGCTATGGTATCGTCGCGTTCGATCACTTGGGGGTTCCGGTTTCCTTGCTGCCTCCGGGATGCGCACAAAGGCATTCCTAAGAATGGGGGGTGGGTTGTGTTGCAGCGACGATCAAGGGCAAAGGTTATTCATAATTCACATACTGATTCAGGATCGTAACGTTAATTAATTTCCGTGCGGAGGGTGTGTAGGCCTATGCGAGATTAGATTATTAATTATTGGTCCTGGAAGGACTACATGAAATCTACATGAGGTACATGAGGTATAGCTGAGACGAGGCTCGTGGAACAGTGCGAAGAGGTAGGTACTACATTGTAAATTGTATTTTACGTCACAAAAAATGTTTTGAACATGTAATAAGGACTTTTAGTTCCACTCTAAGTTTAATTGTATCTATATTTAAGTAGCCACCATCATAATATGTAACATGACGTCAGCATAGGAGAAGATAGTGTGACGACCTTATGAGACAGAATGGATGATGTCATTTCAACCGTTGACATTTTCCTCTTACGACCGATTTGCTCTGATCATGTAAAAAGCGTGTTTTTGTAATATCGTTTCGGTCTCCATCTCCGGCTAACTCACTCGTACATTTCCCTGTGGCGCCTGCTCGTATTTCACGTGTGTAAAGTGTTATTGCAGGACAGAATACTCAATCACTCTTCTGACCCACTGATTTGGAATAACTCTATTTCATCCTACACAGAAGTGGGGGCGCGAACAAATACAGGTATAGGTACAAAGAGAATGTTTTGAATCTCTATTGTTAAAATACATTATAAGATTAAAGTTTGAAATCAAACAATTTGAATATGGAATTAAAACTTGGACCTTCTATATTGGAGCAAAAATAAACTCACCAGACCAAGGAGTAACATACGTTAGCACACAAATAGCATTGGTCTTTATTCAGATGATGATGATGATGATGATGATTCTTGATGATTTATGTCTGTGATGCTTCATTCTATTTACTTATAATGGTTTGTATGTATATTGTATTCTTAGGGTATATCGTCAAAGGATGTATACTCCCTCAAGACGTACTTAAATAAAAACTAGCTAAATTAATATACCTACATACGTTAATTAATAGATGTACCGAACTCATGTGATAATTAAGATAAAGATTCGATTGTGCAATTCCATGTAGATAAAAGTCTAATTTTTCAACGGAGTTCAGTTGCCCCTCATTAAATTTTTAAATTGCATTTCAATAGTTTGTTCGACATACGTTCATTTTTCAAAGGGTTGCTGAAATGCGCACGGCGTAAAGGCGAAGTTAGACAGTTTGCGGTCTGGGGACTTTGAACCCCATTACGGGATGAACAAAACGGCTGTCGTGTCTGAAATGTGTGCCATAACTTTGGTCTTTGGCTACAGCAACTCGGAGTAAAACCGACCAAATCTATTAAATAAAAGACGGACCAGTAAAAGGTTTGAATTGATTTTTCTATTTATGTGGCATTTAACGAACAAAAAATTCGAATGCAGTCAAATATGTGTGTGATTGCGTCTTTGACTATGAATCAAACGTAGTACTACTACTACCACTACCACTACTACTACTACTACTACTACTACTACTACTACTACTACTACTACTACTACTACTACTACCACTACTACTATTACTACTAATACCACTACTACTATTACTACTACTAGGCTACTTCTACTACTATGCCAAGTGATTGTATCCGGAGATTTAACATTATCAAAAATTCTTCTCAGCCCATCATTGATGTTTGATCGCCGGAATGACTGTAAAAACATCTCTCGAGTGACGTTTTTAGTGGAAACGTTTGTCGGAAGATGTATTTCCGACGATAACGATATGTCAAGTCATTAATTTGAGGACGAGTCAAGTTCTTGAACGAACACTTCACCCCACTTCTCCTCTTGCCAACTCGTACATTACATAGAAATGTTATTAATTAATATCAGATATTTGAGTTATTATCACTGTAATGACTGATTTCATCCTTTTAACGAGGAACTATATAAAATTGATTCTAATGACAAACTTGATTACTAAAGAGAAAAAAAGCAGAATCTCCATCATACCTGATCGGGTTCTTGGACTATTAAACACCTGATAATTGAATTATAAAAGTACTGAAATGCTAAAATTATTTAAACGACAATAGAGATTCATTTTTGCACAAGTTTGTAAATAATACTAAATTGTTACATTTAATTTCCGCTTGAATACTTCGGTGAAACTGTGCCTAAATGCCAGCAAAGGACGAACCTGAAAGCCTGTACGTGTCAAAGGGAGCCCCCCCCCCCTCCCACTGGTCTCTGACCGAGCCAGTGCACGGATGTGCGGAAATGTAAATGTTAATTTGTCATAATATGTAAATTAATTAATATGCGACGACCGCCTGCGCACGTGTGAGCAGTGAATCGTAGACACTCGAGCAGCTTCGTATAGGTAAACTGCATTGTTACTAGTGCAATCTTGTAAATTTATTTTAAACTATAGAGTATTTCAGCCTTTTGGCGAAAAACTAGATTTTCTTAGTGTATGAGTGTGTAAATCGACCACTTTGCGTTTATTACTATAAGCAAGTATCATAATAAGTAATACAAGTTTCATAATAGTATTTTATGATTTAGGCTACTGTTAACTGATGTACAATGTAAGAAAGAAGTCCAAACGTGTATGTGTATTATTTTTCATTATTTTCTATTGATAAATTAATGTTCTATTACCTAATAGTAAATACAGAGCAAAACATATTTTCGCCCAAATGCATTGATTCATTTGTGAGATAGCTAGAATATTCAAAGTCTAGAATATTTCTAGAAAAGCGATACTTCTAGTTCAAGCTACACGGATGGTGATTTGTGAGCTGGGCTCGTGGAACTGCAATGTGACACGTGGAAGCAACATGTGACACGTAATGAGGAAGGCAAAGTAAGGTGCGAACTATTCCATTATGTGGCTGGAATGCGTCGAGATCTACGACCAAGAGGTTAAAGCGAGTAATTCATTCTCTCTGGTAATCGATGGTAGCGTGTCGATAGCAGACGTCGTGACGCTGCCGGCTGGCACGGCGTCGCAATGTCGTGACGTCATCAGACTGTTAAGCCTTCTGGTGCTGACGAATACATTACCCGGTTATTAAAAATTACTATAAAACTTGGATTTAAAATTTGTGTTTATTGAAATAACTAGTTATGTTGGTAACAGCTAGTGCATTACGTATTATATAATGAATTTCAATAACTACAGCCGTAACGATTCCAAAATTTTAATCCAGACGAAAACAGAATTTCATTATCAGTACCATTTTAAAAAAAACTTAAAACATTTATTTCTCACCGTCATTAATAGGCACTATATAATATATATATTGTAGGGTTTTTGGTTTATTAAATATTCGTATTTTCTTCTCTGTTATAGTTCGCAACACAGTAACTTTTATTTGCTACCTTGAATGGTTTAATAATTATTTACTAATAAAATTGACTAAATCTATAATCTTGTGTAAGCCTACTATGATTGAAGTGAATACAAAATGTACACTGGACTGTATCTGTTGTGTTTTGTTTAGTAGAAAACATCAGCGTCGTCCAACTAAGATGAAGACAGACTAAGACTAACGCCTTAAAGACTTCAACGACAATTTATTTAATGTTAAGATGAGTAATTTAATTCGAATCTGTCATTTTTCAGTATATAATTGAATGCTATGTTAGGAAATGGCGGGGTTTTAAAGGCTGTTACACTGAATAAAAAATTACCGTAAATGATTTTGTCTTTCGCAATTTGTTATCTCACATTCTTGAAGCACTAATGTTACTTGTGAGATTACATTCTATTATTAAAAGTTGTCCTTGCTTCTTCGTTCTATATAATGACGCGAATAATTCTTGATAATACGTCAGAAACAACATTGATAAGGCACGAAGGCACGAAAAAATATAACATAAAACGGACATAAAAGAAGCCACGAAATAAAACGAATTTAATCTAATTCAAGCAGTTTTTTCCTTTTACTCCCTTTTAAGTTTTAACGTATTATTGTGGAATTTACTTTACATATAATCTAAAACAAAATGCTAACAAGAAACAGAACGCTCGCCGAGTGATGCAAAACAGTACTAGCGTTTTCGCTTTTCCCGTAGCAGCCGAAGAATTACATAGACAACCACAGTTAATGGTCGCTACATACATTTCAAAGCTATGTTTTATTCACAATTATGCTAAAGAACATTTCCACAAAGACTTGTGGAGCAAAACAGGAGGAAAATGAATATAACAAAGAACCAGGCACTACACTAAATGGGAATTACTGCGGTCGTTTTTAGATCACCATACTGGATAAAGAATAATAATAAAATACAATTATTTTGTCAGAACAAAACAATAATGAAGGTGATATATACCTTATTGATTAACATTTATCAGGTGCACGTGACCGTGTTGGACTCGCAAGATGAATCTGTGGTATAATCTGCTCAACGCATTCCGTAGCGTTAATAAGTAAGTTAATATGGGAGAAGTATGATATGTTCTTGAAATTGTAAAACAAAAAAAAACGTTTGTAATATAGTATGTATATGACATTCCCCCTTCCCCCCCCCCCCCCCCACACTTGCTCGGTCCACATATGATTTTTGCATTTACATTTCTTAACAGTGTGCAATGTAGTGTGATAGAATTTGAGTCTGAATTTATCCAGCGCTATTCTAAGCAATAATTAACCAAGCAGTAATTTTCTGAATCCTCTAAGATTCGGTCAATGAATGGAAGCGAAAGCTTAGTCGACTCGTCACGTCCTATAGAAAATGTGTCACCGTAAGCAAGACAAGACATCTTCATCATCAGAGTAGAGTTTTTCGCTCCGAATGAAGCATAGACACTCGACCTTATCGACTTTCATTTCGGTATATTACACAGAGCTGGTTTCCAATACAAAGTTTACTCTGCTCAAATGTATTTCTTTCTATTGTAAGTCCGGAGATCGTGGATCGTACCTACCCTTAAATACTTGATAATGTTACCCCGAAGTGTGCGTTTGACTAATCAGAGTACACTAGAAACAGCTCGACTTGAATAAAAGAGCATTGGCTCGATACGCGCTTAGAATCGGATAAGCCAATGTTGTCGTTTTGCATTCGGAAATACTACTTCCGAATTTACTCGGTTTTCTCATAATTGAAACCGAGCAAAATTAATTATTTGAATAATATTATCTTATTACCAAGATGTGATTTCGTAAAAACGAAACACTGGATTAAAAACATTAAAAGTATTTTAATATTTACAGTGGTGATTGGTGAAATAAATTATAATTGAATTGAATACATTCTATACCCAATTTACCCAAGGCCCAAATTATAATATTTGAAACTTTTTAAATACTTTTTTAGTCGCCGGTAACGTTTTATTTCTTTTAAGTACCTTTAAGCTTATCTTTTACAAAGTTATTAAAGGTATTTTTCAGATGTATTCTTGCCCGATGCCCGATTCCCGACAAACATCTTGCGTCTGGCTAGTGGCTACCCACATCCCACATAACTTCCAAGATCGGGTGACTAATGTACGATAAGGGCCTCGACGACAAATTGACGTTAGTTTCCAGCCGAGCACATTTTGATAAGTTCACTGGGCAGTGGCATTAAACTCTAATCCTTGCGTCATGCCCGGCGAGATTATTGATAATGATGTGTTTCAATCGCAGGGATTTCCTTTCCGTTGCATCCCTCGTGTATCATTTTGACTGTAATCTAATTGACAACTTGTCAATGTACTGAATACAGTATTGAAATGCATTTCATATTTATTTTAACTAGTAAGTACATACATTTTCTGTAGTTGTCGGGTTTCTAATTACTCATCCACCTTTCTTCCACAAACGTCATAAACCCAATTTGTAATTTGTATGTTATCCTAACTTTTCTATTAGTTCTTTAGAACAAACTTTACCTGTAACTAATTACTTTTAAATCCAACTAACCGTACTTTTAAAAAGTCATTATTTTTACGTAGTTTTTCAGTTTAACTCAACTCTGCATTCAACTCTTTTGATCAAACAACTAATTATGAAACAAACTGTTTTCATTAGGAAACCAGTAAATTGAATTTCGTTAGGTTTAAAACTGTCCGTACATTTTCTGGTTCAACCATTTTGTTCATTATTGCTAAGAACCCGCTGTAACTAAATGTTCATGTTCATCTCGAACCTTGGGCCGGGGTCCTTTGAATGTTGTATCGCGTCCTGTGCTACGAGGGAGCAAACTCTCTTAGATTCCCTCACTGGCCGTTTATGCAGGGTTCAGGGGTTATTAATTATCATTAATTATCCACTCTAGCAGCTAAAAAGCTTTGCGTCGAATGGATGCTGTTGAATTAGCTACCGTTTTGGCTACAGCTCGTATTGCTGAGGCTAAGACACCAGATATGTGCTTAATTAAGCGCGCTAAGTTGCAGGGGTTGCAGGTAAGCGCGTGGTTGGGAGAGAATTAGGGGATGAAACGTTGGTTAATCTTAGAACAATCAATTATTCTCAACATCTCACAATATGTTGAGAATGGATTAATAAAATCGACATTATTGCGACATAAAAATCAATTTTATGGAAAACGGGGCTGAAAAATGTTTTCTCAATATTTATTTCATTTTGGTATGCGTCAGGTGGTACGCGAACTATGCTGCCAAATGTGACAGTCAACGCGGAGCCCAATTTCAAGCTCAGAATGACCAACTCATCACTCTCTGGACCACGTTGCAACTGTTACAACATTCCATTTGCTTTACAGCGCCGGATTCAAATTATCTGCATAAATATTCGTAGTGGAATTCGAATCAGCTTCGCTCAGCCTCGGCACATTGAGCGGCGTGTGACGTGGCTCATGGATGGCTCATGGATGGCTCATGGATGTGCATGGATACTGGATAGGCACTGACGCATTTGAGGGTTGGCGTCATGCGTAACTACACGAACGTTTTGTTCTTCTGTTTCTGGAATTTGCAAAACCAGACATGATAGGATTTTATTTCTTGTAATCATGCCAAACTATGATGAAACGAAATTCCAGTAAAATAAGTTGCTCTAGCATTTATTGCTAAAAACAGTTTCCTTTTATGAAAATGTGACTAAAACTAAACGATTCACAGACAATGTTGTTGCATTACAACCAAAGCGCTTATTATTGACTAAAAATAGATAAATTATTATCTAAATGTTTTACTGACAAAATAATAGACTAACCACTAAATACATGGTGTTTTGAATAAAACCATGCATCAATGTCCAGTCTTATAGATCTTCAAAAGACATTTTAATATTTTGTTGATTGATAAACATTTATTGAACTCAAATCTAAGGTGCATGCCTCTGCCTCCACTGCCACTCCCCACCCCATATATTTCCAAACTCTGTAGATGTTATTAGTTTTTCGACCTGGAATCTATATTAGCTGCGTCAGAAAACTACGGCGCAATGTCAACACATCTTCATCTCTCATCTCTCATAACGTGGCCCCTTGCAAGATTACCCGTCGTGCATTGCAAACAGTGCGCTGCAATATCACACAAGTCCTGAGCTCCAGAGAACATAATGAACTGGGCTTCAATATTCGAAAATCTTGAAGTTATGAGTGGAGTTATTAGACTGCGGCAGAAATGAAAATCTTATCTCTCTCTACGTTTGAGTTCCGTGAAATTTGTCAATGATAGTATTCTAGTTTCCAACTATTAAATTGAATAATGATTGCTTGCGTACCTGAAGAAACTATTTTTAAAGTTATTTATTCAAATATTTAAAATTGTGTTATTTTCAATTCGATTTGGTACCGGTTTCACATCGTGAACCGGCCATTCTGAATTAATTGGTTTTCCTCAGGGTTTTCTCAGTTTCAAGGTGAATTTTGGGATTGTCCTATTTACAGCCCTCGAAACAATGGTTTGTTTCTTTGGAATAACACTGAATATTGTTGGAGTTGTTTCATGCAATATTGACCACTTTTATATGTATATCTTAATATAAAACATAAAAGTTAAAATTATTATCAATTGGATTTTGTTATCGTGTTAAACTTTTTTAAAGTAACTTAAACTTAGTATTAACAAAAGAGAAATGTTCCCAAATCAACACCCAAGTTCACATTTATCTCAAACAATCTACGACAAGCAAATACTAAATCATGAAAATAACTTTACTGTTAACGATTGATTACGGTTTCGTTTCTACGATACGTCTTTCTGTGTAAGACATGTAGAAAAAAAGAGCTATTAATTTTCCTTTCGTTTCAGTTCGTAATTTTCACCGATTGACTTCGTTTCTCAGATGCCAAAACCACTCGCACGCTGGAAATGTAGCTAACTCCCCACGGAGGGGGAGGGAAAGGGGGAGGGGGGGGGGGGGGGGGGGTGCCGAGACCGCTGCAAATTATTTATCGCGGGGTCGAACTAGTCGAGCGAAGTTCATTAATACAATTGGAAAGGGTGGTAATTGTAACGAGAATTCAATTACGCGAGGGGGCGGAGCCTAGCTAAGGTATTTGGAGCACTTCACGTGGGAGAACATTAGCGCCACGAAGCGGACGAGTTCTCAACTATTACTTATGACTAGTCGAGGACCATTGATGGGAAAATCATTAATCATTCATAAATCGCAAGGTCACATGACTACTCCCTATTATAGGCATAAAAAACCTAAAACAACCTTTCAGACTCACATGCTCAATGTAATTGGGCAAGCACACTCTTTCATATTCAGTTCACTGAAACACAGAGAGCGAAAAATCGCCGTTCGCGGAACCACCACTAATCCAGATGATCCATCACGTGACACGAGTGTAACCGTTAACTGGATCGGATCAGGGATCAGATCAGGTTCACGTAAGCGCCTTTGCGCGAATCATGTGTTTTGATACGCCTATATCGATCAGCGAATAGATTGAAATAGCCGAAACAAAACAACCCCATTCCGTGACTGTCAAGACTCAAGATGCGCGCAGCAATATTACCCTGCCTGCCTCAAGTGTCCAATGCCAATTAATCTCGAATCCTTACTTCCTTTGTTCGCCGTCTCTGAGAAGAGATTGAAAGAAAGGAAAGGGAAGCAGCAGATGTGGAAGCGAAACAATCCTCGACTACAGATGGTCTTGTTCCTCGAGATAAGGGTAAGAGTGAAAACAGTTCCTTCATCTTGGTCAAGACGTGCTGTGTTACCTCTCTTTGATCAATGAACATCGAACTACTTCTGAATTCAACGAGCCGCAAAAAAAAGGTACTTGCAGTGTTAAACTAATTTTTATCTTGTAGATATTGGGTCGATTGATTAATCGTATTGAATCATTATAGCTAAGAATAAATCAAAATGTCTGCTATTAAATCAACGATTCTACCCAATAACACCTTGCTGTACTCTAAGTGGTAATATTTGTACACGAAATAGCTCAAGCTCGTGAGAATGGCCTAACACAGAATTGATGTTTACTAAATTTTGAATAGAATATGGATACCTCAGAAAATTTTGCTATTCAATACATACTTTATGTTGTCACATAAAACAACAAGCAGACTGCAGAGATCTAGTCACGTAACATACCCCACGCCTCCAGCAGGAATATAAACCACAAATACCTTCCTCAAGTTCCACCTTAAACTTAATTTCCCTCTGCAGAGTTCAAACGGTTCAATTGCTTCCTTATCAAGCGCATCTTTTCCGTTCCGCTCGAGGCAATCAAAGTAGGCCTAAACTAAGAAAGTTATTGTGTTCAAAGCGAGAAGTATAGCCAGAGTCGAGTTTAATTTCATCCGCCTTCAAGCTGTTAATTTTGCTCCTTTACCAAGAGTCTTACTTCGAATCGTGATTCAGATTGATGGGATTATAATAATTATATTGACAATCCAGCTTTACAAGGGGTGCCCCTCTTCATGTGACTAATTAGGAATGTTCCTGAAAACCATAGATAAACCTGGATAAAATGCCCCCCCCCCCCCTGCCCCCATCAACGCCATGAGATCCGCTCTCAATGTAACGGGAAAGAGTAGACTGGCGCGTAACTAGGCATCGGTAACCCGGGTAGATACCCGGGTAAAAATTCCCTAAGTATAAGTGTTCCTTGCATGCCTACAGCTATTACAATTCCAATAGGACCAACCGCCCAAACCTAGCCCCAAACTTAGACCAAACTTAGCCCCAAAACCAAATAGTACTTAATCATTCTCGTCCATGTTTCCATTTGTGTTTAAGTTTTCTGGTTTGTGACTTTGTGCACTACACAAACGACAGTATTTCAGTTTTGCATTTAGTCCAGTAATTTTTTTGAAACGCTTAGAAATCACTCTAAAACCCCGAATTTAAAAAAAATCACCTGCGGCGCTGTTGTTGTGAGGCTCGCCCCCAAACCCTCCTGCTATTTTTGCCTGAAGTCCCTATCTCCGCATCTTACCCGGGTAATATTAGTACCCTGGTTACGCCCCTGGAGACTCATAATTAAAACCTTACGGAATCAACGTGTTTCAGTAATATTATCTTAGAGAACGTCAGTCTACAGTCTACACAACATTGGAAAAGTTAATGTATTAGTAATCAACATGTATGCTGTTCTGCTTTAAATTTAGTTTTAAGAAATATTTATATGGAGTAAGTGGGTATATACATGTATATTTTACTTTTAGTTTCAATGATCAGTAAGAGGATATGTTGTGTGTCCTCTTACAGAAACATTGCCCCCCCCCCCCCCCCCCCTTCGCTCCTTGGGCTATCTTCGTGTGACACTGACATCTATTCCTTTGTAGTGGGTGTGAGGGTGGCGTAGGTACTAGCTGTTCGCTAGTACTCCACCAATGTCTTTTTTGGGTTGGCCGGGGGGGGGGGGGGGGGCACGCCAAGGCTGTAAAGCGCGCCTAGCGGCATCGGAGGCAAGCGACCACCGACCTTGGGATGAGAGGCTCTCTCATGGTACCACGAGAGGACTCTGGAGGCTAAAACACGGACTGCTTAGATATTTTAGCGGTAGGCCTAAAAGAGAAGAATCCTGACTGTTTTTGTGGCCTGTACTCGGAGCAGCTCGGAGCAGTGAGAGAATCCCATGTGAGTAACCGGCGTCGACTCAGAGCGGTTATATCGCAGCAGTACTGAAAGTAGCGCGGTAATTGTAACATGTGCTACTTTTCCATCATTAGTGAGCTAACAAATTAGTAGCGCGCTCGCTTGAGTTTTCAAAAACATTCACTGATGAAAACATCCGCCTACTCTCATGGCCCACTAAAGATCTGGTCCACACTCCACAGTCCACATCCCTGCTAAGTAATCACTGCTTCATGTATGACTCAGTGGGCTGTGCATAAATGACGCCCATGATTAGAGTGTGGGGTGGGGGAGCTATATTTTCGTGGCACACGTTTTCACTGTATTTTTTGTTTTATTTTAATCTATGTGAACGTACAACGTTTTATGTAACAACTTTCAGGAAAGTTTGATTTTCAAAAAATACTGCTTTATTTCGTGCCTTTTCATTACTGATTTCTGGGGGGTTACACTTTTTGTGGTTAATTGTTGCAAGCAAGGGGGTCTAGTTTGGTTATAAATGGTGGCATCATTGGTTCCATAGTTTGTAATAATGGTGAACACAACCATACAACTTATACAACTTATACAACTATAAAAACTATAAACTTATAAGTTATACCGCCGTGACGTTCGTAGTAATTCTCTATATCATTGTAACTAATCCAAATTAATGTTATCTACTTTTTCGTGTAATGTAATTTTTAAATAAAATAAATAAAGATACGTGATTATTACGAGATCCAGATCCACTTTCAAGCTGTTTTCCAGTTTCTGAGTAACACTCGTTTGTAGGTACTGATAACTGAAATAACCAACTGTATAGATAGACGACTGTTGTGAACCAGTTGATGGTAATATTATGAATCGGTATTTATATAGAACGACACGTTTCTCTCCTTAGGTTTAGAAAAATAATTCATTTACACATACAATACTAGCACGCATGGACATAATGTTTACGGTGTCTTTCTTTCCGTCCCGCTGTGGTGTGCTCGTTTGAATAAGTTAGGTTTGAGCTGCGCGTAGATGAATGTTTTAGCGTTGCTTCATTTATAGTCTCCTTCATTTTGCACAAATGATTCACTTGTTTCATCATCGCTCTTCACATTTTCCGGCTTCTATTACGCATTATTCTATTGATCTATTCTATTCTATTATGTTGTGTTCCTTGAGGGGTCAATGGGGGGGGGGGGGGGGGGGGGAGGGGGAGAAAGGCAGACACTGCACTTCCGTCACACCTTTGCTAATGAAGTTCAGTTGAGATAAGGAGAAACTCAATCATGCGTCTTGTGAATATCAATTGTATTAGAGGTATATTGTGCACTACAATTGGGCACTATTATAATAACCATGACGTTGTGTACCCCAACTAACTAACTGTAGTACAATATTGAATTCAATAGAGCAATCCAATGTTATAGAACTGACTTTGTGTCAGTTGAGTAGAACAATCGCCTCTAAGGCTAACTACCGTGGGAGTCATTATGTTCATATCATTTTGAATGTAAAATTATGTACATGGAAATGTTGCAGTCTATTGAAAAAGTTGACATAAATAGTAGGATGTAAATGCACATCCACTATTCAGATCTTGTAGTCATAATTTGAATACTATAGAAATCTAGGAGGTAGGGGGCAAAGTAACCCTCTTGACCCCCCCCCCCCCCCCCCCCCCCCCCCTTCATTCGCGACGCCCGTGTGCATCACGCCTAACCGTTTCCGTAGCAGTAACAATAATTGAAGTAATACGCTATGCGGTATGATAAGCAGTTTATTGTACCAATCAGATTTCAATAAGCTGTCGTAAGTATAAGCAGCACTTGAATAAAGGTTATAAACCCGCATTGTGCAGTCGATTGCGTCAAGGACAATGCCCCAAGGCAACCGGGCCAGCCGAGAGGCAGACTGCATAACTTAGACGAGCGCTTCGAAAACCTGCGTAAGATGGAATCATGCGATGGGTGTTATCAGCGTACTCGGCCTTGCTTTCCGCTCTAGAGATAAGCTCGACGCATTGAGAATACTGTTACTGTGCGTGAAGAAACGTCCGGTACGTGCGTGTGTGTAAAACATTTCTCTCTGGTCGATTTTGTCTAAAATAACAGTTCAGACCACAGGTATTATTTTTTACGATTGTGTTTTGTGTACCAGTTTGTTGTACAGCTGACTGTACCTTGTTTCAAGGTCAGCGTACAACTGAGATGAAAGGTAGCGCTAGCACGTATTCTGTATCCCGAGCCAGCCGGCCGGTCAGCTACTTCAGTTAGGATCTTTTTCGTTGTTTCCAATGGAATTACGAAAACTTGTTGTTCGTTATGGTAGGGCGTAGAGCAAACACATTGAGTTTAGATGTTAAGAGAAGGCTCATAGCTGATCACATGAAGCTGAACCTTAATGTCAAACAACTCCAAGTCAAGTATCAGTGCGGGAAATCACAGGTTTACAACACGTTGAACGCGAGTGGAATAGTGCGGGAAGACTGGGCCAAGAGAAACGGTTCCTCCAAAAGGAGGCTAAGAAAAACCGAGAATAAAGTGATAAACACGATTGTTTTAAAGTGGTTTACAGAGTCTCGTCGAAGGAACTTGAAACTTTCGTCGGGGGATGTTAGAAGCAAGGCGTTGTCTGTTGCGAACGATTTGGGTAAAATTAACTTTAAAGCTTCGAATGGTTGGTTAGAAAGTTTCAAAAAGCGGAACAATATTTCCTGGCGTCGAGGTGGATGGGGTCTCGTTGCTAGAGACACTTTAACGTCACCTGGAATAAGTAAGTAAGCTATCACATAATATTTGCTAATTACTCTGCTAATCATAAATCTGATTAATTGTATGCAGTTAATAAATTCAGTTATTTATATGTATATACATTACAATACCCATGTGGGCTCCCCTGTCACAAGAAGTGTGACCCCCCCCCCCCCCCCCCCCCCTCAACCACTATCTATCTTCGCTCTCTTCTGCGGCTATAATAATGTCAAACATTATAAAACACCCCCACCCCGCAGCCAAAAGCCAGTTATAAAAAGCACGAAATGAGGCAATATTTGAAAAATCAATTTATATTCTGAAAGTTACTACATCAAATGCTAATGCTATTATAAGAAAAGTTTGGATATCACATGACCCCCGTCCACCAAATTATGGACCGTGGAACGACACAAATTCACATGTAACACATATTCGGTATTAAGTTATACCAAATAAGTTATTCCAAAAAAGTAAAGATCACATCACATATTATTTTGTATTTTGGTCCCAATCTCCTTGAGGTTGCGCCCATGGTGGGTTGCGCCAAAGATCTTTGGTTGCGCGAATTAAGTGCGCGACTCACGCGAGCGAGTATTTCGCTAATGTTCAAAGAGTCCCGCGCGCCCTAGAACTAAGCAAATTCCTATATTTATATTTCGTTATTTGCAGAATCTAATGGGCCTATGTAATTACTAATTAATTACCTTTTGGGGTGTGAACCGAAAGTGCATGTGGGGATTTGTGTTCGAAATTATGTTGTTATTAAAATAAGCTCTTTGGCAATGAATATACTGTTTTCCTATTGTAAGTTTTCCTAATGTTCGCATATTCTACCCATTTCTTAGCAAAATATCTGGGATGTTTCTAAATAGCCATATTATGAGTTATAAACTCGAAAACGGTGGAGCTTTTAGGAAGTTAAAGACGCGCATTGATACGACAGGCTTCACAGCAACGGCCATCAACACTCTCTCTTTATTTTGTGCCTTGAAACTTGATTTTCTCTAAGTTCTTTGGAGTTGGAGAGCGTGAACTGCCGTGCGTGGCTCTCGGGTTTATTTGGCGGTAGTTTGACACACAATCTTAACAAATTATACGCGTTCATTCCTAATTGTATTGTTTTTTTATATCCTGAGATGTGTTTATGTATAAACTAACATGGTAGTGGTGAAATAAACTGTGCTGTATGCAAGATAAACCGGCAATCCGACTGCGTTTTCAGCAGTCAAGCACCTGTTATCGCGGTCGCCATCACCAGTCTAGGCCTACTGTGTGCTCAAAATAAGCTTAGGCCTAGGCCCTAGCCTACATCTTGCTTGGTAAGCTGCCCCTTTTTCTAGGCCTAGACCCAAGGCATGTAGGTCAAGGCTTGGCCTTCAACTGTGCACCCTCCTTGATATTGTATGTTAATCTAGCCTGCGGAATGATTAAACTAAAGGATGCAACGTCAATTGGCCTAGGCACGTCTCAACTTCCTTTTCGGCTTAGCCTAGGCCTAGGGCCTAGCCTAGGCCCTACGTCCCTAGCTTAACCTTAGGCCTGGGCCTAGGCCTAGGTTCGACTATAAATTTTAGTTCAGCCTAGGCCTGTACAAAGATTAAACTAAGCAATATTTTATAGTTTCAGAACCTTAAATATAGGCTTAGGCATTACAAACCTAGGCCTAGGTCTAGATTTAGCAACATCAATCAGTAGGCTTCATCTTTGGCCTAGGCCTAGGCTCCACATTCAAAGAATCTGCATCAGCCTGTGGTGGCACTAATTTCACCTGTTGGTAGAATCCTCCCTTGCACCCATTTGGGCATTAGGCATTAGCAGAGAATCAATAAAACCAGGTTTGCTAAGGGGCAGTAGTGCGGGCCGCACTTCCCTAATAATTACTGATTAGCCTAATTTAGCTAGGCTAGTTGCTAAATATCTGTCCTGATGTAATTTATTAATTTTTCAGAAGATTGCATGAAAATGTCTGCGGATCAAGATGCGATCTTGCCCCCCATCATCGACTTTAAAACCGAGGTGGGCGAGAGCAGTGGAGCGTCGACGGCAACAGCACCAGCACCAGCACCAATGGAGGCGGCAGAAGCGGCAAATGCCGAGGACGAAACCAAGATGGATACGGAAGAAGAACCGACGGGAACAACGGGTGACGAGGAGGCCAACGCCAACCCGTGGACAAATATGAAGTGTATCTTCTGTGAGCACATCTTAACGTGGTCAGATAGTCCAAAGCTCTTGGAGTGTCTCCATGGGGCATGCACTGCCTGCATCACCTCCAAACTAAACGAGCTTAACCAACTTGATGCAGAAGTGGTTGGTAAGTAAAACTTAACAACTTTGAATGTAAACGCAGATGAGTGATGGATAATTCATTACTTTAGTATGAGAATTCTTTTAAATTAATGAAGTCTAGATGAACCCATGTCTGATTTGAACATTTCTAAATTAGGCCTATGCATTAGTGTTGAGTATTACGAAAAAAAGATTACCGTGATGGTTTTCAAAGTATTATTGTACAACACAATATTACAATACAATATCGATATCGAACGTTTAGTATTCTCAGTATAAAAAAAATTAACTTTTGGAGCATATCTGTTCTTCCCCCAGTCACAAATACGGGAATCAATGGTTAAGGGAATCAATAGGCAACACGCGTACGTTTTTTTTTGTTAAACCAAACACTTAGTTTAATAGTATTAGATACAAAAAGTATATTAATGCAAGTCGCACGTAAAAAAGAAATTTTTAAATAGGTTTAATGTGGTCGCATTTATTGAAGTTTAAACTGGGGATCTGAAACGCGTACAGGTGGCTGTGACGCAATGGTTCTGTAGACTTGGCGTAACAGACCAATCGCTGAGGCGGTGAGCGTACAAAGTACAAACCCATGACGTCAAATCCACTCTACATGGCGGCGGCTCGTTTTTCGCGCCCTTTTATTTATCGTTACTAAACCAATTATTTTGAGGCATAGACTGATCCGTTTTTCAAAATTCAAAGACACAAAATTATTAAATGAGAGACAAGGTATTTAAAAATCGATAACAATTTTCATACGCGTGTTCCCTATTCGGAAGTCATTCCTAGTAGGAAAGTGAATTCCTATATCTTATGTAAATTATTACTGGTGCCAATAATCATTGTTAATTGTCAACTTCCAGAGAACAACTGTGTGGTATGTCCACTATGCAGAGTTCACTCATCTCACATCATTGACAACCAGTTTGTGTTGGACTTTGGATCGGAAGCTGAATCGGTCACCAAGATGGTTGTGGACGTCAAGTGCACTAGTTGCGGAGACAATGCTCCTGCTTCTAAGTGGTGTGTCGAATGTGCTGAATACATTTGCGATGGATGCGTACAGGTAAGCAAGCTTTCGGTTGCACTTTTCTTTAGCTCTTTCTTGTCATTTTTTTTATTTCTCTTGTTTTTTTACATTTAAAAAACTACAAATGCTTTCAATTTATTTGAAAAGACAAGTAGGCTATCATTGGTCGATATATTTGGTTCTAAATTTTATTACATAGTGAGTTGTGCTTTGGTTGAAAGTGTTCGGTTGTAAGTTTGGGATGAAATTTAGTAAAATTTAATCTAGTGAGATGAGAATGCTTAGTAGCCTACTGTTGACTGGAAAATGGTCAGAGTTGCCACTTCTGCCATGTAGAGGTTGAGAAAAATACCTAATTTTATGTTAAGTAAATTAAATTGACTACACATTAGTTAAATTAAATAATAAACTGCCAAATTACTGAAATTATTTTTATGTTGCATTGTGTTGCATAATGTTCAATGTGATAATGGACCAAATACTTCGGAAAGTTGCATTGTGTTGCATAATGTTCAATGTGATAATGGACCAAATACTTCGGAAAGTGGAACCGGAAAAAGAACAAGATACAAGAACGTTGATATATGCAGATGACATTGTGACATGGGGGGACACAAAAGAAGAAGTACAAAAAAAGGTTGACATGTGGGATAAGGAGACAAATAAGTATGGAATGCGAGTGAGTGAGACAAAGAGTGAGTCAGTAGTGGTACAAAGGCGGAAGAAGAATAAGGGAGATATAATAACATTACGAGGTGAAGAACTTAAAGCGAAAGAAGAATTCCCATACCTGGGTAGTTTAATGACTAGTAAAGCAAAGATAGGAAGTGAAATAGAAAGAAGAATAAAAATAGCAGATGGTTTCTACCAGAAGATAAGAAAGCTCTTATGGGATGAACACTTTCCACTTGCGTGCAAACAACTATTATATAAGCTGTATTATGTCCCTATATTGACCTACGGGGCAGTAACGTGGACAACAGGCTGGAAGGAAGATAGTAAGATACAAGCGGCCGAAATGAAATTTATCCGCAGTATGGCTGGAATATCAAAAATGGACAGAGTCAGAAGCAGTGAAATAAGAAAAAAGGTAGGAGTGGAGAGTCTGATGTTTAAAATGGGGAGAGACAGATTAAAATGGTTTGGCCACCTTAAGAGAATGAATGAAAAGAGCATACCAAGACAGACATTTGAGAAAACTTATAAGAAGAGAAGAGTAGGAAGACCACGGGACAGATGGCTGGACCAAATAATACAGGACGTGGAAGCAAGAGGAGAAGAATGGACGGTGGTTGAGTTGGAGAGATGGTGGGAGGACAGAGCTAGATGGAGAGAGCTGGCTGGACGAAAGGAGAGGGAGGAGAACAATTGGTGATTAGGAGCTGAAGGAGATGAAGAAGATGATGCATCAAGACTGGCAGACTGGTGCTGATTCCTGAATGCCCTAGTATTTGGTGGCAACACCCCCTTACCTGACAATGTTGGAACAAGGTGTACAGATAAAAAAAAAAAAAAAAAATTATGATATTAATAATTTCACAACTCAGTACTCACATACTCTCCATGCTTATAAATCTTCCTTGTCAGCAAGGACTGCTTTTCTTTTTAAAATACAGTAGGCCCAAATCATTCTTATTTCTTTTATTAAATTTAAAAAAATCTATTCTTTAAATGTGGCGACCACACACGTCCTTCAGTAGGCCTATCTAAAATAAGGACATGCCATGAAAAAGAAGTTACACATATCAGATCAAAGACTTCCTGTGTGGTTGTTGCAGGCTCATGCAAGGCTGAAGATTACCAAGGACCACACGATAAAGGCCAAAGATGAAGCTGACCAGGAGAATCAAGCGTCTGCCAGTACTACCATCCCCCGCAGTCTTTTCTGCTCAGTTCACCGGCAGGTGAGAGTCTATCTCTAATAATTATGTAAATTACTTAAATTACAGTAGGACATAGCATGGATATTGGATACACTACCAGACCGGTAGTTTAGAAAAGAACTAAGTGTGTAATTTCCTACCTGTTGTTTTATCTGCTGCAATGCCAATAATGCCTGTCTGGTCAACCTCTTCTAATTTTGTTAAACTCAATTATTCATTGAACAAACTGAGAGCTAACCTAACCTGTGCCGTAATGTGAGAAAATCTATTTTATTTAGAATTTTTTTTTTTATTTAGAAAAAAGTTTGATTGCTTATTTTATTTCTTAGCATGTAATCTTACGTTGGCTTGGAACATTGCAGGAACGATTGACTCTGTTCTGCGAGACATGTGACCAGCTAACATGTCGTGATTGTCAGCTGTCTGATCACAGAGACCACAAGTACAAGTTTACAAACGAGATTGCAGCATTAACCAAGAGCCAGATATCTGCGCTGTTGTCAGAAGTCAGGTAGGTTATATTTATAGGTAGTTAAGTTTCCTCTGCACCGGTCTATGACATGACATGTTGTGACAATGTTACGTTTTGTAACATTTCGTGTGATGTGTCTACTTCTCGCGCGGCCTCCTACTACAGTTTAGGGGACTCCTCCTTTCCCCAAACATTTTCTGTCACATTGCCAATTTTAAGAGCGGAAGCTCATTTTGGTGAATAAATAAATACTTCTACTAATCTCTGATCTCTGTGTCATTTAAATTAGTAATTTGCTAATATGCATGTAACTAACTAGCCTAACTTTGTTTGCTACTGCAGTCCTGTCCAATATATCAATGCGGCATATTACTGCGAGGGTAGTCATTATCAAACATTCTTATTTTTAGCTACAAGCGAGTGCTGTTAACGAGTGCAATGAAGGTGATAGACGAGCGTCAGAACTTGATTGTGGAGAAGAAGAAGATGCTTGCCAAAAACATAACTGACCTTGTGGTCAAGTAAGTATTGTATGTTTTGGGTCATTTCTATCAGAAAATGAAGTAATATTATTTTTACTTTAATAGCCTCATTAGGCCTAGACCTAATCAGTGGCTCAGTATTCAGTAATCCTGTGTTGTGGTTACCCCCTGCCAGACAGTTTTTGCAGGCAATAACTTCTCTGTGCCAACAATTTTTGCTTATTTCTAAATTCAACAATATTGGTTATTCAATATGATAGACCTATCAATCTATATCACAGGAAAACAAATAGTGTGATCTATAATATAAATCGAGTACCGTACATAATGTTAAATTAAACTTACTAATTTGGGTAGCCTACCCTACCATAGTATAATGTTCTTGTTTCTTTTCTAGGCTGACCAATGCAATCAACCAGCGGGGAAAGCAGCTGGTTCATCACATGAACCACGTATGTGACTCCAAACAGAAAACTCTGCAGGAGAAAAAGGTTGCGCTCGAACAGCTGTCTGACCTAACTGATCACTGCATACATTTCGTAGAGAGTGCTTTGTGTAAGGGCAGTGACATGGCCCTGCTTTACAGCAAGAAGTAAGTGTAGGCCTAGTTAGTGTCTGCGTAGTATGTGAGATCAGTAGTGGCTCAGTGGGGAACTAAATTATTCTGTAGATTCTATCAATCGGCATTTATACCCTCAGACAAGGATCACTTTCATTTATATGTTAGATATTTATTTCTAAGGAATCTTTTGTGATTAATTTCTACCATTCACTTTTACTTAGGTAAATAATATATATACTATTGTTAAATCTTTGATAAATAACAGTACACTTAGCAAATTGTACTTCAACGTCTAATGGTATATGCCTACATCGTACATTTACTCAATTTGTGTCTCGTTCAAGGCAATGCTAAGTTTGCATGGAGTTCTTCTCCAAACAAAACCATAGTGTGCAGTTAAATTGCTTGAATTCAACCAGTATGTTTGTGACTGGCCTACTTTTTCAATTAGGTAGGATGTCTAGTTGTTTCAATTACTATTATAAAATACAATTAAAAATATTACAGGTATGTAGATGCATTTTGTGTTTTGGATATACTGTAGTCTACATAGGCCTAGTAAATAAGATTTATGTTTATTTAATTCAGGGTGGTGACAACACATCTCCAACGCATCAAGAGTCGCAGGGCAGATATTCCTAACCCGGAGATACCAGTTAGAATCCATCTTAACCTTGATAAAGTACCAGAACTGCTCAAAGGTAAATATTAATTTCTATTCTATTTTCATGAATTTGTTTCATGTTTTACACAATTGCCACTACCTACCTCTAATTTTCCATCATATACTTTCTAACCTAGCTAACACAACATAACACAAACCAGTGTACACGTTTAGTGAAATAATGCTTTTGCTTTTTTTTACTAGTTTCGTTTGGACAACTTAAAGTGCATTTATTTTGTTGATTTGTTTCCAATTATTGTGGGTGTGCTCTATGTGGATGTTCTTTCACATTCTTGAAAAGCCGTTGTCTTGTTAAGGTTATTTTGTAATCGTTATAATTTGTTACAGTGTTGTCTGCGATCGGTGGTATTGTGGTCGATGGGCGACTATATTCCTCATTCTCTCCAACCCCACTCGCCCCCGCCCACTCACAATCTGCCCCACCCCCACAGGTAAGAACATTTTAGTTACCTAAGTAAAGTAAAATAAGCTTTTGTTTTTTTAATATCCGTAGAATACTGCATAATAAAATGGGAGCTTGTTCCGAAAATGATTACCCCAACTTGAAGTGACCTCTTGTTTTTACTTCGGGTAATCAAGTACCACTACTAAAGATTCCATTTTTGTATTGTTTTGGCAAATGTTCATTGTCACCTGCTTATATTTCTGACATTTATATTTTCTTGGCCCATCAAACATGTCATCATAACTCATAACCAGTTTGACTGCATATTCGATACTCCATATTGAGGGAGAATTGATTGCTCAAAAGTGAATACAGCTTCAGTATGAGTCAGCTGTTAGGAATTGAATTGTCCGATGAATGTCATACCTACGATTAACCACTTAAATATGCCATAGGGGATATCTTGGGAACTGCCATTCAGAATATTTTTTTTATAGAATTGTTATAGGCCTAGGTGTATTGCTAAATCAAATTTCTTGTTGTTTATCCTCACCATCTGGCACAGTGTAAACTTATTTGTACATCAGCTTGATTCTTATTTAAAAAATAAAAATTTAATTAAAGTATTTTCTGTTTTATTGAATTGTATAGTATGATAATGATAATACTAATTTATTGTAATAGGCTTGAACAGGACACAAATATTGGTTCTTTCTTACAATATTTGTAATATAGGCCTACCTGGTAACCTGACTTGGAGCATTCACATGTAAAGTGTCTCACATTTTGAAAATACAAGTATAGATTGTCACTCAAACTCTCACGTTCAATTCAACAAGTGCAAAGACTGGGAAATACACCGCTTTTGTTGTGGGAAACTGATACTTTGCTTAATGTTGTGTTTCAGACACCTACAAATGCAGGCACAATGCGCCACCCCACCCCTCAGGTTTCCTCTTCTACACATCCTTCCCAATCTTCCTCGCTCGCTGAACAATTATCTGCCCCTTCTTCCGTCAGTCCCACAAGCCAGGTGCTGACAGATCGACTCACTCCACAACACCCGACCAATCAACCGCAGGACAGACTCACTCCCCAGCAAGTAGTCAATCAGATGCTCACCGATAGGTTGACACCCCAGCATTCAACCAATCAGGCGCTGGTGGACAGACTGACCCATTACGCGGCAATAAACCCGCAGACCACTTCCCCCTCGGGCAGCCACCCTCCCCGGGGGTTGCCGATCACCACCTTCTCACCAGCGAGCCACACGATACCGGCCAGCAGCTACCAGCAGGCTGGGAGCTTTCCACCCAGAGGCCCGGCCATGCAGAGCCGACCACAGGTCAGCTGTGTTCAATACTACCTTGTCTTCATAGTTCCCTCGCGGTGACTAGTGCCTGCAAAGAGGGCCCTCGTGCATATATTTAGTCATCACTTCTAGGTCATTCATCATAGTCTTGCTCAATTTTTCAACTTTTTCATCTCTCACTCTCACCTCATTCTCATTATGTACTACTGGCTCTCTGCGACATAAACGCCCACCAATTTTAAACCAAAATAAAACCATTTTCAAACGTGTCTACTGTCTTGTCTAACTATAGGACAATTTTCAAATGTACACAACTTTTCCTCAGGTATATCAACTGAGCAGTGCACAGATGGCAAACCTGTCTCCAGGTGACAGGATCAACTTACGTGGACTATTAGCGAGCCAACAGGGGCCATCCTCCCACTACTCTGGCTCTGCCTCAGGCTCACAGTTTGTGAGGCTGAATGTTGCAGCTGCCGGCAGTCAACAGAGTGTACCACCACCACCTCCATACTCGGGGTAAGAGTTGTTGCACCGTTTTAGTTATTAGAAATGGCGGTCATGAGAAATCGTAAATACAAACTTGTTGCTTGGGGACAAAAGTACTACTTTGCCGATTGACGAGTCAAGATTCGTCCTAGGCAAGCTTCTTTTGAAGTTTACCAAACCATGGTGGCAAGGTATATTAGCAAGCAATATTTCATCAACTACCCTGGTATCATAAATATAGCAAATTAATACAAATAGGGCCTGCGTTATATTTTTATTATGTTAATACACTTTCTACCTTTGTTAGTTTGCCATGTTCGTTTATAATGTGTGCTTGCTTCAAGATGTCCAATCGAAACATTGTAAAATGTATTCATTTAATGGTTGCAGCTCACCCAGCGGTCAGAAACCATACCCTCAGCGCTTCAGTTCTCAACAACACATGCAGATGATGCAACAACACCAACAGCAGCAGTTTTTAAGGCAACAGCAACAACAGCAACATCATCAGCAGCAACAGCAGCAGCAACAACAACAACAACAACAACAACAGTTCAATAGGCAAATTCCTATTCAGCCCAAGATGCAATGGCATATTCCACAACAAGCAACAGGTATATATATTTCCATATCTCATCACTTGGCACTGGCACATTTAATTAAGCCACATTATAAATTGACTTTCAACATATCTTTATCAATATAAATTTTAAAAGATATTGTTGCTTGATTGTCAATTAATCGTAACGTTTCCCCTAATAAGTGAGCCTATTGGTTCTATCTCTGTAGTTCATACAAGCTCTATTTTGACTCTGCATGGTGAAAAAATTGCTTTTAACTTTTAAGTATGTAGTTTTAGTTTATATTTAAATGTTGAAAGGTATTTAGGCCTATAGGAAATCACTTAAGTACTGAAATTTTCTGGCATTGTAAAATACATTAATTTTTAAAATGATTTATATTTAAGACTAGAAGTACAAAAACGAATCGGGAACAGGAAAGTAATTTCCTGATCCCAATCCCAGACACCCCTATAAAACAGGATGTGATGCACGGGCACCGTTTGAGAATCATGGCAATGAGGACACGTTGCTCTTTTGTTGCTAGCTTACACCGGCCCGCGAATGATGTACAGCAATGGCCAGCTAGTCCCTGTGCAAACCCGCCCACCACCCCCCGCCATACCTCTTGATGACTCTTACAAGATCACACTCAAGTCACAGCCAGGTACAGTACTGAGTTCATCTTATTTCATTTCAATAGCTCTCTAATGTTAAATCAGCTCTTGTACAATCGCCAACATTTATAAATCGGGGGTAGTACAGTGAATAAACTGTTTAATCAATTCAATACCCGACTGATGAAATACTCTTTAAAAGTAACGCATGTTTTATAATTTATTATATTCATTTTTTTTTTTTTTTTTTCATATGCCCACATTTGGCTTAATCAGGCCATCATGTAAGATCTGGTCAACCAGTAGAGACAGGCCTCCTTTTCTTCTCTCTTCATGCCGTTAGGCAATGCGTCACGTTCTGTTTTAAGTTTACTACATCTGAAGAGGTGATTATACCCACCACCTTTTGTGTCCAACTGTCCCTATCATTTTGTCTCAGGACACATCCGTTAACCGTGCGCGAAAAACGTTTACACGACTCGTCCCTAACGCCCGTAAAAATACAGGAAATTGGTATCTATAAAAGGCTGCTTTTACTCGCGTAAATATGTATTAAATTTACGTAGGTACGTAGTGCTAGTGTTGTCCTACATGTTTTAGATTTCTTTATGATCTAGCCTTTGAAAAGACTGCTCGCAAGCTGTACTCCATAAACATGGGTTTACATTTTTTAATGTAATTAAGGTTCTTTGTTTTCCAAAGAATGTGTTTGTATTGTCTAACGGTTGGCCTTGTTTTCTTGCTTCTGATGCCACAGGTAAGCTGGCTCGTGGTGCGCCTTACTCAATATTCACTGCTTTCCCACTAGCACTCAGGTCTAGGATTCCACAGTAAGAGCTACCTATACACTTAGCCTACCTATAGAACGTAGCCACATCCTTATCTCAAGTGTTTGGTTTGGTTTGATAACTTATATCTATCTTTAGGTCTACCTTAATTACTTGCTTCAGTAACCTTTGTTAGTGGGCTTCTTTAACTGTGTCAAAAATGCATTCAGCGGAATGTATACCAGGCAAACTATATCAGGGATGCCATTTTGATGTATGTCATTGTTATGGTATATGTTCCGGGCACAAAACGGATGAACTGGTTTTATCAAATGGTATTTCACACATATTGGTTAAAGTTTTTTTTTTCACATGCCAGTCTAATACTGTACAACAATTCATTAATTGTTGCATTAAACTACGTTAGTCAACTCATCAAAATGGACATTTGAGTTATGCCCTTACTATGCCACAACGATAAACACATATAGCCTAATTGCCTGCAGCAGACATAAGAGGTTAGGCATGCAGCATGCTTACGAGATATCCTGTTTGTGAATTGCTCTCTTGTCACATTTAGGCCTAATGTATTTCTAGCATTAGCATATAGGCCTAGGCCTATTTATTTTAGCTTCATTTTAGCTTTCTTTCTTCATCCTGACAATATCTTAATCTAATGGAATGGTGCATTATAGCAAAATATTAATTTTTTACTGACTTATTTGCTAGAGTTTGGTGTGTTTACCACGACTGCTGGCAAGTTGTAACAGAGGGCACCAGACTCTAATAGAGCTTCGGACCGCAGATATTACTGTTTTGAGCTGGGTAAGATGTGTTGCTTCTTGCTGGCTGTTTTATTTCAATGTCAATCTGCAAGCTCTAAGGAAGCACAAGCCAATATACCTGCAGCCGGTACAATGATCATGCCAATCACAACCGATGCCATGTCTGGCAGATAGCCACAGTCAATACAATAGCTAATATAATGTTCAATACTATTTACCTAACCTTTGACTTTGACATGACACAGTTGTTAAGGATCCCGGGAATTAGCATTCGGCAATGAAATGCGTCACTAAACTTCATGAAAAGTGCTTTTGTTTTCAATTGTATCCCTAAAGCATCATCTAAATGTAAGTTGAAACTGAACCAAAATGGGAAATAGTTCAATTTTAGATGAAACAGCAATATAAAATGCTTCTACCAATTTGTCTTACTTATTCAGTGAAATCTCATACATTGTAGACATCAAGTATGCACAATCATACTGAAAATTCAACCATGTAAACATTTTGAATGTGTCCATTATTTGACAGTTTTGTATTTAAAAAACTAGATAGAACTACTTTTAATATGTAGGCCTGCATATTAAAAGGCACAGCTATATAACGCTTAGTTTCTGTTTTTCCATATTTGCTCATAAATTGCATTTTAAATGCCAAATTTATACAAACAAAGTATAAAGCACAATCCTACATCATAAATCTATGTTCAATTAGCAAAATCATCCACATTAAAAACTATTTTCTGGACCCCCACAGTGATTGTACTAGCCGCAATTGTAGACAATTATCTCGACTGTGATTGGTGTGACCGAGTTTTTACCTGCTGTGGTGCATGCTACATGTACTAATGCAATGTAAGTCCTTAAGGAAAAACTCGGCAAGTAGGGGTAGCAACCTGAGTAAATTAAGACAGAGCTTCCCCCTATCACAGGGTTGCCACCAAGTAATTTTTTAAATCCTCTGAAGACACCAAAAAAATCCTCAAAAATCCTCCAAAACATATTTATTCTGCTGTAACTTAGCATATTATAAAGTGTGAAAGAATAAAAAAAATTTTAGGTTATGTTTATTTTTAGGTTATGCATTATGCCGGATGATCTTTAAGAATTTACCTCTCCATTATAATTTATATATAAATAAATAAATAAATAATAAATTAATTTGTCTATATATATATATATATATAAACAAGAAACCAGGCAAATAACAGCATAGACTCATATAAAAAGTCAGTCGTCACGTCACGGGCTCCTTGTTACCAACGAGGCATGGGCAACGCGCTCTATCGTACACTAAAAGAACACACACGTTCTGCAAAGTTGACGATAGAGAACGCTACTTACTACTAGACCAATCACAACGCTTTAGGTACCGCATTGGCTGTCTCCCACACAAGCTCCACCCTCTTCTTGCTAGTATAGCAAGACAACTTACAAAAACACAGTTCAAATCTCGATATTTCACACGTGTTTTGAGACATCGTGTCCATGCTGCGGGTTCAAGTGTAGATTGTCCAACTTTACTTTTTACGTTATTAAATCGTTCTTTATGGTGGAATTTTCAAATTATAGTAAATTTCACTGTTTTTACAATAATGGTAGAAAATCCGCCAATTTGGCCGTTAATCCTCATGTCCGCGAGGCACCCTAAAAATCCGCAAAAGAGGATAAATTCTGCAAAAGCGGCAACCCTGCCCTATCATAAAACAACTCAGTTCATGCTCTTTTAATTAACATTTGATTATTGCGGACCAAACAACCATGACTAGTTTTCCACACAACACACCACAATTAGAAATTAGACGTATTTACTTCGCAGCATAAAGATGACCTAACTTTCTGAACTGCACCATCGTAAGGTTGTTCAAACTTTTAGTCAAAGCATTTTAATTTTGTAAACCTTGGTAAAATTAATCAACCCCAAAAACTACGCATAAATATATGAGTAAATAATGGAACGTGTCTCTTTCATTAAGTAGATAGATACAGTGATAGAAAGTAAGGACCTTGTTGTAGTTGGCATCCATCATGATTATGAAGAGGGAAGAGCAGTGGTGACAACACACGTCTCTTCCTTAGTCTTTGTGTTATTTGTAACTATCCTGAGGTAGCAAACTTAGTTCTTGTGCAACTTTCACATAGGCACCTCACAACACAAGCCTTACCACACACACATATGTTACCATATCAACCCCAATAAGGCCACCCAATTAGGGCCAATTAGGGTACCATACAATGTTTTTACACTAGACATTTTTTGTACCACTTCTTTTTATATACAGCCTCTCCCAAACACTACCTACTTTGGACAGTCTCTTATTTTCAACGGTTTGTCTCTGTACAAATATTGGGTTTATTTATTCTTGATCTTCTCCATCCATATCTTCAGCCATGCTGGTCTTCATTCAAAATATGTTTGACCTCTTTCATTTATTATAGTTGTTTCATATATATTTAAGATATCTTAATAAATGACTAAAAACCAGTAATTTTGTGGGTTTTCAATACTGGGACTATCCCACTGCCCCAGACTATTTTATGTTTTTGTACTTTAAGTTATTGCCGAAATTGAAACAAAGACGGACTTTTTAAACTATCCTTCACATCTCTAAAGTGATTTTAGACACTTGCACGTTTTTAATATACGTACGTTATTTTTAGGAATCGGACATGTGTTTATTTTCCTATAAATGTTAAATGTTATGTAGTAGTCTAAATGTTGTAATCAACCTAGTTTGTTGCATGTGTGTGTGCATCCACTGTTACACATCCGCTGAAACACTGCCTATCTATGCATTCAGTATCTGTTGACAATGCAGTTTATGACCAGTTATAGCAAGGGCTTAAGATATTGCCAAGAGTTGGTCCTTCAGTGCATTGAAGCCTTGTTTAGGGTTTTAAAAAAGCGGTTTTATAACGTATTTTAATTTACTATTTAGGGTGTATACTGTATTGTACAATAAAATAAAGAGCATCAACATATTTAATTTTGTTGGAGCTGTATGGTTGCATACTTAAAAGCACCATGTATCCTATCCAGCTTAGTCACCAGCAATCAACAAGCAAACCAAAACGATGCAACTTTTTCTTGAAATAGAAGTGCCTAAATTTCCCAAGTAACAAATTACTGAAATTAGTAACTCTTTTTTGATTATTTTGCACTCTCGGACAATTTCATGTGTAATGAACAAAAACCCTCTGATATGGGTACACAGAAGCCTCACTAGTGCCATATAAATATATGTTATGATAATTAGTAAATTTAGTCTCAAACCTACTACCGTACCCTCCCAGTTGGTCCAGGAAAGTTATTTCCTCAATTCTAATGTAATGCTAACTCTCTTGCTGAATTTGACTGCTTACATTGCCGGAATGTTGTAGTGGACCTCTGTAAGTATCTTGGTATCTGCAAGCCTCCATCTTTCCGTTGTTTCCTTTTATCACATGAGTGGCTGAGCATTACTTTCTGATAAGAATCTGTTTATAGAATCATTCAGTGTATGAGGTAAAGTGCATCTAAGGGTTGATCCCTGTAGTTCTGAAGACTAACAGTAAGATTAATTAACTGCCAGGACACTAGAACATATCCAGTTTTCACACTAAGATTATTTTTAGCAGAAAATCTATATTATTCACAATGTTAGTTTCATTCAACTTGTTTACAACTACAATGATTCATGTCGTAAATTTGGAACTCGAACTACATCTGGATATAATTTTAAATACATACGTGTCATCTCCACTGGCCCCGACTTGACTTGATGACCAAAGAACGGTACCATACCTACCTCACTTTCGAGTCATAAAGAAAAAGTAGATCTAACTATGCTTAATGAATAAACTAATGTTTCCCAAAACCAAGGAAGATAATTTATTACCCCAACCCAACTTGAAAGAAAGTGCTACAGGCTGCACACCCCTGCTTAAATGTCACCCAAACATGGTCTTGATGAGCACGCTTAACAAAATATGAAACATTACACTAAAGTTTCATAATAATGGGTAAAATATTATAATTTCAGCCATTTTTACTTTTGTCCAAGTATATGTGCTACAACTAGGTCAAGTACTCCGATTCCAAGTAGACTCAAAATCACTCCATTATTTTAAAATGAGCTGAGCCGTGCACCTTTTTCTTAACTCTGAATTTTCTTACCGTTAACATTTTATATAGCAACTTTGCAAGGTAGAATGCTTTCTTGTACATACAGTGTGTGCCTGCTTTGTATAGCAATATCCAGGGTGTTAACAAGTAACAAGTAGGCCTATGGAATTTTAAGAAAATTTATATTATTTAGGGAGAAACCCAATACATTCGGTTGCTGGCAACAATGTGTTGGACGTGTAAAAGTGTACATTATGTTTGGCATTATGCATTTATTGTTTTTACTGTTGTTGAGAATACCGGTATCTATTTCATGCTACATGAGCAGCAGTTATCTAAACACCAATATAAATAAATGTGTATGTTGTGCCTACCTCCGACCTTTTCAATGTCACACCCAAGACAACTTTCTTTCAAGTGTGTTTGTAGTATCATGTCATGCACCAACCTGGCTGGCATTTTATCTTTGGTTTGGTTGGTAGCAGCCTAGGAGCAGATGCTCAGACATCAGACTAAACAAACCATTATAAGTGACGTCATGTTTGTTGCAGCATTGCAAACATCAGAGCCCAAGTCATTGGCCACAGCCGTCAGTTCCACAATCCCCAAAACCCCCAGCCCCAGCCAAGCCCGAGCAGACGACCCCCAGAGGAACATAGACCAATTCTGCCAGGTACAGTTATGTACCTTCGAGTGGCGCTTAGGCACTGCCACCTTGGGATTCGTGCATTTCGTAACCGTTAAAATTTCGGACACAAAATTAGCAAAATTGTTTTCTATTAGGGGTGTGCGAACCCTCATTTTTTTTTCGAACCGAACTTCGAACCAAACCTTCATATCAGACCGAACATCGAACTCCGAACTTCCAACTTCGAACTTTCTTTACCCTAAAGTTTCTAAAGTTGTGGTTAAAATTACTGTAGTGTAAATGGGAGAAGAAATATGATCATGCGAATAAATTGGTTTTACTTGTTGATTGTGCTGATTCCATTTTTCTAAAATATTTATAACTTAAAGTCGATCGATGATAACTGCACAATGTAGGGTAATATAAATCATTCAAATTGTATATAATGCAAGTTGAGATTAAGCTTGTGAATATTGTAGAAAAAAATATGCATCTATTGCTATTAGTTTTTTATTTATTGAGTGTTGAAATGCGTTGGAATTCCCTATGTTATACATTGTAACTGAACAAAAACCTACACTTTCGTCGTATAACTTTGCGTAGCACCTTCAAAAAGTGATATATTGTAACAAATTTTCGTCCTAAATGTAGATAACTTCATGACTAACATGAATACGTTTGAAAAAGATGATAGAACGCGATCCGTTTTCGAGATATTCGCGTTGGTGTGTCAATTTTACGTCAAATCTACTCAAATTAGAAACTATAAATATACTTTATTAATAAAAAAAAATATGTGCTTTCAAGAAGTTCAGTATTTAATGCTACTCATATGTAATAATTCTTGAAATTCATAATTAAGAATAAAAAAGGGATTTTTTCATGTCCATTTAATTTGAATAGTTTAGTTGTTGTATTGGATGGGTAGTTCACTTCATCGATCGACTTTAAATGTGACTGAAAAACATTATTTACGAGCATGGAACACATTAAAGAGTTAAAATCAAGTTTAGGCAGGCTCAAACGGAACATAGAGTGAAAATGGAGCCCGAAAAGGCACTGCCTTTGTTCTGTTACTTACAACAGGTTGTGAATGGCAATTTAGAAGGCATTGCCTAGCCCACAGTTTGAATTTAGGCGGGAAGGTGGCAAATTCAAATAGTTCGTTTTCGAACATGGTTTTAATTTTTCGAACCGAACTCAAACTTTAAAAGTTGGTTCGAGTTCAGTTCGTTTTCGAACGGGTTCGCACACCCCTATTTTCTATCATGAAGTTACAAAAAAAATTGCAATTGGGCATTAATAAGTGTTAACAGATAAAAGGCAATTCAATAGTACAAATTTAGACATGTAACTTTGTGTTTTTCTGAAAATTATTTGCCAACATTCATACATGTAGATACGCAAAATGGAATTTGCTTAATTGTTGTATTTTACAAAAGTCTGCTCCCACAGCCCTAGCAATCAGCACTAAATAGTTACCTTTTTAGTTACTCCAATCAAGGGTGGTGGTCTGTAAAGGGTTTCACGACTGGCTTCAAACCTCTCGAAAAATGGAGTTGTTAATTGGAGTTGAAGTTAATGTTAATTCTAATTTCTTAGTGTGCAAACGTTGATGTTGGTTACTTACACTTGTCTGTCATCAATGTTCCCCCAGGAATCAGTCAACGACCTCATGGCAACCATAGCCAAGCTGGATCGGAATGGAATCGAGGTTCTTCCGGAGAACAAGGACTCTTCCTCCCACGTCGATAGTTCAACGGGGGTAGACCGGGGCACACCAGGACCATGTGGTACCTCGGGTAAGAGCGTGTTGCAGTCAAAGCAGGGTGTATGTTTCCGGTTGCATTATTTCACTAACACCGTATATTGTATGACGTGAAACTAGATGGCAAGCCGGACGTGGGACCAATCAAGGACGATCCAAATGAAGACTGGTGCGCGGTCTGTCTGGATGGGGGTGAACTAGTCTGCTGTGACAACTGTCCCAAAGTGTTCCACGTTAACTGCCACATCCCGCCGCTTCAAGCCATTCCAGAGTAAGTTAATAAACCTTTCATAGACAGTCGTACATTGTAATATACCGAGTAGTCGACGATGACGGGATTGTTTGTGATTGCAGGGAGAGTGAGACCTGGCAATGTTTGTTGTGCTCCAATGTCCTGAATGCGGAGATCAGCTGCAAGCCAGGAGAGAAGCGGGTTGGTCTGACGCCTGCCGAGCGCCGGATAGCGGAGAGGCTCGTACTGGAGCTCTACTGCCAGTATGACAACAGTCTGCCCTTCAGGGAGATGGTTGGACCAGAGGTCAGTACCCAGTGTACAAGTGCACAATTGTCACCTTAAGTTATAGGCCACTATATCTAAAGGACCCTTCAGACAAGCAATGTTCATTGTTAGCAATAGCGATTCAGTACATTGCTACTGCAGTAGTGTCACCTGCAGGGATTATTGTCGTGTGCGTTGTAGTCGACTTATATTGCCTTACGGGCCAATACTTTCACCAAATAGCCTATGTAATCCAAAACAGAACTGCGAATTATAACTATACACAATGAATTGTGAAGTATAGGTTCATATTACTATCTTTTGATTATTCCCAACTCTTGATGGGGTCTCCTACTTGGCACCATTATAGTGGGTCCTAAAATATTGATATTTCTTTTCAACTCTTCGTAACTATTCCAAATGCCATAATTGAAGAGTTTGGTTGTTGCAGGTGCGAGACTACCACGAAAAGATTAAAAAGCCAATTGCCCTGGACGTGATCCGTCGAAAACTAGACGTCAGTTGTTCAGAACGTTACATGTCTGTGGGCCAGCTAATTGCCGACGTCAGACTTATGTTTAGGAATGCATACCTCTACAACAGCGTAAGTTTCACATATGTTTTTAGAATTTTGATGAAAAATTGAATTTCATTCATTAGTGTTAGGGCCTATCTTATTTTATTCTAACTCATGTCTATGCAAACTATTTACTAGATATACTAAACTGTATTTATTGCAGTGGAACAAAACTAAATTATGTTTGGCAACTTTTCAGTGCATACTCTGTCCAAATGTTGTTGCCGATGCAATAATGTTAGATTTTTGTTTTAATCTTTTGTAAGATTTTTCATATGCCTTTTTTAAGTCACCTACTATCGAAAACGTATAAGCGACGTTCCACTGTAATCAGAGCTTGATGCCATCTGTAACCCCCCCCCCCCCTCAGGAGGTGAAAGCTCTGAGTGTGATTTTGAGTACCGGTACTTTAATACAATATATATTGAATTTTGATTTTCACTTCACTTGTTAGCAAACATGATTTTCTAGGTACTGGTTTTATAAAATGATCCTTGCAACACTGGCATTTTGTCAAGTTGCACCCAATGCAGGAATTACCGAGGCTTTGATGTACAGTAATCCCCCTTTAATTCAAATTTCAAGGGACCCAAAAAACTCCAATTTGAATTACAAAATTTTGAATTAAAAGAACTTTAACAATAAGCACCATACCTAAATCTTCTGCTGGGACTTCATCAATAGTTTGAATTATACATAATTTTGAATTAACAGAGTTTGAATTAACGAGGGACTACTGTAGTAGAAATTGTAAAGTGACATTTTATTATAATCTAGCAAAATACGACACATATGTATCCCCTAGGTTTCACCTCAATGAAGTAGTTACTACAGGTTTGTATTTTCTCTTGTAGCGGGAAACACAGGTCTACCAGCATGCCAGATCACTAGAGGACTTCTTTGAACATCTGATTGAAAAGTGGTTGCCAGCGTACTCGTACAAAACTAACCCCGATTCGGACTCTGACAACGAAATCTTCGGACATCGAAAATATCGACGCATTCTCCCTCTACCTTCGGAATCCCCTCCCAAGTAAATAATATGGCAACTGTACACAGGATTTGTTGTGCAGGACAATTGTGAACACTAATGTATTTATTTACCAGTGTCTGTGATGGTTTTATGTACCCGAGGCTGATTGTGCTCCCCTCGCTCATAAAATGAGCCCTCTCGAGTGACTTTAAGAATATTTTATCTTACTACTTAGTTCTGACAGAACATGTGCAAGCACTATATCTCTGCGTTCAGAATTTTAGTTAAAACCTAAAGGAAAAGTCATCTCAAAATGAACTTTAGTGCCATACACTCCGTTTAGTGTTAATTGTGGTATGGTATCATGTCTCATACATGTAGTGTAACTTGTCAATCTAAGCACTCAGTAGACCCATGTGTGATCCTGCAAGAGTATCAATAAGTTTTAAGTGGCTTCATTTTCATCTGTAGCTGTCTTTAATCAAATACCTTGCTTCCCAGCATAGTTTTTAATTGTACGTACTAGTAAAAACAAAGACTGAGCCAAATAACCTGCTGCTTGGTGCATCGTAAAGCAAATCCCTTTTCATCGCTCATCAATCATCCTCCATAATGGTGACAATTCTTAATTTTATACATGATAGAAAGTCTTGCCTAGGCTAAGCCTAGTACATATTAAACTAGAATTATTGGATAATGGGAGAATTAACATGATTCTTCCAAGCCAATGATAAAATGCAATGGGGACTAGACAAATCAAGGTATGCTAATTTACCATTGGTTTATAATTATTTATAATCCAACGTTGATTTAAAATTGTACATAGCCCAATTAGCTTGTACAATGTGGTTTTGCAGATATTGGGTAGGTGTGTAGATTACTTTACTAGGTACCAGGTGTGTGGTCTAAACATATCGGAAACAAGACATTGTTCTAGTGGTCTACGTTCAAAACACGCAAGTTCTTCATCAGTCCCAAACTAGATAGTATAGGTGCAATAGTTGAAGCAAGTTGAATAAACTTATCTGTAGAGATAACAAAATCAAGGTTCTGAGCAGTGTTCATTTTCTATCTCGGTATTTTGTTAGTTCTATAAATTGAGGCTAGTTGGTATCTCCACGTATTAAGTACTAGGTCTACCATTCTATAGTGTATACATTTACCAAATCTACAAACTTTAATATTGGCTTAATATTTAAAACCTACCGGTACTTCTATTAATTTTAGGCTGAAGTATAAATGTAGGCTAAGCCTACTAATTTTCAGTTTGTTTTTATAGATCTATTTTATGTATGAACATATTTTGTATTTATTGATAGATGTCACGTTGTGTCATTATCGGACATTGTTACTGTAATCATTCTGGGGAATTACTAGAATGTCTTGTCACTAGGACTAAAATCACTTGAAATGTTGATTTTGATGAAACATATTACCATACAGTCGGACCTCGATTTTCCGAGCTATTTGACAACTCGGATGGCCAAAAACTCAGTTGATCCACATGTTATGTTTAAACACAATATGTGTAATTCTACTAAACAATGTGACGTGATATCAGCATAGGTTGGGGTTTGAGATCAAGAAATAGACAAGAACGGGAAGAATTGTTTCATAATATAGACGAGAAATACTTTGGTTGTGTTTGTATAATGTCATCTTGTCGAATGTTCTTCGTCTTCTCAAACCTCTCATTTACTATGATTTACGTGGCTGCATTGAGCTCGGATAATCAAGAATCTTGGAAAATGGGGACTTTGTAAATCGAGGCCTCACTGTACCGGTATTTACATTTCAGAGACTGTACATAGAGGTACCATTATTTTGATACCAAGTACAGAACCAGTTGGGATAAGAGTAAAATAATGTATCTAATTCTTTAATCAAAGCATGAATTAAAACTTTTTATTGGAATTCTCTTCAATATTATATAGGAGTATATAATTTGATTGGTAGAAAGACCTCAATAGCTTACCTGTTACCTGAAGTGTAGGCTGATGTGGTAGAGAGATTAAATAAAAACATAAAAACTAATATACTGTAACAAGTTTTCCTAGACATTACGGTCTTACACAACCTTGTTCGCTCGGAGCGAGTAGCCTAATGTGAGTTATCTGATGTTTCTACGGCTACTTCTTCTACTGCTACTAGGTTATGACGTTGGAGAACAGGGGGTTGGAAATATGTTTAAATTGGTTAATAGGTGTAAAGGGGTAATTGAAGGACCTCATTTCGTTGCCTCTTATGACTAGCAGAGTCACCCTGGGCCAAACTCTACCTCCGGTCCAGACTGGGCTCTCTTCTCAAATTTGCTTTGCATTTGTCTACAACTTGCTGTGGAGGCACATAAAAAACACAATATTTAGGCCTAGTCAGTGATTCTGTCAAGTCATTGACTACGGTAAGCTTTAGTGCAGGATGTACTGTAAAGATGTTGTTTCAATGTTAACACTTTTAAATGAAATCTGTGACATGTTAACGTTACTTACTGTGGACACCATAATTGCACTGTTCAAGTGACAGTATTGTAAAACGAAGTATGCAATGAAACAAACCCATTTGATGGTACCTCTAACTATATGTGTATAATATGTACTGTAGTAGTTAAATTTGTGAGAAGTCTAGATTAGGTTACTATTTGTTTTGTAGAAGTCTGGGATTTGCATCGTGTATCATAGGAAATACTCATTTGTGTTGAAACTTTGGTCCTCTATTTGTGTAGTTTCCCCTTCTACTAGTATCATAGCTAGTCCTCATATTCTGCATTGTGACTAGCATTCTCAGTTGGTACAGTCGTACAGCACCACCACATGGCATAGTCAGTTTGCTTTTAATGTTGGATGTGAAGGAGTTTCAACCTGTTCCACTCTCAACTTAGTTAATTTTTAAGCAAATTACATTACATCTCATACATACATTACCAATAGCAAGGCCAACAAATGTCACTCAAAACAGCCTACAGTAAAAGCACCAACCTTGCCATTAGCTTACCTCTTCCCACCTATGTGCTAGTGGCTGTTTATGAATTCTTCTAGTTATTTAAAAATGTTCATTGTTGCAATAAATTGCTTTTTTTTTTGTAGAGAAACCAACTTGGAAAATGTATTATGACGTCTATGACTAGAGGTGTTTGAAAATAGTTGTATTTTTCTCCAAAATGTTATTTACTAATTTTAAAATTTTGATGTTACTTATTCTGTTATTCAATGTTTCTTGTTTCATTTTTTTGACACTTTCTGCCACCAATAAGGCAATAATGCAACGAAAAATGAAGTTTTCATTTCTTTAGTATCAGATTAATGCAACTTCTGTGTTCTATGTTATTTGTGTATGTATTGTAGGGTTAAGAACCAGTGAATCAAGTGAGAACCTGTTTTTTCATACTAGAACATTTTTACTTGGCTTTGGCTACTACTAGTACTGCATAACTATATTTTTATTATATCTAGGTCTACTAGCTAATATTCACACTACGGTCTTGAACTTGATTATTGTTAAGGCTATCAGAAATCCTGAAAATAATTATGTATAAGATAGAACCTTCAATATTCTACTTACAATTTCTTAAAAATAGCTAACGTGATGTTCACTTTCAGCCAATTAAGGGGAATTTGCCTTTATTTTGCTATTGAGCACAAATTTTATCTTTATTTTGCCAATGGGTGTGAAGCCTCAATAGTCAATTTACCTCAACTGATGTACCAACGATTTTGCTTTATCTCTCTTTGCAAAAAACAAACACCTCTACCAATGACTTAAATATACTTTAAACAGTAATTACTAATTAGTGATGTGCAATAATATCAATATGTCGTGAGTAAATGGAGAGTAATTTGTGATATCGATCAATTAATTCATATCGTCTGAAAATTATAACTAGGTACTAAGGGAACAACCACTTGACAACATGCATAATTGATAGGTTTCTTTGCTTTGTTACTTTTAGTTGTCCCAGTCTTCCTGTCTATTATTATATCAATGCCAAAAAAATTCAGTATCACAACATTAACGTACATCTTTACATAATGAGTGATATCACGAATTATGATCTTGGCAAAATTTAAAATAGTGCCGACATCAATATTGAAAAATATATCATTGGACATCACTAATACATAATATGTAGTGTATAAGTTTTTCGATGTTATCTCAGAAAATATGTGCAGCAGCTATGTTTCACTGTATAGTGTATACCAATCTTGATAACTATTGCTTGGGTATGTTATTTCGAGTTCAATGCTTGTACATGCAATGTACTACCATATGCATCTAATTGGTTTATACTTATTATATACTGTACTGCTGGCAGTTGACAGTGCTGTATTGTGCTACTCTTAACTGAATAATCTGCTGCAATTTATAAGTATGAAACTTTTGGTTACCATAGTCTCTTATAGAAGTACCACGTTGTGTACTGCTCGTAGTTGGCAGTACTGATCATCAGCTTCTTGTCTGACCCAAACATTATATTGTTAAGTCTTAGTTTTAGTACAGTCATAAACAATGTTTTGCTACATGTAAAAAGAATATTGACTGCCATTGGGAAGAGCTCTTGCAATGCTGGTATTCTTGTTAAGTCCAGGTTTACTTTACTATGTATTAAGTTTTTATGTTTTCATATGTACTATTTATTTCATCTTGTATACAAATAAAAAGTAAAAACCATGTACTGTATATGGTTTTAAAATACTACCTTGTCATTCATTTGCAACCATCATGATTCGAGAAAAGTATTACGGTACCAAGGGACGAGGAATGTTGCGTATATTAGAGTGCAGTAAATGTATGTGTATTTGGAAGTGAGATGAATCAATACAACTTACTTATCTAATAATATTAAGTTGGAGGGAGACCAAAAGGGTGGTAATATGCTTGGTAGAAGTATAGATCCTAACAGCTTACTTGAAATATTGACTAATGTGGTTGGGAAATGAAATAAAATAATAAAAAATACAGTACATAACAAGTTTATATTCTTTTTTATTTATTTTTTATTTTCTCAACCACCTCAGCCTATACTTCAGATAAGCTGATGAGGGTCTATCCTTCTACCAATCATATTACACTTATCAAATATCTATTCATAATGATGTACAGCTATCAGTTACTTCAAGACTTTTCTTTTCAGTTAAGTTGCCACTTCCACTGTTCCGTGTGTATGTGAGAAAGCCTGTCACAAGAACTATTTTACCCGCTTGCCACTACGTACGATGTAATTATGTAGCAAGTTCTTCTACTTATATATCTTGATCGTGTGCCTACTAGCCAAAATAAAATGTTGGCTCCGGCAAAAGTAACGGTTGAAGATTTTTGCATAACCCTCCCCTGAAAATTCATTGGGGTTGAAATTCAGTGCAACTGCATATGCTACAGTCAAACTCGCACATACTTCTTCTATCAACACAAATATTATGCAAACTATTTAAACAAACTGCAATATAACCAAAGGGGTTGTATCCCCCAACATGTCTTCTCTGAGCCTAAAATCGCAATACAGTATAACCATATAGAACGTTGTTTCGCCCCTGCTACAAAGCCCCGTTTAGCTCGCACTTGCATTCGCCATTAATCACTGCATCATCAGGCCGCATATATCATATCCCCTTACAAACATTCTCCCTCCACCCTTACTCTAATACGTAAGTATAATTTCCTACGAGTTACAAAGACCGAGGATTTGGCATCTCAATCCCTGAAATGTTCGTTTCTGCTTACGTGACAAGTTTCGTCTGGGATTGAAATTAAATCCTACTCTCGACTCGCTCCAGCATTTTGTGAGAGTAGATTGAATTAATCCAATCCTCTTTGGAAAGTGTTCTCTGTTTAGACATAATACAATAGTATTATTTCAACTGTATTTGTATAATTTCCCTATACACACAAGTTTCTTTACAAACGTTTGTGAACATAACATTCTAATTTTGAAATTAATTTAAAGTGCTATTTCGTAACTAACAATAATGAAAGTGTTATATTTTGTCTTTCTTGCAATCATCGTTTTTTTCTTGAGATGTATTCTTTTCATTTTCATTACCTGAAACAATACATTTATTTATAATTTGGTAATTAAGGTATAAAATAACGATAACTAGGACTTTTCTTGCCAGTATCATCTTTGGTGGCTGCCAGTTCAGAAAAATATAACTTATTTTATGTTCCTAGATAAGTATATATTTATTTGTTAACTTTTGGCCGTTTTGTAGGTATGTCGAAACTTGCCGATGAGTTACGTTGACCTTTTGATGTTTTACCATCTTACATAATTTGGTTCTATACGTTTTTATGACCAGTGGCGGATCAATCATTCAGTCTTGCGAGGCAAAAGTATATCAAAGTTAATTCTATTTCTGTTTCTACCATTTACTAAGGTTCAACATTTTCTGTTTTCCACAATTATTTTCAGGCTGTGTACCACATAAAGCGACCAGACCGCCCGGGCCATTGTTATTTTCATTGTCGTTGGTCGGTCCGGTCGCGTTTGCGATTTCTAACCAATCTAACAAAAGGGTATCACTCACTATAGGCCTAAATTCGACTTTATGCCCTTTGTAAAGTGATACTTTTTTGGCAAAAGACCTGATAAAGTTTTGAACCGTATCAATACTGCTCAAATAGATAGATCCAAGTGATACTTACGTTGAAAGTCTCCCCAAGCAAACGTTTGTCCACACGACTTGACTTCCTTCTCAGGTATTTCTGGTTGTACATCGCACTCACATATTTCGGGTCGCTCGTAGTTGACTGATCGCTGTATGGGTAGATCTTCTGCCTGGAATGCGTCCTCGCGAGGAGAGGGATAACGGATTGCCACTGCTGTACACATCGAAATTGTCGGAACATCGGAACACTTTTCTTTTAGGTACTCACACGCCGAGTAATTGGCTTTCCCACTTCCTGTTGAGCAAGGGTCTTTCTTGGCACAAGGGTCTTCCTTGGGACAGGGGTCTTTCTTGGCACAAGGGTCTTTCTTGGCACAGGGGTCTTCCTTGGCACAAGGGTCTTTCTTGGCACAAGGGTCTTTCTTGGGACAGGGGTCTTTCTTGGGACAGGGGTCCTTCTTGGCACAAGGGTCTTTCTTGGGACAGGGGTCTTTCTTGGCACAAGGGTCTTCCTTGGGACAAGGGTCTTTCTTGGCACAAGGGTCTTCCTTGGGACAGGGGTCTTTCTTGGCACAGGGGTCTTCCTTGGCACAAGGGTCTTTCTTGGCACAGGGGTCTTTCTTGGCACAAGGGTCTTTCTTGGCACAGGGGTCTTTCTTGGCACAAGGGTCTTTCTTGGGACAGGGGTCTTTCTTGGGACAGGGGTCCTTCTTGGCACAAGGGTCTTTCTTGGGACAGGGGTCTTTCTTGGCACAAGGGTCTTTCTTGGCACAGGGGTCTTTCTTGGGACAGGGGTCCTTCTTGGCACAAGGGTCTTTCTTGGGACAGGGGTCTTTCTTGGGACAGGGGTCTTTCTTGGCACAAGGGTCTTTCTTGGGACAGGGGTCTTTCTTGGCACAGGGGTCTTCCTTGGCACAAGGGTCTTTCTTGGGACAGGGGTCTTTCTTGGCACAAGGGTCTTTCTTGGCACAGGGGTCTTCCTTGGCACAAGGGTCTTTCTTGGGACAGGGGTCCTTCTTAGCACAAGGGTCTTTCTTGGGACAAGGGTCTTTCTTGGGACAGGGGTCTTTCTTGGGACAGGGGTCTTTCATGGCACAGGGGTCTTCCTTGGGACAGGGGTCCTTCTTGGCACAAGGGTCTTTCTTGGGACAGGGATCCTTCTTGGGACAGGGGTCCTTCTTAGGACAGGGGTCTTTCTTGGCACAAGGGTCCTTCTTAGCACAAGGGTCTTTCTTGGGACAAGGGTCCTTCTTGGCACAGGGGTCTTCCTTGGCACAAGGGTCTTTCTTGGCACAAGGGTCTTCCTTGGCACAAGGGTCTTTCTTCGGACAGGGGTCTTTCTTGGCACAAGGGTCCTTCTTGGGACAGGGGTCCTTCTTAGGACAGGGGTCTTTCTTGGCACAAGGGTCCTTCTTGGGACAGGGGTCTTTCTTGGGACAGGGGTCCTTCTTAGCACAGGGGTCCTTCTTTGATGGACTATTAGCGCAGATTGGACAACCCTCTCTTTTTTTACAGGGGTTGCTGACATCGTATGGATCTTCACACGGATCTTTCTTGGCACAGGGGTCCTTCTTGGGACAAGGGTCCTTCTTGTCACAGGGGTCTTTCTTTTCTTTTGCAGGTGATTTTGTAACTGTATTATCTTTAGCAGCTTTCTTTTTTGCCTGGTTGCTCATCAGTTTACTAACCAACTCTTTTGCTTTCTTCCACAGCTGTCCTGCTAAGGCTGTGATACTATTCGTCTTTCCTTTGGTTTTAGGACTAATATCTTTTGTTTTTCCTGTACTATCCTCTTTTTTGATTGATTGAAGCTGTTTACTTGCAAGTCGTCTTTGACGATCCTTTTTCTTTTTACTTTGATCGTCTACCTTTTTGCAAGGGTCTTCCTTCTTCTTGCAAGGGTCTTCCTTCTTCTTGCAAGGGTCTTCTTTCTTTTTGCAAGGGTCTTCTTTCTTTTCGCAAGGGTCTTCCTTCTTTTTGCAAGGGTCTTCCTTCTTTTTGCAAGGGTCTTCCTTCTTTTTGCAAGGGTCTTCTTTCTTTTTGCAAGGGTCTTCCTTCTTTTTGCAAGGGTCTTCTTTCTTTTCGCAAGGGTCTTCCTTCTTCTTGCAAGGGTCTTCTTTCTTTTTGCAAGGGTCTTCCTTCTTTTTGCAAGGGTCTTCTTTCTTTTCGCAAGGGTCTTCCTTCTTCTTGCAAGGATCTTCCTTCTTCTTGCAAGGGTCTTCCTTCTTCTTGCAAGGGTCTTCTTTCTTTTTGCAAGGGTCTTCCTTCTTTTTGCAAGGGTCTTCCTTCTTTTTGCAAGGGTCTTCCTTCTTTTTGCAAGGGTCTTCCTTCTTTTTGCAAGGGTCTTCCTTCTTTTTGCAAGGGTCTTCCTTCTTCTTGCAAGGGTCTTCTTTCTTTTCGCAAGGGTCCGGTTCTTTTTTCTTTTGCATACACATTCCCATCACGCATGGGGTGTCAGCAGGACACTTAAATGGCATCTTCTTACATTTCTCATTTTTATCTTTTTTACATGGATCTTTCTTTTTACAGGGATCCTGCTTTTTACAAGGGTCCACTTTTTTACATGGATCCTGCTTTTTACAAGGGTCCTCCTTTTTACAAGGGTCTTCCTTTTTACAGGGATCCTGCTTTTTACAAGGGTCCTCCTTTTTACATGGGTCCTCTTTTTCACAGGGATCCTGCTTTTTACAAGGGTCATCTTTTTTACAGGGATCCTCTTTAGGCTTTTCAACTTTTTTACAGGGATCTTCCTTAGGTTTATCATCCTTTTTACAGGGATCCTTTTTTTTACAGGGGTCCTCCTTTTTACATGGGTCCTTCTTTTTACAAGAATCCTCTTTAGGCTTTTCAACTTTTTTACATAGGTCCTCCTTTTTACAGGGGTCCTTCTTTTTACAGGGATCTTCCTTAGGTTTATCATCCTTTTTACAGGGATCCTTCTTTTTACAAGGATCTTCCTTAGGTTTATCATCCTTTTTACAGGGATCCTTCTTTTTACAGGGATCCTCCTTAGGTTTATCATCCTTTTTACAGGGATCCTTCTTTTTACAGGGATCCTCCTTAGGTTTATCATCCTTTTTACAGGGATCCTTCTTTTCACAAGGGTCCTCTTTTTTGCAGGGATCCTCCTTTTTACAGGGATCCTTCTTTTTACAAGGGTCCTCTTTTTTGCAGGGATCCTCCTTTTTACAAGGATCTTTCTTAGGTTCATCTTCACATGGATCCTTTTTCTTGCACGGATCTTCCTTCTGTGACTTCTCACAATTTTTGTTCGATCCGTTATCACTGAAGGACTGAACGAAAAAGATTTTCCCTGTAGAAGATAACCTATGTATAATATTCTAAACAATCACGTCGCGTTTAATTACATAATTTTATTTAAGTCACTCGCTGACGTCAGATTTTGCAATCGATTTTTTTACCCCCTTCTATCGTTCGACTTTCTTCAAATTTTGCATAATTTTGCATTTCCGATGACAATACGTTTTTTGTTAGAATTTCCCAGGACAAATCGTTTTTGGTGGCCCGGAGGCTAGATTTCGTAATTTCGTTGTTGAAAAATTGATTGCAAAATTTTGTTGAGACTAAAAACAATACAAATTGGCACTGCAATTTTTCTGGATTAAGCGTTTTGTGTGTGTGTGTGGGGGGGGGGGGATGTAATAAGAGTAATAATGTTTCCTTCGATGACAAAATGTTGTCGCAATTTCCTTTTTTTTTTTATTTTCAATTATACATTCGGTCATTATCCCTAGTTCATAGTAACTCTGGTGGTCTGTACGTGATGGGTTTGCATACGAATATAAGCATGTGTGTTTGGTAAACTAATAGTTATAATGTACTATTTGAATACACGATAAACTTTCATTCATCAATTGCTCCCATTTTGCTAACACAATAAAATCAGGCCCTACGTAAATAGCAGTCGATGTTGGCTATAATTTTAATAATTTTAATTCAAGTTGCCGACAGCTGATGTTCTTACACTGCGCTGCCACACCAGCTCGTAAGCCGGTGTTACACCGCTGCACTTAGTGCAAGTACACTGGACAAAATAAGGCAAACGGTGCAATCTGCACGGAGACAACAAACATAACATGGCAGTGTCGGAAAGCGTGCACCAGTGCAAGCTGTGCAGGACAAAACAAACAAACCTCTTGTGGTTGATTATATATATATTGTATAGTGCACAGGGGCCCCCGCGACAACCACCAATTTGTAATTAATGTTTGTATAAGAACGTATTCACAGATTTCTCATGTGATATTTTCATTGACGGTTGTCATACTAACTTAGGTGTAATTGAGTTTGAGCTGTCTGCGGCTTTGACCCTTGTCCAGAGCTCAGAGGCATCTGGTAAGTATGAGAATGTAGTCCCTACACATTTTATACAAAATAGCAATCTTAACTTACACAGTGAATATGTAATCTGGCGTCAGAAATAATTACTGTCCTATTCTACATAGAGCACTACATTTTAGTTTTCAACCATAAAAAACTGGGGCCCAAAATTCAATCTGCATACGGGCTCCGTCATTTTGAGCTACGCCACTGATAGTGCATGTATATTGTATACCAAATGGTCCAGCATATCCTGGATCTTCAGTATTGATCAAAAGCCTGTGTCGTGATCTGGGGTTGATACAGCAATACCTCGGTGTACAAGATAGGGATCCTGGGCCATGGCTGAAGCCCCGGCGGATGAGTGAAGTAGGTGCCTAGAAACAGACGACGATTCATGATTCCTGTTCATTCTCTTCACTTTGAACTGATCCGCAACCGCAACTTGAAACGTGTATTTTATCCGCAACCGTCAAATGTAATGCGGATATCCGTTGACATTGCAGGTCTCTACAAGTAAGGCACTTACCCATTTTAACCACTGGTTACAGTCACCCAAACCTACGATATTTTATTGTTAAATGTTGAAGTACATAATAAAGCTGCGTTGATAAAATGTATAAGTAGTACAGTATAGCAAATGAACTCACAACAGCGTGTGAAAGTGGAAATAAGATTGGCTTACCTCCAGTCTTCTGGAAAGATTGTGCGTAAGATTTGCTCGGATCCATGATGCCAACATAATCATTATTGTTAATATACGGTTGAAAACAATTTATAATAACTGAAAATTTTCAAAAACTGACGTTTTCTTGCCGGTTGTACATACAAGAAAATTTTGACTTCGTCCGAAATACTAAAGGAAATACATTCAGTGTTGCCTAGGAAATTACAACAATATTTATTTCATTTTGATCTCAAAAACTTGATCTATGGATGAACGACATAGGTTACTTCAATAAAGGCCTATGAACAGAACTTTACATATACCTATTTTTACCGATAAAGATGGCTTAGTGCTAGCATTCGAGGCTCTTATTCGGGAGAACGCCCTTTCAATACCCGCTACGGGCATTATTCTGAATCAAGTTGTTTCCTATGTTTTCCTCAGTCAAAAGGCAAATGTTGGGATTGAGTCATATACATAAGCCCTTGCACATTCATTCACAACTATTCCAAATACACAATCTCCTAAAGAAGAGTATGAATTGCTCCGGGGCAGCTCTCCTACCAAAAATTATTATTATTTATGTACACTTTCTATTTTTATTCCAGCGCAAAGTCGCGTTTTCATAATATGTCACCCAGCCTGAAGAAAAAACATGTTAACTTTCGTTGCGGCGTCGCGTGGCTATTTAGTTCCTCGTCGTGATTGGTCAAGTATCTTCTTGGTCGCGTCGCGATTGATTTGAGTAATTGACCCAGATTCATACCTAAACCCTGACATGTTTCGCGCTACCTATATTAAATTATTAATCTGAAAATAATAACCTATACACACATGTTTTCCAAATTGCGTGACACCTTACAGTTTTTGAGTAATTGACCCAGGTTCGACCCAGGTTCGTACCTCTGTGCGGGAAATAATACGCCATTAACCAAAGGCGCATCATTTTTTAACTAAACCCTCTTATAAGTAGTAGTAATTACACGCTTTTCTACTGTTCTTGGTCTTACTGTCGCTATTTATTTGATTACTTTGAATCCATCAAGCATCACCATTTTGCTTTTATCTGGGCGTAAAACTTACGTAGTTTCATTTGTATCGGAACGAAATGTATAAACAAGAAGTCTGGAATTTCTTTGGTGTCTTGTCTTATACATGTATTCGGTGAGCGGCGAAATGCCACAAACAAATAAGAACTCGTAGACAATATTTAAGGGGTCACAATGGTTTTAAATAATGTTTTTAAATTTTAAAATTTGATTTAAATTATATATTTGCGTTTGACTAACTTTATACCCAATGGCTTCGATCAGCGAGCGGTGCGTTATCTCCCCTATTAATCGTGATTACCTGTAAAAACAACTTTTATCTTTAGTAAAGAACACTTTCGGGAATAATATGTAAATGTTTCTACTCTGTAAAAGCGCTTGACATTATACAAATAGGTCTAACTCCGGCGGCTGGGGTTTCGCACTAGACCCCTTGCTGTTCCCACACCTCGCTTTCCCCGGTTGACCCCCCCCCCCCCCCCCCCAACCGACATAGGCGCCGAGTACGGGGGGGGGGGGGGGGCGACGGGGCTCGAGCCCCCTAGCTTGAGCTAACAGGAGTTGCTTCTTCAAACAGTAACCAGTTTTTTTTTGTTTTTTTTTGCTAAAGGGCCTATCGAATTAATACACATCGACAAATTGTGTATCTTTCCCATATCACGTATGGTAGGCCTATATGTTTGAGATGAGAGCCATCTTTCTTTTTATGCTGTGTCTTGGTTCTTTGACAGTCCATTTCGCTCGGCCTCCAGTGGCAAAAATTAGTTACCTAACGATATTTTCGGAGAAAAACTGTCAATGTAGTGAGCAGTGCACTTATGAAGGAGCCTATAATTATAGGGTTTCACCTGCCAAAGCTAGGATGTTCAATGTCAACTTGGGTGAAGAAACTTGTAGGCCTACTTCTTAAAAAGTGCAACCCCTTCTTTGTAAAATCACCCTGTCAGTGCGTGGGTTGCAAAACCGTTCGTTCAGCCAGACCAAAGATTTATAGAATCTCGTAACGTTAATTAATAATGAGTCATTTTACACATATATTCCTAGCCAGGAAGTGTTTGTAATAGACAATTACAAAATTAATTTACATATTAGGAACTACAAAACAATGTTGGTGACAGGTTAAAATACGAGAACAAAATATCTAAGTAGCCTACTATTATAGCTGCCTCAGGGACAGGGTCAATCTTTAAATGCATTTACAGCTAAACCGTGCATCGTAGAGGGAAACGGGGCTTATTCTGACATCACACAGGCACCCTCACTAGACTCCCATACAACACTATTAGCTGCCTTGGGATCAATTTATAATTGCATTTTACAGCTAAGCCGTGCTCGTAGGCAGGCGCGGACTGGCTAGGGATGCTGGGATAAGTTTGCAACCCGGGCCCCTGGGCAAATCCGGGCCCTTTGGCAGTCCGGGCCCCCGGGCTGCTACCAGAAAGTTCCTATGATGTAAATACTTCGCTGTATATTGCTAAAAAAAATCTTAACCCTACTCTATAAGTATTATTTTGAAATTATTATTGAATTTATTGTAATATTTATTGTAAATATTCAATGTAATTAATTGAATATAATGGAAATTAGTTTGCTACTGGTAGAGTGGTCTTTGTTAATCGCGCCCTTAAATCGTATTTCATGCCATCAAATTCAATGAACCCCAAAAAAATGTTTACGCCTTCGGCGTATTTGCCTCCGGCGGCTGGGGCTTTGCCTTTGCCCCAGACCCCAGCTGCGCCACGCCACCTCGTGCAGGCCCCCCGAAACCCAGCATCCTGGGCCTTTTTATCCCAGTCCGTTTCTGGCATCGCATTGTTCTTTATTAATTATACGTGAGGCTACATTAATGCTGTTATTTTATTAGTGGATTCACTACATCAAGCCTGTAAGTTGGCAATACGTACGGCGGCCATTTTCGACTTTGAGATATCGTCGCCAAAGTCACGCCGGTCCTAGACTACCAGCTAGGCCTACTACACGTATTTCACGAAAATAACATCATGCCGAAGAAAAAGACGGGGCAACGTAAAAAGGCCGAAAAACAGAAGCTTCGGCAAAAGGAAATAAGGACAGCCAAAGATAAATGGGACATGGGACAGTATCCTTGTAATGCCACTATGGTAAGCCTAGGCCTAGGGCCTAAGGCCTAGGCCTAGGGCTAGGCCTAGGCCTAGTCTTAAGTTTGTATGTATTTTACCTGTGTTTTTACATCAATTTCTAATTTTTATGTTTCTTTCAGGAATGTGAAAAATGCTCTAGGTAAGTTGGCCATGTTACTTTTATTATGTAGACCTTGGTACGGAACTTAGGAATAGGATAGGCCCCTAGATAACAAACATAACCTTACTTTTTGCCTAGGCCCAGGCCTAACACTTCTAGGTTTAGACTAGGCCTAGGCCTAGGCGTACGTGGCTACAGCTTCCTGCGCACAGCCTAGGCATAAGGCTGGATATTCACTGGCCTAGGCCTACCCTATCCAAGGATAGGCCTAGACCTACAGTTGCAGTAGACATTTGAGGCTAGGCTAGGCCTAGGCCTAGGGCTGTTTGTCATTTTTCACCTTACTTACTTTGGCCCCTACTAGGCCTAATGTCTATCCTAGGCCTATTCAGTTATAAAACAAATGGAGGCAGGCTTACTTACTAGTAATAACAAACAAATGCACTCTTTCAGGAAGCAAAAGAATCGAGCATTTTGCTACTTTTGCCAAAGTCTGCAACGACTGCCACAGTGTGCTCAATGTGGCAAGATAAAATGTATGCTGAAAACTGGTGACTGTGTTGTCAAGCACGGAGGTGTTTTCACAACGGGAATGGGAATGGTGGTAAGCAATTTAATATAAAGTATATGAGAAAGGTCCTCCTGAGTAGTACCTCTCATCCCGTAAGGGTAGGCCTAGTGCCAAGGATATCCTCGGGAGCAAAAATTGTTTGTAGGGTACCTTCATATTAAAGTAAATGAAATATTTATAACAGTAAATATGTTCTCAAGTTCAACCAGGAACTTAGTTGAGTTTAGTAGGCCCTGCAGTTTAGATAGCCTAGATGGATAGTTTTAATAGATTTTAAACCTAGAACAACCAGACTTTATGAACACTTCAGTCCGCAGTTTATAACGCAACAACGTCGTACATATAATTATACACCAATGATTAATTGTCTCCTCAACCAGTTCTAATAAAAGATGTAGAGAATCATTGATTACCCTCAGCCATGTAGTAGGTCTACATCCGACATGACCATTTTTATTTTGATGTGTTTTGATGGATAGTTGCCTTGGACTTGGCACGGCTATAATTGCCAACTGAGATGTGACCATGCCCACTTAACCATCATAGGATGAGTTTTTGTACAAAATTTCTCATGGTTTAGGCAAATACACAGATTTCACCAGTAGTGAATACAGGTAGTAACCGTAGTCTGAAATTGATGTTTCCTCGACTGTGTTTTAAAGGGAGCGATATGCGACTTCTGCGAGGCGTGGATCTGTCACGGCCGGCGCTGTCTGACGACCCACGCGTGCACCTGCCCCTTGCAGGACGCTGTGTGTGCCGAGTGTGAGCGCGGCGTGTGGGATCACGGAGGCAGAATATTTCGCTGCTCGTTCTGCTCCAGCTTCCTCTGCGAGGACGACCAATTTGAGCACCAGGCGTCGTGCCAAGTACTAGAGTCGGACAGCTACAAGTGTAAGTAGTACTAGGTCGACCGAAAATATGCTAGTCCCAAAGATCCTTTTGTCTGCATGCTGTTTCAAAGAAAATTAGCAGGTGCTGGGCATTTTTTCACACATTCATAAAGGTGGTCTTGGTAGAGTGTATAAGTCTCATTGAGTCTTCAGTCATGCCCATCGCATTGGAATTTCTGGTTAATCAAATACACATTCAAGTAGTTGACCAGTAGGCACTATATAGACATAGCTAGACAATAGCCTTACTATAAAGCACTTGCATTTTGCTACAGTCATAATCCAATATTTTATTCCTACAGTGTGTGTGAAGGCTGTCCCTTATTTCCTGATGATAACATCATAGCATAGGCAAATGTATTTTATTTTGATTATTTTGGAAATATGTACAAATTCAAGTGTAGGCCTATTTTGTATCAAAAATAGAGGTCTCTAAAATGTATCTTGTATTTTGTGTCTAAAATACATTTATTTAAGTATTTTTGCCCAGCTCTGCAGACAGATAAGACTCACTTAGTGATTTATGTATTTCAGGTCAGTCATGTAACAAGCTCGGGCAGTATTCTTGTTTACGTTGCAAGACTTGCTATTGCGAAGATCACGTGCGACGGAAAGGTTTCAAATATGAGAAAAACAAACCTATTCCTTGCCCAAAGTGCTCTTATGAAACCGTACAAACGAAGGATCTGAGCATGTCAACTCGTAGCCATAAGTTTGGCCGACAGAACCAGGCAGGGGCGTACAATGAGGACGACGACGATGAAGGCGGTTATTCTGCTGGACAGAGTGGATATTATGGGGAAACGCAAGATGGGGACTCTGATTCAGACGACTCTGATTACGACGCGTCAGAAGACGAGTCTGAGGAAGATGAAGATGAAGACGAGAAAGAGGAAGAAAAGGTTAAATAAATACAGTGAATGTTTGCCCACTTCACAAATGGTGGAAGTTTTGTTCTCATTGTTTTTTGTTAAATACAATACAATTTATCCAATGGCTTTTATATTGATTTAATTTATTAAACAGATATTCCAATTAGCAAGGACAACCTATCACTTCATCATGCGTGTATGTGTGTGCGTGCCTGTCTTATCTGTTCCATTAACATAGCAATAGCATATCATGCTTTTTTTTCTCTTCCTTCTCAACACTACCATGTTCCACTGGCATGGTCTACTTCTACGTTTCAATTAGTTGTTGCCTACCAATAACATGAAGGGAAAGGTGAACTCATAATTTTTCATTGACATCACATACATAATGGGACATATATACACACTTTCCTACTCACTCAGTACCAAATGTACTCCTCACGCATAATCATAATTATTGTATATTTGGCAAGTTTGCTCACTCCCACACTGACACTGAATTCATGTAATTTTCGAAGATATATCTGCGTATCTTGCATCAACTTCAGTGCAGATTGGGAGGTAAAATAAGTCAGTCTAAAAGTCTTTTACGTTTTTCTATTATATTGTTCAGCACTGGATTACCTAATGTCGAGCACATTCAGCCACGCATATGGCGTGACTCGTAAATTATATTGTTGAACTCTAGCTCATACATGGGGTGCACGTTCGTACACAATCACAATGGAAGCAGTGAATGTTTTTTGCATTGCGCATAGAAAATATACTAATCATCAAAATCGGGTTCCAATGGACAGTGATAAAAATAATATGCTTTTGAATATGGTTGGCCGAAAGGAGTGGGGGGAAGGTGCTGGATGAAAATATTACCATTGTACAGTGGGAGATTTAATTTAGATGTCGAGTTCTAATGCATTCAGTGAGAAATTGTACCAGATCAGTCAATACACGTAATTTTGGAGGATGAGTGAATTAAGTGGATTTTACTGTAAATTTACAATAAAATCAATGTATTAAACATGTACATTTTGTTTGGGTTGGCCCCTTCCCGCTTCTCGAGCATGTTAAGTCCACAGCCTTCTCGAAAGGGGTTAATCATTTGCTGAACCATGAGTCCATGACCCATTTAGTAGGCTGTGGTTAAATCTAGCCAACGTTCCCGTTCTTGTTCCCATCACTTTCCTCACAAACAAACTTATATAAGTCACTTACTTACAATAATTTAATTTGGTATATTTTGTTCATTACAACTCAATACACACATGTTCAGTTATAATTTACATTACATTACTAAAAAAAAAACAAGAAAAAGTTCGTTTTTTGTCTATTTGGTTTTTGACGTTGGCTAACTTTTAACAGCTGCCGTTCCGTTTTCGATAATCGAGATTCTTAATGGCTGTCCGCTGTGTTTTCAGGTGGGTAGGGTAACGTTTATTTTGACCATGCATCCAGACTTATCACCCCATTTACATACCGAGGAGTGTAATATTTTAATTAAAAAGCTTAAAGAGTGCCACGAACAGGTATGATAAGCCTTACAGTAGTTTTGCTTGTTGTGTATTTCATACCTTACATTTAGCACTTCGGCTAGGCCTATCTAACCTAACTTACCACCTGCCTGTGATATTCCGTTGCAGAAAACATTTGGCAGATTTCTTGGCCACTGTAACAACGCTGACAATGAACTTCTGAAGTGCTTACGCCGTGAGAGAGAGAACAATCGTAAAGCGAACTTTGACAAGGCAAAACAGTCTCAAGCCAAAATTTACAAGTCTTTGCAAAAAGATTAATGTTACAGGATGGATGTGCCACGATTTCCACCGATAGAAGAGACGCTTGCCAACGACATTTACCAATCTGTCACCGAACGTTACTTTAGTCCACGATTTGCTTTGGACGTCGGCAATAATATAGGCGAAGATCATTGTGTATTATTTCACACTAACAGAATATGTCTCGTTAGCTTAGCTTATAACCATCCCATCTTAAAGCAGAAAAAAAACATAGAAGCAATCGATTTTCAAATTTCAAGTCATGTAGATAGGTTAAGCAATAAAGTTTCCGGTAAAGGAAAACGAGGTGCTCAACATTTGCAACCAGATTCCACTTTGTGTTTCATAGAATGTACAGATGGATCCAAATATACAATACAAAGTTGCATTAAAGGAAAGCTTGTAGAAATAAATAGTGCCCTCATAGAAACACCGCAGCTTTTAGTTGAAAAACCTTATTCTGAAGGATACATTGCTATTGTGTTACCAAACTTAAGTACTAGTGAGGAACAAAAGAAACAAATGCTTACTGTAGAGCAGTACCAGGAGAAGAGGGTAAAATAAAATAATATGGATTGGCGTGGCTATGCCAGTATGCCTTACCCAGGTCCGGTTTCACCAACCTTTTAATCCCAAGACTAGCTGTTTTAATTTGAGATTTGAACACCATGCATTTTGTGTGTAGTTTGTTGAAACCATTTGAGTTGGAATCAAACAAGATATACAATGTTTGGTGAAATCAGACCTAAAAAAGTTGCCTCTGTATATGCTAGGCCAGTTACTTGTGTTTACTGATGATTATGTATTGTAAATTTATCATAAGAAACCTAAATATATACATGTGGATAAAACAAGTTTATATTTTATTTTAAGTCTTAAAAGTAGAAGTAGAAGTCCATCGGATATCACCCCATCCCCCTCCGCCCGCTTGTTTCTTTGCGTCCGCGATGCGCGCTACTCGTTGAGTTAGTTAGTCTTCCCTAACGCACTCTATCGTGGATTTTGGGTACCGAATCGGGAGAACTTCTTTGCCGACTACATTTTTTTTCTTTAAAAATAGGTTTAGCCTTATACGGGATCCCCAACGTTTCACGTCATGCACAGCTGCCATTCCTTTAAACCTGTACGCATGCAATGTCAAAAGACATTTCGTCCTCTAAGACCCGAAGTTCGAATCCCACTACAAACGTTGTTCTTTAGGAACAGACTATTTTATAGACATTGTTTTTCTGTAACCAACTGTTGTAGACACGCTCTCGGCTATTTGCTCAAATATTTTAAATACTTTCTCCAAATGAACATATATTATTGATTAGGAAGAGAAAAAGGTGTGATAGCCTTGCCTTGAATAAGTCTATTGCTAGGTGGCAAGTTAGTCCAGTGGTTAGCATCCTTGCTTCCAATGCAGAAAGTCGTTGGTTCAAATCTCAGTTCAGGCAGAAGTTTTTTAACTTCTAATTCAGTTCCATTACTTCTTGTCTTAGGAATAATTCTAGCAACGAAGCACTCAATAAATTCAAAGTGGTTCTGAATCGGCCTTGTTGAGTAGAGCATTTGTCCGCAGGTGTTCGCACTGTCCAATCACTGATTCATATGTTTCGCACATTTGAAATATCGATCTTTGATTGTTTATCGCTCACTCGTCGATGGTGTTCGGAGCCTACAGGGTTAGTTTAGTCGCTTTAATTAAAGTCTCTCATTGAAAATCAGTTTCGTTACTGAGTGGGTCAACTAATGGAACAACAACAACAGTCACCATACTCCTGATCGCTTTTACTGCTTAAAACATAATACATAAATATACCATGTGATTTTGTTATCTGTAAATAGTAGGCCTACTATTATATATAGGCCTACTATAGTAGGCCTATTTGCTTCACAATCCTTGGACTTGGTTAGTGAGCGTCACTAACAAAGTCTAAGGATTGTGAAGCGAATATTTTAGATCTAATCGATGTCAACGAATTCAAATCATATCAAATCACGTTTATTCACCATCATCAATTTACATTAATTTAGATTTCATCAAAACACATAATATTTACAAAAGTACATACAATAAATCAATAATACATACAATTCAAGGACAGTTAACAAATTAATTAGTAAAAATCTGTATTGCAGTTGCAATCATATTCATAATCATAAGTAATACCTGGCTGGTATATTCCAACGAAATCAAATACATGTAAAAATAAAATGTAGCCTAGTCCTGGAATCTGAAACTAACTTCGTTGTCCTGCTATACTGATCTTAATGCCCTTAGGCTTTAGTAGGTCTTTTGTTAGTTAGTTTATTAGTAACCTGTTTGACCTACAAAGTAAGTATAGGATTTGTCATAATATAAATATACAACCATACAATATACTATACAATTATACAATTAAAACCTTGTTTAAAATAAAGAGCATCAAATTACAGATACATGGATACACTTTAAGTACATATGTATACATTTGAATAAGACACATGATAAAATAAGTAAGACAATGTATATAGCATATACATAATACATGTGTAGGTCAGACCAACCCTTATACTATCCTTCAAGAAACTCGTCAATGCAATAAAAACCTCTATCGAGGAGATATGATTTTATGGCCCTAACCATTTTGTCGTGCTCCTCTATTGCTTTTATTATATTAGGTAGCTTATTAAATAGTTTTAAACCCATTATATAGATGCCATTTTTACTCTTTTCATTACGTCAAAAGGGGATGTGAAGATTGTGTTTTAATCTTGTATTATGCTGATGAATTTCAGAATTCCCCTTCTCTACCCCCCTTGTGTATTGGTTGGAATCACCACCGTCTCTCTTTAATCATCCAGACTACATCCCCTTCCTTCCCCATCGTTACCATCTCCATGTACACCTTGCCGCTTGCCCTACCGCCAGCTTCACCATCCCTCCCCTCCCCTCCCCAGCGCCTTCCCATTCTTAAGTCCCACTATCACCCTAGCAATCTTATCCTCGTTAATTTTTATAGGATTTTTCATCTGCCTTCCATTACCGTTTACTTTTCATTCCTCCTTTTGAAACACCACCGCATGATACTTGTTTAGCACCTCTACTCTCTCCCTGCTTCCTACCAGCACCTCGATCTCCATCCAGTTCCACCAGTGCCCCTAACTCCCGCGCATAATACTTGTTTAGCACCTCTACTCTCTCCCTGCTTCCCACCAGCACCTCGATCTCCGTCCAGCCCCAACAGTTTGGAAACTCCCCTGCATAATACTTGTTTAGCACCTCTACTCTCTCCCTGCTTCCCACCAGCAGCTCGATCTCCATCCAGCAGTTGTTGTAAACGTCGCTCTCACTTTGCTCGCTACTGTCAAGATGTTGTATCTCAGCCGTCTGGGCTCAGTGACGGTCGCATTTAGCACCATTCACATGCTGCTGTACCAACTAGGCCCTACCGACTCACCTCCTCAGCGGCCTGGAGATGCAACGCCAAACTTCAACACCTCCTGTGTGCTTGTTCAAGCCGAGCGTCCCTGAACCCAATGGGGCGGATTTTCTCATGTACTTGTTCAACTCGTGCTGTTGTGTTCATTTATTTTACTTTGTTCTTTGTCTGAATCCGATTGTTGCTGTTGTTATTTGTATCTAGTTTTTGAAGCCAACTGTTGAGATGAGAATGTACTTAATTGTTACTTGAATAAATTACATTTTAGTTGGTATCTTGTATTATTAAGTCCTTCATTCATCCTAAAGAAAGATAGTTATAATTTTTCAAGATCAAGTCTTGAAAAAGTATATTGCAACCTTGCACATTTTGGAACATTTTAATAACAATTGAAAATTATTATATATTTTACTCTTGGTGGTAAAGCGAATGTAATGTATGTAGAACGTCCTCTTTGATTTGCGCGCCGTAGGAATAGGCGTGTCATCAGCTGAGTTGGTTGCCATGGTTACGGACTTAAAAGCGGCGCGACTCGAAACTGGCTAGGTGGAACGCGATCATGGCCACAAAGAAGAAAAAGACCGAGCTACAACAACAACAACAACAAGACAGTAGTACCTCCTGGCACCTTCTACAACCCTGATCCAAATCCGCCATCTTTTTTGCGAAAATCGACATGTAATTGTACCTCGAACACGCATTTTTAGTGATCTTGGATCAGGGATGTAGGAGGTGCAAGGAGGTACTACTGTTACTCGAGTCCGAGCTCGTAACCATGGCAACCAACTCAAATGATGACACGCCTACTCTTACGGCGCGCAAGTCAAAGAGGTCGCTATTCAATCACATTTGCTTTACCACCTATTACAGAGTAATAATTTTGAATTGTTATTGATGTTTCAATTTCAATACACTTTCTCAAGACTCATCTTGAAAAAAATATACCGTTTCTTTAGGATGAATGAATTGGAAAAGGTTGTAAACATTATAATACAAGATGTCAATTAAAATGTAATTTATTTGAACATTCCCTCCTCAACAGTTGGCTTCAAAAACTAGATACAAACAACAGCAGCAACAATATGATTCAGACAAAGAACTAAGGGCATGTTCCAACTTCTCTATTTTGGCCTACTTTGCCGACTAACACAACAATTATCAATTTGTTGTAATTAATTGTTACGCTAGGGAAGCTAGTCGACTAAAAACGCCAAGTTGGAACACACTCTGAGTACAATAAATGAACACAACAGCATGAGTTGAACAAGTACATAAGAAAATCCGTCCCATTGGGTCCAGGGATGCTCGGCTTGAATAGGCAACCACACGGGAGAGGTTGTAGTTTGGCGTTGCATCTCCGGCCTGGAGATTGAGGAGGTGACGCGACGAGAAATCACACGTTGAGGAGGTGAATCGGTAGGGCCTATTTGGTACAGCAGCATGTGAATGGTGCTAAAGGAGACGACATTGAGTCCAGAAGACTGAGATACAATATCTTGACAGTGAGAGCGACATTTACAACAATCTGAAACAGAACCAGGGAAACATTAGTTAATGCACAATAGGTAATATTCCACATCTCCCAATATTGGTTTGATCATATGAAATAGATAAGGGGGGGGGGGGGCGCGGGCAATTGATCCCACCCCACTTTCTTTTCTGACCCCCCCACTCGGCCAGTATGTGGGTGCTCATGGGACTAAAGCACCCCTGGCAAAACAAATAGGTCTACATCTAACAAAGTTTTGAGTTACCTACATTTTACAAACACGTTTGATTATTTATTTTTTTATTTTTAATTTTAATACACAATCACAGGGCATACATAATTTATTTGAATTTTAAAATAAATTGGTAATTATAATTAAGGTAGCGGACACAGGGGGTGGGGCGATCATGATTGTCCGACCACAGGCCCAAAATCTTTTAATCCTGCACGGTACTGATACATGGGGGTAAGACAAACTCTCTGCCCCCCCTCCACACCTATCCTTCAACTTTAAAATGGTTTAAGTTGGGTAATAATAACATCAACTCACCCAAAACCTTCTGGATTGAATAAAACATCAATCTAAAGTAATTTTTGGGCACTTGAGAAGAGCTGCTGTGGCTCTGTCTCAGACTCCGTTCTTTAAACAAATACCACAAGTATCCAATTACCCAAAAACCCCACTAGTAGGATGAAAGTCTGGGCTCCCACTGTTGCGAAAGCCAAAATACTACCGTAATAACATCGTGATTCAATTCTGTGTTAATAGTTTATTGAACATAATTATTTAAAGAAAATCAACCATTTGTCAACTGTTGAACCTGGTAGATACATCAGCTGGGATCCTGCGGAAAACGTTGTGAACATTGCGTTGTTAAAAAAGTTGTAAACCAATCACTACAGCAACTAGCATGCCAAATGACTCTACAACGGTACCAGATACTTTTCCTACAGCAAAATTATCGTGAAAAATGATATTCTATGAGTGAAGACGAAATCTACCAGACTTTTGTTGGCCAACTTGCCTGCTACTAGCTGCCTCCGACTGCCGCCCATCGTTCCCAAGAAAACGAACCCTGGGGAACTTGCCAACGTGCAGTCACATCCCGGTTCACTCAAAGTCCTTCCCGAGTCCCGCAAGAGTGCACGGGTAGTGCCAAAGCGGTTCGAGACAATCCAAGAACAAATTAATAGAAGATTACATCTATAATATCCATAGTATTGTGTTTTTTAAATTACCATTGTAATGTAGACTATGTATATTGTAGTATGTTTAATGTATTCTAATGAAAATAAATGCTGTAACTATTCAAATAAAAAAAGAAGCAAAACCTACCATCTCAAAAATGACTGATTTGTGGGAAATCAAGAAAATGTGTTTCTGTTACAGTCTTGTAGGCATTTTTAAGTACTGAGATTTGTAATACTTGCAGGGGTTGGTTAAAAATGCATGGTTATTTTTCCGCAACCTTGAAATATACACCCCATAGATGCACTTTTAACAGCAGCTTTCTGATTGGTTTGTGGATATGGCATGGTTTTTGAAACTTAACACACATTTAATAAGATAAAATTAAAACCATGCCAGTTAGTACTATTCTTTCCCCTGGAGTAAAACTATATACATATATTTTAAGTTTGTTTAGATCATGCAGGCTTGTGTAACGGGTGTTCAAATGTGGGGACTAACACCAAAACCATCGTGTAGACATAACTGGTAACTCATACCATTTGAAAACTAATACTACGCCAAAATGCTACAGTACTAATGTATAGGTGGATCATCATGTCCTAGTAGATTAAAAATGCCACGTGTATACCATTGGACTCACATGAGTATATATTGGGGTAAATTTATAAAATATCACACAGATACTGAAAGAGCAACACGAAGGAATGCCAGGAGGGCTGGACAAGAAGGAGCAGGAGGCTTGTCTCTATTGGTTGGCAAGACACATGAGAACATAAATGTGTCAATGTGGGCATAAGAGAAGAAGAGAGAAGACACGATGCAGTACATCAAAACATGCAATTTTGCATAATAATCCTATCTACTACATTATGAACAAAAGACTTACAAGAAGACAAGACTTACATATTTGTAGTGTTGGAGTGAAAATAAAATAGGTATGATGTGGTGTTGGTGTGCAGACAGCTGCAGGAGCTGGTGTGAGTACTTCATGGTTTTGGTGAGTGGTAACAGTGACCTCATCCATTATCACTTCCACACTTCTTCAGTCTATTGTAGGCTACCTACATCACAGTTATTGACAAGCATCTGTCCTGCCAAGGGACTGCTACCTTATCGTGGTGGGCAGGTTTGTGCGCTTTGATGATTCCGAGAGCTATGCCGGCGGAAGCGTATGCTTCTGGTAGGCCCACCCTAGCTGGATAGGTCGATGAGAAGTCAGATGAAGTGCAGTCAACATCCTCCCCCTTCCCCTCTGCTCAGGGACTGCTACCTTACTGTGGTGGGCAGGTTTGCGTGCTTTGTTGATCCCGAGAGCTATGCCGGTGGAAGCGTATGCTTCTGGTAGGGCCACCTAGCCGGACTGGTCGAGAAGGAGAAGTCAGACGAAATGCAGTCCACACCCCAATCCCCTTTCCTCCCCTTTTCCCTTTCCTCACACGCCCTCCTACTTGCCCCTTTCCTCCAAAGAGCCCCCAATTTCATCTTCATTATCACCCACTCATCGTCTTGATTAGCCTAGTTGCAAAAATATAAGACGTTAAGCCCAAATATCAATCAATCGACAAGCATCTGTGCTACAGCCTCAAGGAAAAGGGAAAAACATTCACAACACCACAGGCAAATAAATCAATGTACAACAACACATAAATCAATGTATGTATTAATTAATTGATTAAATGACACTTTACAATAAACTGTTAATAAGAATTGACAATCACTAAGGGCTCAATTACACATGGTTTACACTAATACCGATGAATTCAGGTGAATTGAACCACATCAAAGACGAAACACAGGCTCGAGGGAACACTTGCAAAAACCTGTTGCTCTTGCTATTGCTCTATGTGAGATCAAGAGCCAACTAAAAGGCCCTCAGGTCAAGTGTGTGTCTTCTTTCTGTATTTTGCCCTCGGGGTTGAAATGCTGGGCGAACCAAACACGTAACACACACAAAATACAAACAATACAAAATATTTACATACTATAAACTACAGAAATGAAATAACAGTACACAGAACACAAACAAACAAACAAACAAACAAACAAACAAACAAACAAACAAACAAGGAACTAGATACAGTACGTAAAATATGAAATTAGGTGTAGGAAACATTAGCAAAAAACTTCTTTGTAGGGTAGGTTGTGGTTGAGAACCTATAACAATGTGTTCAATGCAAATCTTTAAACATCTTAAACAACTTCAGTCTTTTTAAAGGACATCGAAACCCTAGCTATATTTAATATCCATAACATCTATCGATTTATTTAAAAAATTATAGCGAAAACTAGAATCATACCCACTCCAGGAATTAGCTATAAATTATTTTTGAGTTGATAATATTCCCTTGAGCGCGGCCGTTTTTTATGGTCGTGACGTAGCTTTTACTAGTCCCGTGCCGCTAGCATCGGCGGGAGACGCAATACGTCGTACGCGCGTCTATTTACCCTGTCACAGCAAACGAACTACTAGCGGTAGCTCACTGAACTCAATTACACGTTAATCTGCAATGTTTTGTCGTCCTACTCAATGCTTCAGCGAGAAGAATATCTAACTTACGTAATCGGACAACGATTTTAAATAAACCACGTTTTCCGTATGAACTCGCATATTTCCAAGTCTGGTTAGTATATTTTGCGACGACATTTTTGCCGATTTGGAAGGCTTGACATAATACGACATGCATGAAGAATTATTAAAAAAATACGGTATTGTAATTTGTGTTAGGATGTGCGTACATTTATGTGATATGTATTCACGTTGTATCACTGTTTTTACGCCTGCACTGCGCTTGCAGCGTTGGTGTTGTCCACTTACTCTTGACGTGCTATCGTTTAATACACATTTCAAAAACATTAACCAGCAGAACATGAAGAATAATGAATATCAGACAAATGGTACCCAGTATGTTAGTGTAGGCCTACAATAGGGATAAAGTTCAAAGTACAATGTTTTAGCTTTGAGTATAATTGTACCCAATATATTGTACAATAGGGATAATGTACAAAGTACAATGTACAATAGCTGATAGTTTAGCTTTGAGTATAATATAAACTACTCAAATGTTCTAGCACACAAGCCTCTCATTCGCCAGGTTGTCGGTTCGATACCCGCGCTATTGGCAGTCGGCATCCCTAAATGAATAGTTATTTCGAGTTTTTTTTGTCATGATGTTGTTGTTGCAATTTAGTCCTACTACCAACCCTCAGACATCCCCCCTCCCCCACCTGTCAGCCACTTATCCTAATACCAAAATAACTCGTTCACGTGAAGAATGTTGGCCCTGGGCAGGTTACATACAGACTTTTCTATTAGTAAATACAAATTATATAGTAAATTCAAAATATCAGAACTCTCTATAAGCTGAACATTATAGTTATGATCTGCAGCAGTAAATCGACATTGAAACGAATGTAATCTTAAGTTTTATTGAGTGTTATATTATTGTTGCATTCGCTCTGAGTGATTAAAAGGGAAATAAATAAAAAATCGAACCAACTGCTGCTACCAAGAAAACTAGATCTGATGTTTTTGGAAATGCTTTGCGGACCGACCACCTCCTAGCTCCCGCTGACAACCTTCTCCAGCCAGGCTAGTTGCCCAGGTAAATGTCAAATACCAACACTTATTCATTAAATCACTGCTTGCGGGTAATCTTTAATATCGACATACCGTATTTTTTTAATCTTTCTTCATGCATGACGTATTATGTCAAGCCTTCTAAAATGGCAAAAATTTCGTTGCAAAATAAACTAACCAGACTTTGAAATATGCAAGTTAATACGGAAAACTTGGCTTATTTAAAATCATTTTTTCCCATTACGTAAGTTAGATATTCTTCTCGTTTAAGCATTGAGTAGGACAAGAAAACATTGCAGATTAACGTGTAATTGAGTTTAGTGAGCTACCGCTAATAGTTCGTTTGCTATGACAGGGTAAATAGACGCGCGTACGACATATCGCGTCTCCCGCCGATGCTAGCGGCACGGGACTAGTAAATGCTACGTCACGACCATAAAAAACGGCCGCGCTCAAGGGAATATTATCAACTCGAAAATAATTTATAGCTAATTCCTGGAGTGGGTATGAGGGTTCTTGTTTTTGCTATAATTTTTAAAATAAATCAATAGATGTTATGGATATTAAATAGAGCTAGGGTTTCGATGTCCTTTAAGTTTAAACATTTGGGTATGTAACTACAAATAGATTGCTTTGATACTGATCTTGCACCCATAAGCTCACTCATTCGAACATAAATATCCGCCCGCAAAACATACAAGACAACAGAATATTACATGTTACTGACTGAGATAGAGCTAGATGTGCAAAAAGTGTATCTTTTTTGAGACAACAATGGGCAATATGGCTTACACCGAGAAAATAACATATTGCCATTGGAATGGCATTATTATTGGGATTTTAGAATTTTGATCTTGTAAACATTAATGTTAATTTGGGGTTAAAATCAGGGCTCGAATTTAAATTATTTAGCACTCACCCATTGAGTGTGTGGGGTTTCTAATTTACTAGTCCAAAAAGAAAAACACTAGTCCTACAATTTTCTTATTTTCTAATTTGGATCAGTATCTCTCACTTTATAACTTGCCACCATGGACCGTTAAATCAAGTTGAAAAACACTGTTTTGACCTAGTTGCTGCAACTATTGGAAATAATTATTGGTATCAAGAACAAAGTCTGTATTTTGTAGCTTATGGTAATGAGGTATTGTATTTTTTAAGGATTTATGTAATTGTTTTACAAAAGTTGCCCATCAGGCGAGCGAACTGAAAAACTTGGCTCGCCAGAGTAACAACTTCCTCGCCTCGGGCGAGCGTTAAATTCGAGTTTCGAGCCCTGGTTACAATACAATTAAATGGGTAGAGAGAGATGTGCACAAATTGTGACAACGAAACTCGTGATTTTTTCTACAAGTTACAGTAATTCCTCCAGATTCAGTTTGCACACAAATCACATGAACTATGATTGAATGGGATCCATTTGAATTCACGAAGTTCTGTGATAGTATAGTTAAACCGCTAACTAGTGGCGTAATTAGCAATTGTTGCATCTTATAACATGAAATTTTAAATTCACTCTGAAATCAGATAGCCTAGATAGGCCTACTTGTTTTTCTTTCAAATAAATCATATTCATATGTAAAAATCATCCTGGAAGTTGTAAATCAATTGTTTGCAATTCATACAAAATGATAAAAAAGGTGTTCAATAAATACCACCATTGAGTCATGTTTCTTTTACTCTTACAGAAGTAAATTTATATATATTTGTTTTTAATAACAAAAAAATATGATCTTCTGTAGTCACGAAATTTCAATCTTTAAAAAATCATGTTTGACATAGCTTTAACAATGGTATATCTTGTTTTAACAATTAATACTGGCAACAAAAGATACCAGGCAAAGGTCCATCACATGTTGGGTATTGACTAGGGATGACTTCGGATCTAATAATTCGGAACCGGATCCTCCCGCGCCGGATCCGGTTCAGAACCGGTTCTTGAACATTTTAATTTTGTTTATATCACATAATATTTATGTGACACTAAGCATAGTGGATTTCCTTTCGTTTAACATAGGCCCTACTTGAAGCACTCATTGTCAAGTGTCAGCTAATCACTCACGTTGTTTGCGGCACGTAAGACAAAGAGCTACTGGCGTGCAGTAGGGGTGGGTCAACCGGTCAGCCTACATTAGCAGACGACACCGGCGGCGACGATTGTGGTGGCTCGCTGCGCGCTTTTACCAGTGTCGTACCGACAGCATTAGAAAAAAATAGAACCGGTTTCAAAAAATGGAACCGGATTGCAATAGGGAACCGGTTCCGAACCGGTTTCCGGATATCCGAAGTCATCTCTAGTATTGACATGTTATTAACTTATTACTTATTAGTCATACAATGGAATTATTTTCTGAGAAATGGTAATGTAATTTCACTTTTCTAAAAGTAGTAACTGTATCCAACAATTTTTTGTATTAACTTTGAACTTGTTAACATTTCTAACATTTTACTTTTTTAGTTAAGGTCCTCAAAATTGCAGGCAGCAGTTGGCAAAGTAAGGTCGTTAAAGGAGATCCAGAATCAGCATCAAGATCTTGCTACGAAAAGTGTTAATTTACACTGAACTTCTCTCAGAGACCAGAACAAATACTTTAAAAGGCGCTATCGCTCAATACAGGAAACTGGGCCAGTTTAACATTGAGCCGCATGGCGACACAAGTTCACGTATAAAGTTGAACACCAAGCCGCTAGACAGCCGCTGGATCGCAAACCAGTCGATAACAAAATTTGGCAGCTTTAGATGCAGCGAGTGAACTTCTTCGCGTCGATCATTCACCTAGTTTAACTCCAAGCCGCTAGGACAGCTGTCGCCAGAAATTGACGAGAGTTTCCTGTATTAAGCGATAGCGCCTATTAAAGTATTTGATCAGAATGATATTACTGTATTTTGTTATAAAGAATATTTCTTTATAAGGACAATGCATTCCCATGTACACATTAGAACCTGCTGTTACCGGTAGGCCTACCTCAAAAACAGTTTGTTATAATTATAAATCACTTTGTTTTAAAGACGTTTTACTGTATTTTAATTTACATTATCGATAAAGTGAAATTGGAATTCAAATATTTCACTTGAAAATATAGATAGAATTCAGTTACAAAAACTCATTATGGTTGCCTTTATGGTCCATAATTTCTTCCTTAATGATTCTCCTATTTGAATAACAAACAAACCTGGCAACATAGAGGAAAAGGGGTAGGACGACCTGGTTAAATAGAGTTTGCCGAGCCATGCGACATTGGATTTTAGAAAAAAACAGTACATATTGCTTATTTGTAGTTCTCTTTTTATCACCGTAAAAGATAAAGTTATTGTGGATAACACATATCGAATAATCGACCAAATTGAAACACGGATCAACTTTTTGCTACACTTATGTTTGCAATACTGTAAATTGTAAAACCTCTCAATAAGCTAGAAGCTGTATACAAGGGGCACAACTAAATGTTGTTCAAGATGCACTTAGTACAAAGCTAGCTAAGAGTGGCTACGTTCAAACATTGCAAAAATAAAATACTTATACTGTACATTATGTACCAACAGATAAATGTACCAATAGGCTACTACTAAATAAACTCGAGAAAAGGTATATGGTCTACATATTTACCTGATGGTAAGAGGTGAACTAATTGTTTTATCACTTGCTACGTCAGTCTTATGTTTCATCCACATAGCTGGTGCCCTTAGCACCAACAGCACCACCATAAGTATAGTACATACAACTTTGGTAATTAAGATTCTGGATTTAGGGCACTTCAACAGCAAATATTATTCTTCGTAATAAATATGTCATAAATTGAAACAGGTAGGCCTACTCAAAATCTAAATTGTATCGAGCAGAGTTTTAATAATGATGTTGCACAAAGGCATATTCGATTGTATCCTCGTAATGTGCGACTCATCACTGTGATTAATTCAACAAGCACGTATTTCATGTCACCACTGCTGGTTACTGGTTACTGGTTAGACAAACATTTGTTATTTCTGGAAAATGTGGAACACGGCCCAGATTAGATTAGACCTGGTTGTTTGGAAATTTCTCATCACAAGTGATGTTGATTAATAATTTTTCATTAGTGAACTTTTGTGAGATTTGTAACCAATACAGTAAACATAATTTCATTTTGAAACATCCATGTTGTTAATGTTTTGTAGACCGCAGGGGATGCCTGAAGTATGATAATGGCAGGCTGAGAACCATTAATTACAAACACTGCTTGTAACACTAATTAGTATTTCGTAACCCTCCTATTCTTAAAACATCTTTTTCCACTACTACCGGTATTGATGAACTAGTTTCTGGTTTCTTCTTTTCTTTGCCTTTCATAATTGAACCAAGGACAATGCCGATAAATAATATGATGCCAATATGCTGATTCGAGTTAAACTTCTGGGCACAATCGCTTCGATTGTTTATGTCCAGCGAATATAACTGAAATAAAAATTTAAAAAACACATAGAGCCATGAAACATGTATTTCTATAACTAGAACTTTACCGTAAGTTTAGTAAGGAACATGTGTAGTTATTAATGTTGGTGCTCAAGAGTATGTTCACTTGATAGTGTTCGTACAACAAAAATAGCAATATTTCAATATAATTTTTGATTTTCAGTTTCAAAAGTAGGCCTAAATAGTTTATTTTTTATTAATGCCCAAAACTGGCAGGTGAACGTGACGCAATGCCGAGCGGCATGAAGAGGGTGGAGAAAGAAGCGTGTCTCTACTGGTTGACTAGATCCAGCATGATGGCACGATAGCCAAATGTGGGCATTTGAGAAGAAGAAGATTAATGTGAGGAAAGGATCCAACAGCTAACCTTCGTGTAAGATGACGGATATGCGAGTTTGAAGTAAACTCTTCAGATGTAGTAAACTTAAAACAGAACGTGACGCATTGCCTTACGGCATGAAGAGAGAAGAAAAGGAGGCCTGTCTCTACTGGTTGACCAGATCTTACATGATGGCCTGATTAAGCCAAATGTGGGCATATGATAAAAAAACAAAACATAATACCAATATAACCAAACTCGCAAATCCGTCATCTTACACGAAGGTAAGCTGTTGGATCCTTTCCTCACATTATATACCATTCCAGTCGATCGGCACCTACTTTCATAACTTATTTTTTATTAAACTAGCACATGCAAACAAAGTTGGGCATTTTTTCCCCATGCTTTTAATTTTATAGCGTTTTCACAACAGTGTTTGTGGATGAATTTACTACGTACTCCACTGTTTATGTCAAATACTTGTTCCTTAAAAAAAAAAGTATTCATTGTTGCAGTCCTCTTTACACTTAGGAGACTGGAGGGATAATACACCGCATATAGTCGCACAAAAGTGGCGGGTGGCGTAGTGTTGTGCAAGGTATGTAGGCTTATCATAAGTATTGTAGTGTCTTTTGTTTTATTTTGTACGCTGCTCATATTTTCCAAAAATATCCATAAATTCTAGTAGTCTGTGTCTATTACACAATACGCCACAGGTGGACATTTTAGAAAAAGGCAATCTAGCCAAGCATATTTGTGCATGAGTTAAAGAGACAACATAGATAGTACCGTACTTTACATTGAACGTCACGAACCTGAGAAGCGAGATGCGTAGCAACCAAACCCACAGCTCCATAGTAAGGCCAGGTTTGATCACAGTGAATACCACACGTTACAAGTCCAGCCACCATGGTAGCTCCAAAGACAGATAGCCATGTTTTAGTATTGTCACCAAACCTGAGGGCAGTTGACTTGATTCCTGTTCAACAAATTACAGGCAAATAAATGACATTTTACATAAGTCCCAAAGCTTCACTACCAAAGTAAAACCAATAGTTCGAGACCAGTTGGATCTAAACCAGTGAGGCCGCCGCCCTAGCAACCTGTTGAGTGCGGCTGGCCTCGACGAAAAAATGGAGAATCTTATTCGTTCAGACACTAGCTGTTCATTACGTGAGTGTACTGTACACATACCCATACATAGCATATAAAATCCAAACCAAACATCATTGGGACATAAAACTTTCACTTCTACACTAAGCGTAATACATAGGGATATGTTATTTTAGCGTATTAGATTGTCAGATTGTAGATAGGCCTTCTTCAATTTTTGGATTTTAATAATCCTTTAAGAGTAATTTACCAAGAGTTTAGAAGACTAGTGTTTTTGGCAATAATGATTGTTATTTGTTACACACTAATAATAGGCCTATAGGCCTAATATGTTTATGTGAAAATGATGGAAGGTTATAACCAGTGGCGGCTCGTAACATCTAAATTGCAGGGGGCACAACGTAATTTACCCCCCCCCCCCCCCACTCATCACTAAAAAAGTAGAATTTTACTAAGGAAATGTAAGAACGACACGTTACTCACCCATCGGTAGCGGGTAGATAAAACCATTACTACTGTTTTTGTCTCGAGCAAACCTCTCGATTACGACGTTATTGAAGTCAGGAATCGTATTTATAAGTATTTTTTTCAATTGTCAGCACGGCTAAGGCAGAGAGTACCGGTACCCAGCTAGTTAGGAATTTTCGGCAATAAGTTCTATTTTTTCCCTTCGAAGTTTGCTCCAAATTAAGATGAGGTACTGGAGGTCCCAGTTTTTTAATATCTAGTTTTTGATCGTAGCTAATTTGATGTTCACAACTTAAAATATGCGCCACAGAATTCATGTTTACGAAAACACTACAATATTACGACACAAACATAATACACAAATGCGAACACGGCAGTAACACAACTCACTCGTACGATAACCGAATACCTACTGACTGACAATACTGTGACAACAACACACTTCGCCAGTAATTTAGTTTTTAAAATAGCATAAATGACCGTTTTTTAGTTACCACTCCTTGTTGTGTATCCGCTTATTGAATGAAAGGAGTGCCACTGCCATGTCTTTCTAGCCAGGTACACTTCTAAACTAAAAAAAGGAGACTTTGAATTTAAGTAACATTTTCTACCGTTTGACTCCCTAATAAGTCCGTGCCGAGGTCTATATTATCGTTCTTGGTGTTTACTCAAATATCTACTTGGATATTTCTTAGAAAAGGTCTTCTGTCTGGTTGGGTTTCTTTTCTCTCTCAGCTTCGGTGTCGGTGGTGGCTACGCGTTAGATGTGCCCCCTGCCAATGTATCTCGTCCATAAGGGTCTAGCTCCAAACAGTGCCTGGGGGGTCTGAACTGTTGAAATACGAGGGCACAACGCTGTTTAGCCTGGACAGTGGGCACTGCAGAATCGTAGCTGGCGCAAGCAATGAAATTACTTTACGACCAATATTCTCCCAAATATAAACAAAGTGCACCAAAAAATGAATATATGTTCATCGAAATTTAAATTTGAAAGTTGCCACAACAACGTATTTGATGTACCAAATAATAACTTATAAAGTTATAATTAAAGATATTTCCGTGAGTCCCAGGAGGGGGGCACGTGCCCTTGTGCCCTTACGCTAGAACCGCCACTGGTTATAACTATGTATAAGCTAATATGTATTCAATAATTTAATTCAAATAGGCCTACTGATAATATAATTAATTCAATTATGGGATAATGAATGGGCACTACGCTAGGAAATGCAGCAATTCGTAATATATACTGATTATGGCGGCGAACCGTGCTCATGATTTCATGTAGGTATTCTAGGTCATTAGTAAGGAATAAGGAATTACCAAACAACATAATGAACCATGAGTCTAATTGCTGGGAAACTTACCAGAATCAACAGAAACACACAGAGACATAAAAATGAATGGCAGATTTTTTTTACATTTAAGTGTCAACTGTCAACATACCCACAAGTAAATCATCTTTCTTGTCCTGATGTGCATAGATTGTGTCATAAAACAGTGTCCAGGAGACGCAAGCAGCATAGAGTGGCAAGCAGGCCAACCAATCACAGGAACCTTGCACGGCAGCCCATCCTACCAACGCTCCCCAGTTGAAGACAATCCCCAGGACAGCTTGAGGCCAATATGTGATGCGCTTGCAGAGCGGATAGACCACTATGAGACCTGAACAAAACCTCAAGTAAAACATACTACCAGTACCACACACACCTATACTATATGAGAAATGTGATCTTCACTAAATTCTCAATCTTTCTAAATAGTAAATACTGACTCGTCCCCAGCTTCATTTAAGAATGAGTTGAAAAATATACTTTATTGCAAATCCATTTTAAAACTTTGAAGGATTTCTAAATTACTAAAATCTAGGAGAACTAATGTCTTATTTTTTAGTAGTAGTAGTAGTAGTATTCTTTATTAGCAACGAGGCTACTGCCCCACAAGTGCAATATAATACAATACAATAAAATAAATTGAAAAACATTCAGTCAGTAAATCAAAGACTCACAGTTAATACATGATTATAAATACATATTAATAATACATTTAAATAAAACATAATATAAGTAGAAAGACAACAAAGGGCATTGGAACCATTTTCGGACACTAATAGTTACCAAGATCAATAAATCTGCAGACTCTCTCTCTCTCTCTCTCTCTCTCTCTCTCTATCTCTCACAGGCCACCCTTACGAAAGTATTCAGAAACCTACACTCATGCTGTCACCATTTTCATATTTTCATATTATTTCCATATTAAACGCCAATTGCGAGCACGCTGTTTCAACTAAAGCAAACAGATACCTACACACAATGCCATCATATTACATTCTTATATTCAACGCCAATTGCGTCAACGCTGTTTCAACTAAAGTAAACAGATACCTACACTCATGCTGTCATATTACATTCTTCTATTCAACGCCAATTGCGTAAAAGCTGTTTCAACTAAAGTAAACAGATACCTACACACAATGCCATCATATTACATTCTTATATTCAACGCCAATTGCGTCAACGCTGTTTCAACTAAAGTAAACAGATACCTACACTCATGCTGTCATATTACATTCTTCTATTCAACGCCAATTGCGTAAAAGCTGTTTCAACTAAAGTAAACAGATACCTACACTCATGCTGTCATATTACATTTTTCAATTCAACGCCGATTGCGTAAACGCTGTTTAAACTTAAGTATTTAGATACCTACACTCATGCTGTCATATAACATTCTTATATTCAACGTAAATTGCATAAACACTCTTTCAACTAAAGTAAACAGATACCTACACTCATGTTGTTCTATTACCTTCTTATATTCAACGCCAACTGCGTAAACGCTGTTTGAACTAAAGTATTCAAATACCTACACTCATGTAGTTATATTACATTCTTATATTCAATGCCAATTGCGTAAATGCTGTTTCAACTAAAATATTCAGATACCTACACTCATACTGTCATATTACATTCTTATATTCAACGCCAATTGCGTAAACGCCGTTTCAACTAAAGTAAACAGATACCTACACTCATGCTGTCATATTACATTCTTAAAGCCAATTGGGTAAACGCTGTTTCAACTAAAGTAAACAGATACCTACACTCATGCTGTCATATTACATTCTTATATTCAACGCCAATTGCGTAAACGCTGTTTGAACTAAAGTATTCAGATACCTAAACTCATGTTGTTATATTACATTCTTATATTCAACGCCAATTGCGTAAACACTGTTTCAATTTCAACTAAAGTAAACAGAAACCTACACTCATGTTGTTATATTACATTCGTATAATTAAGGCCAATTGAGTAAACACTGTTTCAACTAAAGTATTCAGATACCTACACTCATGCTGTCATATTACATTCTTATATTTAACGCCAATTGCGTGCATGCTGTTTCAACTAAAGCAAACAGATACCTACACACATGCCATCATATTACATTCTAATATTCAACGCCAATTGCAAAAACGCTGTTTCAACTAAAGTAAACAGATACCTACACTCATGCTGTCATATTACATCTTATTTCAACGCCAATTGCGTAAACGCTGTTTCAACTTTAGTAAACAGATACCTACACTCATGCTGTCATATAACATTCTTATATTCAACGCCAATTGCGTAAACGCTGTTTCAACTAAAGTAAACAGATACATACACTCATGTTGTCATATTACATTCTTATATTCAACGCCAATTGCGTAAACGCTGTTTCAACTAAAATATTGAGATACCTACACTCATGCTGTCATATAACATTCTTCTTTCAACGCCAATTGTGTAAACGCTGTTTCAACTAAAATATTCAGATACCTACACTCTGGTGTCATTACATTCTTATATTTAACGCCAATTGCGTAAACGCCGTTTCACCTAAAGTAAACAGATACCAACACACATGCTGTCATATTACATTCTTATATTCAACGCCAATTGCGTAAACGCTGTTTCACCTAAAGTAAACAGATACCTACACATATGTTGTTATATTACATTCTTATATTCAAAGCCAATTGGGTAAACGCTGTTTCAACTAAAGTAAACAGAAACCTACACTCATGCTGTCATATTACATTCTTATATTCAACGCCAATTGCGTGGGCTGTTTGAACTAAAGTATTCAGATACCTACACTCATGTTGTTATATTACATTCTTATATTCAACGCCAATTGAGTAAACGCTGTTTCAATTTCAACTAAAGTAAACAGAAACCTACACTCATGTTGTTATATTACATTTGTATAATTAAGGCCAATTGAGTAAACACTGTTTCAACTAAAGTATTCAGATACCTACACTCATGCTGTCATATTACATTCTTATATTTAACGCCAATTGCGTGCACGCTGTTTCAACTAAAATAAACAGATACCTACACTCATGCTGTCATATTAAATCTTATTTCAACGCCAATTGCGTAAACGCTGTTTCAACTTAAGTAAACAGATACCTACACTCATGCTGTCATATTACATTCTTATATTCAACGCCAATTGCGTAAACGCTGTTTAAATTAAAGTATTCAGATACCTACACTCATGCTGTCATTTTACATTCTTAGATTCAACGCCAATCGCATTAACACTGTTTCAACTAAAGTAAACAGATACCTACACTCATGCTGTCATATTACATTCTTTTATTCCACGCCAATTGCGTAAACGCTGTTTCAACTAAAGTAAACAGATACCTACACTAATGTTGTCATATTACAATCTTATATTCAAAGCTTATTGCGTAAACGCTGTTTCAACTAATGTAAACGGATACCTACACTCATGTTGTCATATTTCATTCTTCTATTCAATGCCAATAGCGTGCACGCTGTTTCAACTAAAGCAAACAGATACGTAAGAAAACAACAACAACAACAACAGATACGTACACACATGCCATCATATTACATTCTTTTATTCAACCCCAATTTCGTAAACGCTGTTTCAACTAAAGTAAACAGAGACCTACACTCATGCTGACATATTACACTCATATATTCAACGCCAATTGCGTAAATGCTGTTTCAACTAAAGTAAACAGATACGTACACTCATGCTGTCATATTACATTCTTATATTCAACGCCAATTGCGTGCACGCTGATTCAACTTAAGTATTTAGATACCTACACTCATGCTGTCATGTTACATTCTTATAGGCTATTCAACGCCAATTGCGTGCACGCTGTTTAAACTTAAGTATTCAGATACCTACACTCATGCTGTCATATTACATTCTTATATTCAACGCCAATTGCGTAAACGCTGTTTCAACTAAAGTAAACAGCTACCTACACTCATGTTGTTATATAACATTATTAATACTCAACCGCCAGTTGCGTGCACTCCTGGGGCGGACTGGGGAAAAAATTCAGGCCGGCCAAACGTTTGGTCAGGGCAGGCATGGGGGGTTTGGGTGGCTGCGGCTCCCCAACAAACAGCGCCACAGGCGATTTTTTTTTAAATCAGCTTTTTAGAAGGCATTTGGTGCATTAAGAAAAAAACATAGCAGGCTGAATGCACTACCGAAATATTGTAGTTTTTGTCGGTTAAAAGTAGAAAACACCATCAAGATGATAGATGAGAATGAGATCAAGTTACACCGAAATCCAACAAATCTACAATGTAATTTAAACCTTGCAATATCGTGAAGGAAGGGGTGGGAGGGACTTGGGTTTAAAGAAATTTCAATTTCAATGCGCGGCAACTTACTGCTGACGGCAGGCAGTTTATGGCTGTTCCAGTCTTACCAGGCCAAATTTGGGCCAAAACAGGCAGGCCACCGGGCATTTGCCCGGTTGGCCGGCGGGCCTGTCCGCCCCTGGTCAAAACTTTTAATTTTTTTTTTTTTGTGATGACAAGAATAGACAATTAATAATAATAATTATCATTGTGCATCCCCAATAAACAACATATTACATATTATGTCACCCAAAAATGGGCATTTGCCAAGATATGCTTGATTAAGACAAATTGTTAAAGATAAAAGCCTACGTACCTACACAGGAGGCAGCCAGAACAACACTGTACCAGTTAAGATGCTGTAGAACCAACAGACCCAGTCCCAGCTGTCCACCGAGGAACACGAGTGCATCCAACTGTGAGATCTTCCCTGCTGCCAGTGGTCGGTCTTTGGTACGCAACACCTGCATGTACACACACGCTTGTTTCAGACATAACATTTTCTTTTTGTTTTGGGTTTTAAGGCACCTGGGATTATAGGTGGTCTCGTGACTCACAACTTTTATCGTGATGGTGCATATCATTTATACATGTCGTAAGACTGAAGAGTAGGAGGAGTGGAGTAGGAGAGAGGAAAAGTCAATTTACGTGAACTTACTACACGTGAGTGAACAATTGTTTATGCGACCATTTCTAGTATAAGTTACAGTAATAATCATTAGCCTATTTAAATTTTGTTAACTAATGAACCTACCTTTTTATCAAGGTCTTTATCCCACATGTCGTTGACGGTACAGCCTGCACCTCGCATGATAAATGATCCCAGGGCACATACGGCCAACAATTCAAGATTGGGCAGAGACCCAGGAGCAGCAGCCATTGCAACACTCCAGCCACTTGGCCAGAACAACAGCCATGTACCTGCAACAGTAGATGTTCAAGGGTTACACTTACACAGAGGCAGAGCAATTGCAATGTTCCACCAGCCAGGTGGCCAGAACAACAGCCATACAACATGTTTAGTAAACCGTGCCTAAGTTTTGTGCTCATCTGAGTCGTTACACACTGATGAATGGAACCACATCATCGAAGCCACAATAAAGCTTTATAAACCCAAAGCAACACCCCTATAGCAAAATAAAGTAAGGACAGTAAATTTTAAATAAAAAATAAATTCACATTTAGAGTCTACCCACTCAGTAACGAAACTGATTTGCAGTGGGGGACTTTTAATTTAAAGCGACTAAACCAACTTTGTAGGCTCCGAACACCATCGACGAGTGAGCGGTAACCAATCAAAGATCGATATTTCAAATACAAAACATATGAATCAGTGATCGGACAGTACAAACACCCGCGGACATATGTCAGAATCAACAAGGCTGATTCAGAACAACTTTGAATTTATTGAGTGCTTCGTTGCTAGGAGTAGGACGGCTCCAAAGTCACTGTTTACTTACTCCTAAGACAAGATGTAATGGAACTGAAACCTTATTAATAAGTTGTTGTGTTTGAGTAGACTCACTTATTGCGAGTGGTTTATTATTATTTGATACACTTGCAACTGACAGCTTTCCACTCGTAAATTGCAAGTGGGATTCAAGGGATCCAAGAGTATTGTTGTAAACATTTAGTAAAAATTAATTATAACAATTGGTGATTGTGTGTTAGTTGGGGAAGTAGGCCAAGCAGGCCAAAATAGAGATTTGAGATACACCTTAAGGGTAGCCCTACCAGTTTGTAGGTAGGCCTACCATAAAGCAGACCGGACAGCCGGACTAGGTAGTCATTTTTATTGCCATTTTTACTGTCATTGGTCGATTTACAGTACATGACCCAAGACGCAACTTACCAACAGGCTTATCGATCCTCATGAGCTGCAAGTAAGGTTCCACTTTAGTTGCGAGGCGACCAAACTTCGTAGCACTTGTCGGCAATTGATTTATGCTTTTATCACTAGAAAAACTGTGAGAGTCACACTTATTAATAGTGTTATGGTAAAGAATTGGGGATTTAAGGTCTATGCCTAGCAAAGACCCAGGCCTCGGAAAATGACTCGAGTGTGAAGATGAGTACTTGGGTATACAACAGTTTTGACTTGCTAAACAAGTAGTAGGCCTAGGCCTGCCATGCCTAGGCCTATATGTTCTGTTCCAAGGCAAATAATTAACGCTTACATAAAAAAGACCCAAACAGGCATGATCCTTAAATATCCGAAATTGGCATGCATTGCGCACGTTCAAGTAATCCAATGTAGGCCTAGGCCTACGCAATGTTTGCATTATGAAGCCAGTCAACACTTGAGAACAGTGTTATATTTACTTTAAACACGCCGTTGCCACAGATACTAACTACCTTTTTACATGCATAATGACCGAGTTTTGGTTTTGACCAGTTGGCCTTGGGTTTGAAACGACCTAGGCCTAGGTAGACAATCGCCTCCAATGAGAGAACCTGCTGACGCTGACCTACACCAAATTGAACTGTGCCAAGGTCGTTTGTGAAATAAACAACCAACTTCGAGCTCGTTCAGCGTAATGTGCCTGTTGTCGAGTAGTGAAAAACTGATACCTTCCGAGAGTATTAAATTTGGGTTTATCACAGGTTAATAACGTCGAGATTGGCCAATGGACAAAATTAATGACGCCATGTTTATCGAAAGCGCACGTGTGCGCACCGGTAGTCCGGTACGCAGTGCGCACGCCGGCTATGCACCGCCGCCGCGGCGCGGCTGTTTTGTTGCTGCATGGGAAGCGCGGATTTTTGAGTAGTTTTTGTTACGTAATAACTGCTTTCCTACTTTACAATAACATGACCTTATTTTCTTGTGATTAATTTTATTATGTCTTCGGGCGTTTTTTTTGTTTTTTTTTCAGCAGCCAAACGTGACAATGTTAAAATGAAGCCGGGGACAGATTCTCCAGTCTCCTTGTGAGGTCTCGGGCTTTTGTTGTTTGTCAAATGTAACTAATTATTAATTTATCTCATGTTTATTCAGGTTCACAAAGGAGGATAAGCAATTTAATTACTGTCCATGCAAATGATAATGGAAAAACAATTAAATAAAGTGTGGAGAAAAACAATTAAGAAGGTGAAAAGGGAAATGAGAAATAATTAAAAAGAAAGAAAAACAAAATGTAACATTTGAAGAGGCACTGGCGTTTTTCACTAGCTGTCGTCTCGTATATCAAAGCCTTTTGTGCGTGTTTCAAAGAATTGGATTTGGTTTGGTACTGTAATAAATTTCTAGTCTTCAAAACCAGTTCACCCTGGACGGTTTCGTGGTAAACAAGTCGAGTTCAAACCAGTTATGTAATGTTGTTCACACATCATAGGTCCCAGAAGTTTCAGTTAAGTTTATTTTACCAAGCTCATACATTTGTCAACTTTGATTTTTGAACATAAAGGAATTTTATTATAATCATAATACCTTATAATACCAAATCAAAAAGCCTAGCTTACAAGGGAATCAACCTCTACCATAGTTTATCTGAGAGATTTAAAAAAAAATATGATAAAAAGAAATTTAAGCAGAATGCCTGAAGCAGGCACTCTTTGAGAAATGTTATTATTCTAAACAGGAATTTGCCTTGAATTTTGGTAGGTGGTCATGTATGTGTTATTTTAGTTGCCTATCATTCTGTGATATTAACTTGTTGTGTAAATTGTTGTTGTTTTACTTTTAATAGAATTTCTTTTTTTATGTAATTTCTAAGACTACATGATATATGATCTGTGATTGTAATAATATAATGTTAATAATGTAATAGTTTAAATTCAATTTATGACAGATCGAATATTCTAAATACTGTAGTAGTAGTAGTAGTAGTAGTAGTAGTAGTAGTAGTAGTAGTAGTAGTAGTAGTAGTAGTAGTAGTAGTAGTAGTAGTAGTAGTAGTAGTAGTAGTAGTAGTAGTAGTAGTAGTAGTAGTAGTAGTAGTAGTAGTAGTAGTAGTAGTAGTAAAAATCTTTATTTAGCACAGTTGCTATTTTTACACCCATTACACTCTATACATATTATACAGGCTATAGAATACAAAATAACATAAATGTATTGATAGATTGTTAAAGATGCTAATAAAAATGAAATGAAATGAAATAATACCTAGAGAATACAATATTATAATCTTTTCAGGAAAGATTCAATTAACTTCTTATCGGTCTTTCTTTTCTTTGACTGGTGCATGTTCAACGTCGATCCCCCGGCGGAGGCTCGGACGAGCCCTCGCCAGGGATTTACGGACCTTGGCTATTGACCTATTCTATTGTTATATATAAAAAATCAAGTCTTGCATTAAAGGAGGGCCCACGCGCGAGAAAATATATATCTCATTCTCAAAAAAGAGAAATCTCATGGTCGCGGATGAGACCAACAGGCAGAAAGGAGATCTTGCACAAAATCGACATTTAAAAAATGCGGTGGAAGCGGAAGTAGTTTGGTGTTTTGTTTGCAGATTGTGAACTGCAGAACAACAACAACAATTTTGTCCGTCCAGGAAGCCGGTAGTACGCTGCAAACTGGGAAGCGCTGGAAACATCGAGAATAGGCCTATTTCGAGTTTCGGCGTCGGTGATTTCCCAAAAAAAAACTTCATAAAAGTAAGCTAATTATGTAATATTGCATTGTGAATAGATCTATTTGTGATGAACCGGAACGTTGCCACTGGTTCTGTGAGTAGGCCTTGGGGCCCTAGCTCTAGGCCTAGGCTGTCCTTGAAGGCATTATGCCTAGGCCTAGGCCTAGGCCTGGCTTGTAACATGGGTAGGGCTAGGCCTAGGCCTAGCCCTAGACATATTTCTAAATGTGCAGCGGCCTAATAATTTGTTTTGCGTTTGGAATAGGCCTAAGTTATGCCTGCGATACGACTTCTCAATAACAATGTTACACTTCAGATTGAATGTCACGTGATGCGAAAGCCTGGACCACGCCTGGACCAATAGGCCTAGCTAGCTAGCTAGGCCTAGGCCTAGGCCTAGAGGTCGGTGCACAATCGCCCGGTAACGATAACTGTAACGATAACGATAACGGGAATAAACTTCGATTCCATGATAAACTACGATATGATGCACAATTAGAGCTTCCCGTTACCGGGCCCGGTAACGGGAACGGGAAGTTAGCAAAGTTTTAACTTAACGTTACTGTTCCCATCTGTACGTTACCAATCAGAATCAAGCGTCCACGGCCTGTTAAAAGTATTAGCAAATAGCCGAGCGTCTGCTTAACGGGCAATTGTGCATCGAATGCCTTCCCGTTACCGTTTTATCGTTATCACTAGGTTTGTTCGTTTGTCCTGCCTCAACAGGAGTATTTTACGCCAGGAGTAATCCGGAAATACGTCATTGTAACGGATATGGGAGTAGAAATCACAGTTACTCCCACTTGGACAAAAAAACAGAGTTGTCACAGTTGCGATCGTTTCAGTTGTTCCTCCTACTCCTACTCGGGAGGCAGGTGTAAAAACCTTACTACCATCACAGTTGTAGTAAGTTACCACTGGACAAAAGAACTTGTCGCAGCTACTCCCATCACACTTACTCCAGGACAGAAAAACGGGGTTTTCGCAATACCGTACTCCTGGAGTAATGATCACAGGACAAACGAACAAAGCTATTATAGTTACAGTTATCGTTACCGGGCAATTGTGCACCGACCTTAAGCCTAGGTCCGAGTCAAATTCCGGGAAGTAGGATTGAAATTGAAATTACTGTTGCCTGTGGGGTTTGAAGTTGTTAGGCCTAGCCCACAGCTAGAGTTGCCGACACGAGCTTGAACCAATTTGTAATCTCCAATCTAAAAATGTGTTTTCTACTCCTAGGCCTAGGTAAAGGCGCATTTACACAAAATGATTTATGTGTAAGTCGTAAGGCGTATGGTTTAAGGTTCAATGTTGAAGTCGTAACGTTGTCCCCGCCCCTGAATATTTCTTTGAAAGTATACGACTACGTAACGAACGTTGATTGGATGGTCGTAAGCCTTACGACAGTAGTTCGATCTTTTTCAACTACTCAAACATTACACGTTAAGACACTGTGTGAACGCTAACACGTAAATCATATGCCCGAACTTGCTTAAACCATAAACCTTAAACATTAATCATTTTGTGTAAACGTGCCTTAAGCCTAGCCTCGGCCTAGGACCACGCCTAAGTAATTAGGCCTAGGCCTATTCTGACTTCCGACGCTTAAGTTTTGTTAACGTTAGTCTGTATCACGTATCGTTGTAGGCCTATGTATCTTTTGCTGTCTTGCATTCTTATTTTAATACCTAAAGTTTAGGCTCATGTGTTGGTGTCTGTAGTGTACGTTTCTGCAGCCTCCCGGGGCCATCTACATCGTTTTTGTTGTCCACCGCTAGGTGCCGTCACATTAGCATTAGGTGCTGCCAATATAGAAACTTGCGTTAACTGCATCGTCATGCATGGATAGGACTAGGCGTAAAAAGTTCGTACCACTTCAACTTCCAACCCCATCCACTTATATGGACAATGACTGAACTGGGGAGGGGGGGGGGGGGGTCTAACCTGTAAAGGAGGTTGGAACTTTATTAGGTATAAAGTTAAGGCTCGTGCAAAACTCGGCCAGTTTAAATGTTGATTATTCTAGTTGCCCAAGTGAATCACACCATAAAACTAAAAGTGACGTGTTAGCTGTATAGTCGTAGCCTTGGGTTAGGTTTGTGCAAAGCACAGTGGGTTTAAATTTGGATTATTGTAGTTGTGTAAAGGCACTTGAAGGCTTAGGGTGGTATACCTTGGTGGCAGGATTACACAACACCAAGTTTTCCAACAGGCTACCTACTGTACCGGTAACGCAGATGTTTTCTGTTTTCGGGTCTATATGGCAGAAATCGCTAAATTTACCATTCGAATACTGCAAGCGGAAGTGAGCCTATAGACCTAATTAATTTTGGAACTTTCATGTGCTACAATTATTATTATTATTAGCCTATTAGGCCTACCTATTCAATCTAGTGCTTTGTTAACATATTCAAATGGTTCACGGGTTTTTCATCTTCAGGTTGGCCTTTGGACTGAGATGAAACGACACAATTAAGCATTGAGGTTGTTCGATATACCGTTAAATACATATTAAATATTTTCAATCAGGAGTAGTGCAGAGAAACAAATCCCTATGGCCACATTAAAACTTTTAGTAATTTTGTTAAAAACAAAGCAACAATATATAACTGAATAGGATAGACATTAAATAAATAAATATCTGTTTAGGCTAACTGGACTAGCCTATGTACTCTTATGTTTCAGTTAAATAATGTCGGGCATACCGTTTGACAAAGAGCATTTGGCTCAGTTAGAAGCATTTGTCACTCTATGCAAGGCTGATCCAAAAGTGCTAAACCATGCAGACTTGGCATTCTTTAAGAATTACATTGAATCCTTGGGAGGCAGGATTCCTAATAGTACTGGTAAACCAACAATGGAGGACTTTCTTCGTAATGCAAAACCTCAACAACAAAGAGGCCCCACTCCGAAGACGGAACAGCCCAAAGCTCCGGAGCCTGAACCCGAGTCTGACAGTGAGGAGAGTGAATTGGAACTTGACACTACTGGTGTGCTCGAACCTGACACTGATGAAGCTCAGCAAATGGGAGACACTGACAAAACAGAGGTGCCCGAAGAAGATATTGAAAAGGCGAATGAGGTTAAAAGTAAGTTACCCTTCCTTCTAGGCCTACAGAGATTCTGTTTTCAATAAACTCTTGGATCTTGCATATTTGCTAAGGTTTATAACATGTGTCCTAGCTCACATGACAAGACATGCTCTCAAATTGGCATGCCAACTATTAAAGTAAAAAAAATGTGTCGTGATCTTTTACATTCCCTATGCCTTGGCAGATTTCTTTGATCTTGGGTAGCATTATTTGAGAATGTAGGCCTAGGCCCTAAATACAAAAATAAGTACCAGTAGGGTTGCCAATTATCGGTTATTTATTCACCTACTATGCAAGTACGTAATTATTATTAATACTTAGTAAATATTATTAGTAAATATTGATCTCCAGTATAATAACAAACAGTGGTACCAGTACTTCATAGATTATTGATATGGCTGCCCAATTTTGTTGTCTACCATTTAAGCACCTTTTCTCTCGTTGCAAATGTAGTGCCCAGCTGCAATTTGATGCGGAGCGAGGGTTTATGAATTAAATATACTAGGTAGGTTAGGTAGCTTACTTTGGGTTGCCGTTTATAATCGATACGATTATTTTCCAAAACGATCGACAATCGATTTTTACTAGCGTCATTATAATGATGCGCACGTCGCTTGCAGGCGAGGCAATGTCCGCGTACTGCGACGGAGATTACGAGAAGGCCGTGAAGCTCTACTCGGAAGCCATCGTCCTGAACCCGCTGTCCGCCCTACAGTTTGCCAAGCGCGGCCAGTGCTACCTGATGCTGAAGAAGCCCAACGCGTGTATCCGCGACTGCACGCGCGCCCTGGAGATCAACCCCGACAACGCGGCCGCGTACAAGTTCCGAGGCCGCGCCAACCGGCTGCTGGGACGCTGGGAGGCGGCGTCCGCGGACCTCGGCAACGCGTGCAAGATAGACTACGACGAGCAGGCCGACGAGTGGCTGAGGGAGGTCGCGCCCAACGTGAGTGCCATGTTCATTTACCTCGTGATACACCTGACGTACCACTGCCTGCTCATGTTTGTCATTCTCTTTCTACCCACGTCCATGTTCTACTAGCTTTGGCTTGACGAGTTTAAATTCTAGAAGCCAGTGTTGCATTTGTATCGTACCTCGATGAACCTGCCAGCCGGGAAGTCGAGTGATTGGTCCACTTCCGTTTAGAAATTGTTGCGCGAGCGCTTTGGAAACTGATGTCTGTAGCATGCCGATGCTAGGAATGGTAATGCTATGACTTTTAATGGTTTGCAAGCAATTTCCTTGTATGTGTAGTGTACTCGTATCCCAACGGGAAATTAAAATTGGGATACAACAGCGTTAACTGGCTTCCGTAGCATGGCGATGCGACAAATCGGAAGACTGAAATGTTTGTTCATTGGCATTTTAGTATACGTAACTACGGTATCTCAACTAAGTAGACCTAAGCCTATTTGATATGATATCGACTAGTCAACTAGTATGTACGGTACCAATAATGTAGGATTAATTGCAATCGATTTGGAAGCATTATTTCGAAATCTTCGTGATCAGCTTAAAATACTTGCGCAGGACGCGGAGCAGATAGGTACATCTGCCTTGATTGATGATGACACCCTTACATGAGAGATCTTAATGTGATAAATGTTTTAACTGACTAAAAACTGTGATATGATTTACTCTCTCTAGATACTGGGGCACTAATTTTTTTTGTGAACCAGTAGTAGAGCTTTAGATGCTTTTTATAGGCCTAGTCATATCTTATTGAGGCCTAATGTTATAGCTAGGCTAACTAAAGACTGGATTTGTATTACTTAAGGCCACTTAAATATGTGCATATCCCCCTTTTTTTATTGAAATACTATATGGAATATGGAACCCAAATTCATTATTGTTAAATAGCAAGTTATGGAGGTGGATGATGTTGAGCCAATCCAAATTTTCTACATGCTTTTACTGAGAAAATACTTCAGTTACATTTCTATTAAATAGGCTACACATACTTTTTTTTGTTTCCTCCCTAGACATGCTACAAAGTACACTTCTGACTTTGCTAGAGAAGCTTAATGAAGTTTAACTTACGGTCAAATGCATAGTCGTCTCCTCAACTCAGCCTTTCCTCAGACTTGCCCAACCACCAATCATAGAGCAGTCCACATGGCAATGCTGCTCTGTGATTGGTAGTTGGGCTAGTCTGAGAAAAGGCTGAGTTGAGGAGATGACTTTGCATTTTACCCTTTGAATTACAGTATGTTCAAGGTACACTTTTGGGAAGTAGACCTTAGCTGATACACATGTCAGGGATGTTGGTAGGCCTACTGTGCTCCAAAAACCTTCATTGTTGTTCAGATAGTCTACAGTAAAAGTTTGCATTGAAACACACAAATAGTTCATTATAACGGTTTGAAAATCTATTTGCTATGCTAGGTAGACCTGACTAGATCTTTAAGAACTGATTGAAAAGCCAAGTCTTTGACTTCAGAACCCATAATTCGGTAAATTTGGAAATGTAATATATACCTGTAGGCTGTAGTTGACCTATGTGTGTGTCCAAGATATCATGTTCAGATTTGATGTGCTAATTCAAGTTAGTGTTAGTGGTAGTAGTTAGTGTTTATTTTTATGTTGCATTATAAGTAGGTCTCGGCCTTTGGAAGCATTCTGGAAAAAAATTCGAAGAGAATGTTATTTAGTAGGTATTGACTATTTATTTTCTATTAAGCTATTTATTGTCTTTATTCCCATAAAACTCTGACGTAAGGTCTTATATTATATCCAACAAGCATGAATGGCTATTGTGTGCTATTCTTGTTTGTACTTTAATGTGATATTTTCTCCATATTTGGGTGACTGGTGTATGTAGGCTTACAGCCTGTGTGAGATATCATGTAGTGATGTAGGCAATAAAATGTTAGCACCTGTCCCTACACATGTTTATTTTAAAATCAACGAAACAAGTAAATATTCTGCTGAGAGCTGTACACATTCAAACAAGTAAAACAAGGACTATTTTGTATTTACATATATACTTAGGCAGTAGCTATTTGACATCAAACTAATATATATCTATAGCCTAGTAGGCCTAAGTACTTTCTTTACCCTGTCTACTTTCTACGTAAAGGATGTACATTATTTCCCATGGAAGACAATTTACAACTTGTATTCACAATTTAGTAAGGATTCAAAATTTAACTCACTCATTGCAACTTGCACAACAAGGGTAGGTCAACATGTAAAAATAAAGACTTGATTTCCTGTGTTTGTCCTGCATTTCCCTGTTATAGTCAGATTTCAAACTGACCGATTATTGATATAATGTTCATTTAAGGTTCAGTACCAGTTATTGAAATGATTTGCTTTATTGGATTGTTCTGTTAAATACAGTAGTGTCTGGAAATCACACTTGAAAAAGTTTGGTCAAACTCTTATTACTTAAAAATAGATTCAGTTGCACTTATTTGTCAGTACCTATTGTTCTTAGGCACCAATTTTATTTGTAAGATTTAGAAATTTCGAATTCTTCATATTAGCAATAACATTTTATCCAGCCACTTTAATATCATCTTCTGTCTAAAGGTATTGTTCACATTTAAGAGTTCTTTAAAATCACATTATATATGCTGCTTCAAAATCACAATTATACCCTCATAAAAAATTTCGTGTGATTGCTCTTTTCCTAATTGTTGGCACCGGTGGAGGTACCGGTGATCCGGTAGAACCGTTCTCTCGTGCGTCCAGCTGCAGACCGTCCACTTTCGATACATTCCCTAGATTGTTCGGTGAGAAAACGCCAGCTCGCATGCTCCGTAGATGGTCGGCCTCACCCTTGGCAGTTTGTCTCGTCGAGCAATCCGCGGCCCACATCGACGTAGGACGGTCATACCCGGGCAGCGTTGGTCCCGGGTTCAACGCTGCCCGGGTAGCGGGACCCGATTCACCTCGTGGTTTGTCCGATCAGCCCGAAACTAGTCGGCGCGGCACTCAACTCTTGGTCGGGTCCCGTTTCTCTAGCGCGATCTCCGCCGACTTTTTGTACTTCCCGACCAACTCCGGTAGGTCGTACGCGATGGCCACGTCCAGCCGGTTGATGGGGCAGCCCTTGAAGTACGTACAGGTGGCGGCCAACTGCTGGAACTCGTAGAGCGGGTTCAGCTGGAAGAAGTCGCGGTAGGTCTCTGGGTCGGGAAGGTCGTAGCGCGAGATGTTGGTCAGAGTGCTGAGACCCTCGTAGATGTGATAGTCCTGGGGCCGCTCGATGATGTCGTCGCTGATCTTCTTGCGGTTGCCGAAGAAGGACTTGTGGTTGTAGTACGTCGTCAGGTAGCAGTCCACCATCTTGGCGTGGTTACGAACACGCACCTGAAAGCCATATCATTATTATTAAATGTGCAAGTAATTAATATTGGCAAGGCTTGTCTCCATTACTTTTGAGTTTGACTATGTAAATAGAGATGACGTGCCCAATATTGATCAGCACACACACAACACAACAAATACCCAAGCAAGGTTGACCTAATAAATTGTTAAAAACTATTCGGAAGATAAGAGTGCATTTTAAGAGTATATTTTCATAATAGGTAAAATGATGTATCACATGTATCAATTACTCACACACAAAATTGCATATAGGCCTACCATGAAAATGATGATCAATTAAAGCGTTTACATGAAGACTTGGGTTGCAAATCTGTATTGAGCAACTCTGTAGAGCAGAAAGTGGTACTTCTGTGTACTGCTTTCATTGCCAACCCAATGAAGAGATCAAAGAGGCAATGGAGGTGAAATGCATATATTTCAGTTGTGCGTGGCGTGGGTCCGTAGACACTGGTAACTCACGGCAAATCTCCTCGCGCTGGCGATCTTGTTCTCGACACGTTTGTCGATGGCCTCTCGCATGTCCCTCAAGAACGCCCTCTCCTGCGCTCGTAGCAGGCGTAGTGGCGCTCCCGCCTCGTAGGGCATCGACCACAGACTCGTGGAGTACATGACGGGCGGCTGTGACGACGACATTAGCGGGGAGATGTTCCATATCAGAGTGCCTTGGACACGCATCAGCTCCTCCGGACGCACCTGGTCAGCCTTGTTGAGAACTATGCGTGTCTAGAACAGCCAGATGTGGCGGGGGACGTTGTAGTAGGCTGCGGTTTCATAGGGTGTTCTTTGTAAATAGCTTACATTTTAGATCCATTGTGCTCTAGGACCTAGATGTAGCATGTTCTGTAGTATGTTGAAATAGAAAACAGGTCCAGAATTGCATTGCTTACATGAAGATAAATCTGGTTCCCTGGATGTCAAACTCGTCTTGCCGCTTGGGCTTGGTATTACCTGGAAATTTCGTTTTTGCGAAAATTGTTTCTCCGTGAAAAAAGTCATTGCTTTTGAACTGTATCGCACCATTTGAGGCTTCATGCTGACATGCATTTCTGTGTGCACTTACCCTACTATCATACTGGTTTGTGATTTGGAATTGGTGACGACTTCAAGACCCTAGATTCAAACACTACACTTCTGATGAGTGATGATTAATTCAAGCTATATATTCGAGTTGTCGGTGTGAAGAACGCTTGACCTACCTGATATTCCCTCCCCTTGAGCTGGTCAAGGATGGCCTCCGTCTCTGGTCCCACGTCCAGTTTGGAAGGATCGTACACAAGGAAGATGATGTCGGCCCGATCAATGAACCATTGGCATGCGTCATTGAACGGGAATAGGCGTTCCACTTGCTTGCGGATCTCCAGGATCCCGGGGATCTCAACAATGTTCACCTGAAATTAGATGCGTACTGTTAATTGCTGTATCATCTCGGTGGTCTTGCTTAACCCTTCCAGTATTGTGTAACATCATAGTAAACTTTTTTTTTCCTGTATAAGAGCACCTGAAATATTAAAAGTTAGATAAAAATCACAGGGATCTCAGCTTAGTGCCATAGGAAAGAATGTAAACCGTCTAATTGTGCTTAAAAGAAATAGAACGCGAACTTCATAGCCTCTATGTAACTAACCTATTTGCTTTTTAAAGGCATTCAGACATTCTAGTACTAGCCGTGCTACAATACATGGAAACTTGGAAAGAAATGCAAAATCTGCAATGAGTTAACCTTATTACATGCATTTAGTAAAGTAGGCCTACATGGCATTAAAAACAACATGTAATGGTATGAATGGCATCCATACCTTCTCAAGCAGGCGGTTCTTTAGTCTGAGTCCCCGCAGTCTGTCAAGGAGTCCCTGTCCAAACTTCTGTAGTCCAGAGAATGTCCAGTCGGCCGCCAGCTGAGTCCCATCCAGCACTTCCTCCCGTTCGCCCCACATCAGCAGGTTGAAGTAGGCTGGGGATGGCTCTGCACCTGTTAGAGCACACATGTCCACTCGGTTACAAGATCCGTCTGTGTCGGCATCATATCATTATTCATTAGATTTGGTAATTTAGGAAGTTAAAAAAGAAAGTAGCCCCCATCTAAACACTGGACCTTCTGCATTGAATTGAAGTTGGGAAGAAACCCACAGGACCAATGAACCTGGACATAAAATTGAATTTGTCGATCTTTTATTGTGAGCAAGTTAAGTATATGTATCGGAGTGTAAGCACCGTCATCTACCTACCCAAGGATAAATGAAATCTGTAGAACACAACGTTAGTTGAAGGTACCTACTGAAGAGAAAGAAATACATTTTTTTCACCGTTCTTGTTGTTGCTCATTATCTTTAATTGTGGTTTGTGGTTTAAAGTGATGTGAAGCTGCAATCATGTTTTGACTTCAGAATAAAATTGTACAATAATAATAGTGTAGGCAAGATCAAGACAATGCAGTTTAACCACCCTTAGAGAATCTAGAAGTTTGACTTGTAATGTTGGGTAAAAAAATATGAATATTCCTGAATCGTAGTTAATGGTATATAAGAGAGGTCCCAAGTAGTTGTCTGTGTTGTGTAAAACATGTTTTGAATCAATTCATACCCGTCCTTAGTGTGGTCCTGGTGTACTCGTTATCCAGCAGGTAGTTGATGATGGTTGACTTGCCCCCACTCCACGGTCCCATGAACAAGATCAACGGCTTGCTGAAGATCTCGGGGTCACCAAAGTGTCGATTGCTCAAGTCGCGGTACTTGTACAGGATTTCCAAAGGCTTGATGGCATTATCGTAAAGCCTGAAACATTTGCAAAACAACTTTCCATTAGGTGACATCAAACAAACAATACTATCTCATAATGGACTCGGATTCAATTCACTATCATGTATTTAGTTCCCTTCAATGTTACATGCTGGCACTTTTCTTAAATGTGGTGCAGTTATTTAAATGAAGAAATGCTGCTTCAACATTTTCTTCTGTGTGACGGTTTAGCTCTTAAGTGGCATTGTACGACGCAACAATACATACAATACTGAAAGAGCCCACACCATATTGCCGGGGCAAGTACGTTGTTATATGACAACACAACAATAATAGGTAATGCAGTCCATCTGCTTGAGGTTCAATCGATCAGAATTTGATCAATGCGTGTCTGATACCTTGAGTTGCTTATGACTGGTTCATTCATCAGAGGACTATGTCATTTGGCTGTGTGGGCTCATTATTCAACGGTTCAATTAGCGCAATTGCAGCGTAGGAGCCGTATAAAAGTAATGTGATGGTACCTCTTGAGCTCCTTGAGTGTTGACTCCTCCACTTTCTGTACCAACATCTCGTCTTCTACGGAAGTCTCGTCTAGCTTCAGGATCTGAGCGATGTGATCGCGAGGCCGCAGGTTGTCTGGAATGTCGACGTCGAAGGAAAGTTCCTCTTCCGGCATCACTTCCCGTTCCTCTTCGTCCACCTCGGCCGGGGCTGCCTCACCTTAAAGAGGACATTTTGCAACTCAGTTCAGAAGATACCTAGCACAAAATGCAAAATTCTAAACAAATTGTTCTCCTTTATATAATTATCTGGTTCCAGTCATCAAATGCTCATATTAGTGTGATAATTTCCTTGGTGTACCGATGGCCTAAGCCCTAAGTCAATTTTAAAGCCAAGTTCTTAATTGAAGGTCCCTTCCATACTAAAGCTAATGAAAGGTAAAATTGATGTAGTAGTTCATTTGACTTTTTAAGTTGAATCCAAACCCAACTTTTCTGATCACTGCTATCAAAAATATAAAGAAATTAGCCTTGCCATCTGTCATGCTCTCGAGTTTCAAAGTTGTCTACAGACCCTCATTTTTATTTCAACTAGCTGTTAGTAATAAATCGTTCATACCTGCTGTGGGTGCCTCCTGGCTAGTCTCTTGGTCAAGTTCTGCTTGTTCTTCGTCCACAACTGGTGTGGCCTCGGTCTCGTCAGCAACTTGCTGCTCAGCAACAGGTTCTTCTGTAGTCGTCTCGGAAGATTCGAGGCTCTCGGATGACGGAAGCGCCTCCACACTGCCCTCCTCGGTCTTCTCTTCAGAGCTCGCACCATCCTCTTCGTCGAGTGATCTCCTCTCCCTAGAAAGGACCGGTTCTTCTGCTGCAGTTTCCTCTTGAACAACTTGCTCCTCGGAGATGACTGCCTCTTCACTCACGGCTTCACCACCCTCGGTAATCTGCTCAGTGCTTTCCACACTCTCTGCACTTGCTTGTTCCTGAGATGCTGCCTCTGCAGTTGGTTCGGAACTCTCTGAACTTTCAGCACTTTCAGTGGGTGTTGCACCTTCTTCTAAGCTCTCCAAACTTTCAGCAGGTACAATTTCTTCTAAGCTCTCAGCACTTTCCACTGGGGTTGGCTCATTTTCTAAGCTCTCTGAACTTTCAGAAGGTGTCGTTTCTTCTAGACTTTCAGTACTCTCAGTACTCTCAGTAGTTTCAATTGGTGTTGCGTCTTGTTCCAAGCTCTCGGTACTTTCAGCTGGCACTGTTTCTTCTAAACTCTCCGAACTTTCAGTTGGAGCTGCATCTTGTTCCACACTTTCTACACTTTCAGCAGGCACAGTTTCTTCTAAACTCTCGACACTTTCAATAGGAGTTGCATCTTGCTCAACACTCTCCGAGCTTTCAGCAGGCACAGTTTCTTCTAAACTCTCGGCACTTTCAATAGGAGCTGCATCTTGTTCTACACTCTCCAAGCTTTCAGCAGGCACAGTTTCTTCTGTACTTTCAGAAATTTCAACAGGAGTTGCATCTTGCTCTACACTCTCCGAACTTTCTGCACTTTCAATAGGAGCTACATCTTGCTCTAAACTCTCAGAACTAGTAAGGTCAGCTTCAGTACTTTCAATAGGAGACGCTTGTTGTTCCTCTTCGCTCAAACTTGCTGCTGGTGCCTCTGCACTCTCCGTACTGGCACTCCCAGTATCCTCAGCAGTTTCTCCTTGCTCTGCACTCTCTGCAGAAGCATTGTCTCCTTGCTCCACACTCTCTGCGCTCTCGATGGAAGCTTCGTCGGCAGCCGGCACTTCGCCTTGCTCTGCACTTTCGGTAGAAGCTTCTTCGGCCGCCGGTGTTTCGGCTTGCTCTGTGCTCTCCGCACTTTCTGTGGAGGCTTCTTCAATGGCTGGCGTTTCTGCCGTTTGCTCTAAGCTTTCTGCACTCTCTACAGAATCCGCTTCGGTGGTCGGAACCTCGACTTGTTCTAGGCTGTCGACACCATCGCTGGACGCAGTCTCGTCGAGCGACCTCGTTTCTCTCTCGAGCGTTGGCTCGTCCGCTTCTCCGCTCGTCACTTCACCAACATTTTCTGCAGAATTCACTTCGTCAGACTCTGGCGCTGTTTCGGCTGTCGCAGCCTCGGGGTCGGTCTAAAAATAACTGTTTTTTAACATTGGTAGAGTCAAGTACGGAGGATAGCTCATGCCGAAACGGTGTAACGGTTTTACCCCCAAATATTATACAGTTAAAAATCAATGAATCTTATGAAGCTTTATTACAAAATCTACATAGAATGTACAACATAAGTAAATTGCTCCCATCGAGGACTAGATTCTTACATACAGTTATGTTTCCGATTAATTGTTCATTACTGACCTGTTCGTTGAGTGGTATCTCTGGTCCTGCCGTCTCCTCACTACTCCCTGTATCTTCGATAGATGCTGAAAGAATCAAGATTACTTTAATAACCATTGTGAGCCGAAACAACTACTGGCTGTCAGTAAAACCTGGAATCCTTAGTAGAGCCTATTATTATTATTTTTATATTTTATGTTATCTGATTGAGTGTTTTTAAGGTTTTCTGTTTGTATCTTTAAAACAACTTTTAATATTGTGGAAAAATATACCAGACGGATATTATCAGTGTACTTACAGATAATATCTGTCTGGCATATCTTTCCACAGTTTTGATTTAGAAGTTGTTTTGAACAGAAAACCTTAAACTCTCACGATCCGCTGCCGCACCATGCTGGTACCAATGCCACTCTGGAGATTGGGTGAACATTTTGCAGGGTTAATGAAGCTTGGTGCCTGTTTAAACTAAAGAGGCTGACCTTTTGTGTTTCAGTGTGTTTTTTAAGTTTCGATGGGCCATATAAAAAACTGTCAACAATTATTTTGTTAAGAGGAAGGACTACTAGCCAATATTAAAACCCGCGAAATTAACGTATTTTCGTCATATCTCAATAACGCCACACAATATCAAAACAGTGACACCTACGCATATTTTGGATTCGTGAGAGCTCAATACCAAATGAAAAAGATTTCGTAGACTGTAGTAGGCTAATGATAGTTGTAATTTCTAATTAACTTGTAAATTAGTTAAATTAGAAATAACAATTATAATTACTGCAAACTAATAAATCTTTTTCATACGGTATTGAGCTCTCACGAATCCAAAATATGCGTAGGTGTCACTGTTTCGATATTGTGTGGCGTTATTAAGATATGATGGAAATACGTTAATTTCGCGGGTTTTAATATTGGCTAGTAGTCCTTCCTCTTAAGCAAGCGTTCAATGTGGCACTCGTTTTGTTGTGAATGCTCGCGATAACGGTCGAACGGAGACTTCAATTAAGTTGAAATTTGAACTATCCACAAGCTTCGATATGGATACTTTGGTAGCAAAATCAGTGGAGTTAAGTTTAGATTACATTAGATAATCTTTATTGGCATACATTTTTTAAACAAAATAGTGGCAATGTGAGATAGCCATTTCATGGTAAATTTTCGTCCTGCCATTAATATACTACTAATTTCAATTCGATCCGATAAGTATTTGAGGTAGAAATTACTGTAAATAAGTGGAGATACCATGACAAGGAAAAATGAAAGCACTGCAAGTAAAACCCAACATTATTACTGGCTGAAGTAGGTAAAGAGGCATCCAATGTTTGGATGTTGTATTGTCCAACCTGGTGGTGTGTCTGGAGATCCCTGTTCCTTGAGTGCCCTCTCGATGTATGGCCGGCATTCTGATTCGGATGGTGGTGCATACTGCTGCGAGTAAACCCCTGGAACAAACATTCAATATGTCTCGATTGGCCAAGTTGCAAAAATATGAGACGTAAAGCACAAAAATCAATTTTTCAATCCCAGTTTTGAAAGTACCCCAGTTCCAATTAGGCCTAGTTTTCATTTACATGACCATCCTTCCAAGTGGCGTTCATTATTATCTCACATATCCTCAACTTTGTATTAATAGCATGTCCAATGTAGCAAATGCGAGCAAAAACACCCTCGTTTATTTTCAATCCTTCCAATTTTACATTGTACTGTATGTATTTTTGTAAATTCTGAGCTCGGTTTTTACAACAACTACAAAAAATGGTACTGTTTTGGGATATCATTGCACCGTATCTCCTTTTAGAAAATAGCTATGACCCCACATGACAATAAAATAAAGCCCAAGAAGAGAATAGGGCTAAAATATAGAGATCTTATAACTATTTTGTGGTAATGGCCAGAACTGAAAACACTATAAAAAGTACACAATATTGCTACATGTAATTAATCTAGGTTTGAAACTGTGTCGATAGTTAAATCTCATACAGAACAAACTATAGAGTGGTCACAGGCACAGGTCACCCAATAGTTGTAACGTAGCAACCGAATAAATACTCAATACCTTCGTTCTACAACGGGCGTAACTGCTACACATCTCGGGTATACAATACTTATATAGGCCTACTAAACTTATTTGTCATCATCTTTTACTTTGCCATTGTATAACAAGACAGATGTATAACCTAAATTCTGATGAGGTTAGTAGGAAAAGCAATTACAGCTCTTCGCGTGGTAATGTGCCAACTTGCATCGTCTTGTGTGGACGTCGCGTCGCGCATATAACTTTCTCGAGCAGTAACGCTGACACACGGTTGTTGGTTCATTACATGTCAGGTCTACACATTCGATGCTCTGAGTAGGTGCCCTCAAGGTGCTCCCCACCTCTTGACGGCGCTGGCCATTCTATTACATTAATCAGTGAGAAGAGTTTGTGAAACGAAATCTCCAAATCTCTCTCTGCCTGTTAATAACTTAATAGTGAGCTATTCTCGTCGTTACAGCCAGAGTTTTTATTTTAAATCTGTCCCGATTTCCTCGACGACGCCGGTGCTGCCAAGTCTCCCGACCTTCGCACGTATAATAGTGTCCCCGTGCATGTGATGGGACCTACACAGTCGAGTGGAATTATCTTGGTTCTAGTTGAGCTATACCTATGTATTTTTCTTTTTGATTTAGTCTTTAATTGAGAGTAAGCCCAAGTGTGTATAATATCTACCTCAGAACCTGCTAACGTCCCCCGACCTTCGCACGTACTGTCCCATGTCCCCCCCCCCCCCCCCCCCCGTGGGATGGTACCTAGTTCTTGCGTCTGTATTGGCCCCAAGGTTCCCTCGCACATCCCTTCAAATGTCGGGACAGAATGCGAATCTACCTTTGCGTTATGGGTATGGATGGCGACCTATTGTAGTAACGTCTGGAGCCTTCGTATGCGGATCACCTTCGCGTCGTCGCGATTAACCTTCTCAATGTCATTACGAATATAGGGCCGGACCTGACGTGTATGATGTTTGAACTCGAACAATACATTTTCCATAGTGGACGTGGGTTTTATTTACATCCAACGCCTGCCTAGTGAAACATGTAGTTTATTTTGTATACGTATGTTTGGGGGGGGGGGGGGGAGGGTAGCATTTTGTATCCAATCCATACAGGGTCGCGCCTCAAGTAGTGTGTACGACACGTTTTATTATAGATACCACGCTGCTGGTTATCCATCATGTATCATGTTTGTCTTGTGTTTTATGGGATGCTTTCCTTTATCTTTATTAGCTTCCTGCGCGGTCGCTCTTCTTTAATCTGCTGTCAGGAAGTTTATTTTGTCTGATAATATTTTGTCTTGACGTCACGTCACGTCACGTCACACCGGCCGGCCGCCTAGTTGCGGTGTATTTCGGTTCTCCGGGCGGCGCAGTCCGTCCGTCCACTGCTAATTTTATCGTCTCTAATGCGAGCGACGCTGGCTGGCCCTATAGCAAGCGACGGAGATAATTGTTTCCTACTCTTGACCTTTACACCAATATTCAATTATTTTATTAGATATTAAAGGAGGAACTTTGCTAGACAAAGTTAGTCGTTCGCTCCGTGTGTTGGTCGTAGGCTTGTGTGGGTGGGAGGATCGACTACGTGTTGTATGTCTTGACCTGAAGTCGTTACACCTACAGTACAATGTACAACATTTGTTGTGTGAAACTGCGCTCGATCGCCACTGGCTACAGAGAGCTCGCTCTAATTGCGTCCTCGAGGTTTAGTATTGTCGACATTCCGATCTGCATTGGGGAGTACTGAGCTCTCTGCCAAGCTCATACTAGGCCAACCCATCTAACACGAGTTCGTTCAGCTGTCGAGCCTCTACCGGGGAGAGATGTAACAACATTTTATTCGGGGTTTTGAAGAATTCATTATACTTTTCAACGTTCGATACTATCCATATATTCAAATGCTTACACTTACGTTAGTGAAGGTATTGCTATGTCTTATTGTGACAGAATTGTCACTATTTATAATGTATGTCTACTCCTTTTCATGACTCTACCTTGTCGGGTGTGACTATACTGTTGTATTAAACCAAGCATTTGTTTAGGGCTAGTAGTATAGTAATCAACACTTGAATGAAATCAACTGGAAATAAGAACACGAAGGAGATGAGACTGCGTCGATTGGGAGGAGGCCCGAATCGTTAGTGATGTCTACTATTCGAATCTTGCGTAAGGCATGTTCTGAAATTCGGATTGTATCGAGTCAAAAATAGCATTAATTATTGTATAATTGAAAGAGATTAAAAAAGCGATTCATTCCGAAGGGAAATTAATCGCCCTTATCAGTTGTTATCAGTCACCTCAGAGCAGCTACTCTCGTAGGTGTGTTCGTTTGCCGTGCACTGGTGCACTTGTATGCCATTCGAGCAGTCATTCTATTAAATCTTCAACAACAATAACGTACCCAATGGTATTTTAGATATAGAATCGTTATGGTGGTCCTGTCGGCTATCAAATTACAAAAATAACTGTGGTTTTCTCTAAGTTCATTAATAATAATAACAATAATACATCACAATTAATTAGAACATCATTTGGTCATAATTTTTTCTGGTCATGTTCAAATATATAATTGTAGGCTATATAGGCCTACTTATTGAAAGTGCGTTTTGCCTTTGACGAGAAGACGTCTGCTACCTAGACCAGAGCTTTTGACTACTCTCCATATTGTCCAGCTACATCCATAACATTATAATCATCTATGATTTACTATGGCAATGTGAAGATAATTAGATAACGCCGGCATCGCCCCCAACACACGACATGCGCCCACCTTGCATCATCACATGTTATAAATATAATAGCTGTGAAGGCGTCTTACGACAGTGTTCTCATCCGACGAGTACTATTAAATAACGACTCTGCAATCGAAGCATCGTGTACGTGCGGGCATCTGCGTCCACACCCGACCTCCCAGCCAATATCTAACCACACGTATGATCGTCCACTCTTTCGAAAAAAGAGTATTTTAAAAAAATATCTTATTTAATTTTACACTAAAAATTGTCGATTTGAGTTTGGTTTTCTACGCCGCCTTCGTACCGAATTCAAATCATGTACTACACCACTGCTCGAGCTGTTGTCAGCGTTAGCGCACATCCTGAACCGTCGCACACAACCACCATGCACCCCTATAACACTGACCTTGCAGTGGCCCTACGCCCAGGAGCCAGGCGAGGGCCAGGAGGGTAGCTAGGCCACCCCGCATTCCTGCAGCTTAACCCTCACTTTATGCACAATCACCACACCAGACCAGAGCACACACTGCAAGGCGTCGCGGCGCTCGGCGTTGCCGTCTCTCCCTCCCCCCTTCCCCTCCCGTCCGAGCACCCCCTCCGGACAGCTGATCGCTCGCCCTCGCGTCCCTCACCGACAGTCGGTCAAACAACGAGCAGATAATGCATTTACAATCGGCCCTAATGACGATCAGATTGCGTATCAATAATGTGTCGACCTTGTGTGAGGTGGGAGGTGTTCCGTCAAGTGCGCTCATCTTACGTGCGCGTGACGTCAGCGCGTGACGCCGGACGTCGGGGCGCTAGTCCGACGGTGGCTCGGTGGCCGCGGCAGTTGGCCCCGCATCGCCCGGGAGGTTGGAGCCTCACGGTAACGCGGGTATATTTAGCCTCGCTGGTCCGATCTTGCCACCCTTATATGGGAGCCCGAACCTGGCTACACTCTACGGCTCAACCAACCTATTGCTTGCCCCGATGCTCGGACAACTAGCTTTACCATACTTATTAATCAATATGACTCAAAAATGAAGGCTCATAACAACTACACGTAGATCATAACACAGTGTATTGAATTACAAATAAATGTAAATAAACATAAATAAATAGATACAAATACACATGATACATCGACCATTCCATGTACCATACACCTGTGTGTTGCGGGGTCAGTGTCATCTGTCCCCCGATAAACTGACCCAGCGATACACTGCGCCAATGTAAACTGCGCCAATATCAACCAGACCCAGTAACCTTGGAACTTTCGTGGGATGTCAGGCAGCTGGACAATTGACATTGGCGTAGTTTTACATAGGCGCGTGTCGCGAGCTGATTTTTGGTGGGCGGCGAAAAGTTGTAGGGGTGAGATAATTGTATTATTTATTGAAATTCTTTGACAAAGGTCGACAAAGAACTCGTCGATATGTCGGAACTCTGAAGAAATTTCAACGGCAAACATTACCCAGTTCTGGCTGCCAGTTCAACAAACGTGTCCAACTGTTTCTATACTGAAGCTTTGAAGGTCCTTCTCTCTTTCACGTGTTTGTCAATGTGAGATTGTATTTAGAGATCGCAACATGTCTCGCAGACTCTCACTGACACGCACGTCAATGCTGTCAGCAAGCGCACCCTTCGCGCACGCATTATTGTGGGGGATAGATTGATTCGAAAACAGAAGTAAACGTAATGAAATCTAAACGTTGGGTCGCGGTTCTAGAACGTTTGGATAGCACTGCCTCAGAATATATCCCTCGACATAACTCCGACTCGCTGAATATGACGTGTGAACGAATACCGGACTAAAGTCCTCGTATAACAACAACACTATCAACAACTTCGGTAATGCTTTCGTCATCAATCAATGACGTGTTGACGGTCTCGGCCAACCCGAGCATCCACGGTCGCTGGCTGGCTGCCGCTCACCCACCCGTGACGGAAGCATTACCGAAGTTCTTGTACGACTACTATACCTACCTACCTGTGCCTCACGCAAATCACTTGTACGAGGTAGTGGAATATGTATTGACTCTTTGATAAATGAACTCAGTATTTCGTACGTCGTGTGTCTCGTTAGTCATTCGCTTAAATTTTTTTAAATTAAATTGAGCTGAAAAATAGCAATTTAAAAACCAAACTGATTTAATTCCATTTTAATCGATTTCACAAAATCAGTCACCCTTAGGTAGTAAGTAAGATAGTAGGTAGTAGGTGGTAGCAGGTGGTAGGTAAGTAAGGTGGTAAGTGCACACCACACCTGTATAGAGCCGCCTTTTAAACCTGCCATGAAAAATAGTATTTAAAAAAAAATACTAGTCAGTCGCCTGTTTGAATTTGTAAACAAAGCTTGATGATTCGAGTCTGATACCGTTAGCCAGGATGCCGATATGTACTGTAAGATCACATGGCCCCTCGGAAGGAGTCGGGTAGGTGTCACCACCCTCATCATCATTCATTAACTAATAGCCCGCTCAACGTCTCCTGTCGTTGTCGAGTAAAAAAATAATGAATGAAAACTAGAAACAATGAAGAAAACACAGACTCTCTCATAGTTTGCCCCACGCGTTCATTTTGTTATATATATAGATAGCTCTTCGAAGTCTAAGGAGTATAATGTGTTGTCAAAACACCGACTACCACCAGCTATAAATGCTTCGTTTAACTGTGTTGGTGGACCCGAGTCACCCATTCCCATGTTTCTGGAATTTTTTTTAGAATTAGTATCTGTACTAGAGGATCAATCTCATGCACCTCTCAGATGCGCGCCTCATTGCACACACTCCACACGGCTCATCGGAATGACGCGAGTGTCTGTATTCGCGGCAATGATAATCGGCAATAGTGGGTTTGTTGGCGAGTGTTACTGTCGGTGAATCAGACTCCCGCCTTCATCATCCGCGGTATGTCTGTACTGTATGTACTTCCTACCTGGTTGATCGACGCCGTCTCAACCAACGTGAGCCCAAATGATGACTCAGTCGCGAGACGGTTACATTTATTTTTATACTTATCAATCAAAATTTCATTTTTATTTTTTACCTATTTGCTGCTTTGTTTGCTTTGTTTCGCCGTTGGCAATTTCCGCTCCATTTTTTTAATTTCTTCAACAAACTACTCTAAAAATGAACAAGATGAGAAAATCATCAAGACACATGATGAATGCCATGTTTTCCGCTGAAAATAATTGGTAGTTTTTATTTTAACTATCTGCTTTTTCTACGATTTTCTCGAGTTCTTTTTACAAACAGCTATAAATTATATTAGCAGTTCTACGCGTCATTTTTATCATAGGAACAAAAATCAAAATCTTTTGCATAGGTATCGAAATTCTGAATATATCTTAAAAAATGAATCTTTGTAAAAAAAAAAAAAAAAAAAAAAAACGTGGTTGTTATGGACAATGCGTTAGGGTTTTCGTGGAGCGCCGCTTTTGGTTTCTACCCTTTTGATAGTGTTGATACATTTTTATTTATACCAGTTCTCATGTGTGGCAAAAACGCTCTGATTGCCCCGTCGAGAATAAAATGATGCTGTTGAAAAGCAGGCGTTTCTACTACCTACAATGAAAACATTAGTCCGTTTCCAGTGTTTTGAAGAGTATATTATGATACGTGTTTGTTGATGCTTTCGGTCTGCGGGAGACTGGCTATGGCGCTGTGCTGTCCGTCCAATGACAACCCCCTTTCAACGAATTTAGTTGGGCGTATAATTCACCGACCGCGAAGAAACCGCTCTATGAAAATATGCACCCCAACTAATTTAGTAAAAGTCGTCTTACAATAACTTCGGTAATGCTTTCGTCATCAATCAATGACGTGTTTACGGTCTCGGCCAACCCGAGCAGGTATTTGAATTAGCCACGGTCGCTGGTTGGCTGTTGCTCACCCACCCGTGACGTGAGCATTACCGAAGATGTTGCACGATGACTATATATGTGAACTCTGTGTCTTGTGATTGCTGGGATCACAGATCGGGACCGAGGGACAAGATAAGACTGAGCGTTTGTCTTTGATCCGCCGTGTAATTCCGCGACCGCGGGCACTCGCATCCAACAACAATAAGCGCGCGACCCGTCAATATATCGCCTGCCTGGCAGAAATAGCTCGGCAACGAGCCCGGCTTTGACAAGACGACGCTTTTAGATGAAGATGACCTAATTTATCGCCTATTCGTAACACATGTATTTTCGTG